>JAZAVK010000031.1:0-327141 GCA_037954305.1 Neonectria magnoliae
CCCCCCCCCCCCCCCAAAAAAAAAAAAAAACCGCCTGCCTTTTCGTCCGCCCGTCCCGTGTAGCTCGTT
This sequence comes from Neonectria magnoliae, assembly GCA_037954305.1. Lineage (NCBI taxonomy): Eukaryota > Fungi > Ascomycota > Sordariomycetes > Hypocreales > Nectriaceae > Neonectria > Neonectria magnoliae. Next base: position 70 of record JAZAVK010000031.1, read on the forward strand.
TCCATTCCGTGTTTCTGCTCTCTTTTGACCGAGAGCCCAGGGACCTCCGTCGCAACGCCCGACCCGTTACACAATGATAGCTTTTGCTCTTGTTACTTAGAAGGTACTTAAGAAGAATGCCTTCACCAAGAAATAATGAAGCATGATAAACCATACGGAAGGAGAGTTCACCGGTGTGTGAGCTAATCCGCCCTGATATGTACAACCGATATCCATGATGATCGTTTGGAGTTTCCGGGATTTTCCAGTTTACCGGCGAGGGGGCTGGTTCTCACACTTGAGCTTGTTGACGTTCTCTTCCGTCAACGAGTCCCCGCCTTCTCGATCCTGGTATGAATTGCTGCTTCTGTAAGTCGGCGGCCCGCCAGCTGCGTCAATCAGCTTCGTCTCCTGGAGATGGGTTGACCACTCCTGCTCCCCCTCGGGTCGTCTGACTTGGGGTACCAGGTCAGCGGCGGGGGAATCGAATGGAGATGGCTCGTTTTGTTGTCCGTTTGTCGTCAGGGGCCGAGGTGTGATGGGGCTGTTGTAGTCGTCCACTGTCTGGCCCATTGGAGGCATGTCGTCTTCGTCGATACCAACATGTGGAATATCGGCATTGTCGCAGTGTTCGCTCATCTCTGAACAGTCCGACGCTGATGGATCTGGAGGACTGGCATCGCGCCGCCTAGTATGACACCATCTGATGAGCATCTTCTCCAAAATTGCACCGGTTACGGGTTTGGGCAGATAATCGTCCATTCCAGCTCTGGTGCACTTTTCTCGATCGCCTTGGATTGCCGACGCAGTCATCGCCACGATGGGCACGTCTTGAAGCATTGATTTGAACGGCAGGTGGTGTCTCAGCAGATGGGTGCACTTGTAGCCGTCGATGATGGGCATCTGAACGTCCATCAAGATGACATCGGGTTTCGGGTTGATGCCCTTAGAGGTTCCCACGAGATAACCCAATGCCTCCTTGCCATTCCATGCAGCTGTCACTTGGAAGCCGAGCCTGCCGATGGTCTTTGTCGCGATCTTCTGGTTGATGGGGCTAATAGATATTAGCTGACGGTAACATAGCCTGAACTAGTGTGACTTACTTATCCTCGACTACCAATATATGAATCTTGGCACGTTCCGATGGTGGCAAATCTTGATCAGTGCTCGACGCTGTCAAGACGGATCGGGATCGGCGAGGCATCGATGAGGACGGCTGTGCACTATCGGAAGTTATGGGAAGCCCGACGAGTTGCTCATACTCTGAACTGTTACAGGACATGCTCAGTTCGGACTGCAGTCTGTTAGGAATGGCGCCGGCGTGAGCCAAGTCTGCTTCGGCGGGACCGTTCGGTTTATTGAAAGGAATCCAGAACGTTGCAACTGTTCCGCCGTTGACATTGGCCTCCAGTGTGATGCGTCCTCGCATAAGGTCCAGAAGGTTTTTGCAGATGGTGAGACCGAGGCCAGTACCGCCGAAACGTCTTGCTGTCGAGGCGTCTCCTTGGCTGAACGGCTGAAATAATTTCTTCCGCACCTCATCTTGGATGCCGATGCCCGTGTCTTCAACTGTGAACCTGATTTCGACCGACTCGGCTGTCTCCTTCTCTTTGACCACCGAGAATTTGACGTATCCTTGGTTTGTAAATTTGATGCTGTTGGTCAAGAGGTTCGTAATGATTTGCCGCACTCGTCCGGGGTCTCCCATGACGACCAGGTCACTTTCGATATCGTCGCCAATGTAAGACTGGAAATCCAGGTCCTTTCGCTCAACAGCGAACTGCAGCATCCTCCCCACCTCTTTGACAATGTGCGAGAGCGAGAACTGCACTTCTTCGATGTCCAACCGCCCAGACTCAACTTTTGAAAAGTCAAGGATATCGTTGATAACAGTAAGTAAGGAAGTGGCAGAACTCTGGATGTTCTCAACGTATTCTTGTTGCTCTTCGTCCAACTCCATACCGGCCAGCAACTCAGCCATCCCAAGCACTCCCGTGATGGGCGTTCGAATTTCGTGCGACATATTAGCGAGGAATTGGCTTTTGAGCCTGTTGGCTTCCTTTGCGGCAGCTTCATTGGCCATTGCCGTACGCTTCTCCTTCGACTGCTTTTGTAACGCCTCTTCCCGAACTTTGAGTTCAGTAACGTCCATGATCACACCAATGACACCTTCGACGCATGTTTCGCTAGTCATTTTGCCTTCTTGGGTCTTTTTGCCGGTCATGGCAAGGAAGCGAGTTCGGTACCATCGATCATCTAGACGGTATGGTTAACTTGGGTTCAATTAGGCTAGACCAAAGGGTTTTTTATCCTACCAATTCCATGTTCGTGCACATCCTCGGTCGTTGTCCCGTCCAAAATGTGTTCGATGGGCCCTAGGAACTCGGGGCGCTCGCCATCCGCTAATTGAGCAGTGAGACGGTTGAATACGGTGTACATGTCCTCGCCAATGAACCACCTGGTGCCGTCATGGTTCTCTTCGTGTGTATTGTTCCAGATGAGGGCACCCTCGAGCATAGTCACTTTGCGGTTCGGATCGACAGTGAAGAGGGTAACGTGCGAATGAGCTATGACACTCAATAATTGCTGTCGTGTGCGTTTGGAATTGATCTTTGTTTGGATGCTTTCGTGGACGTCGGTACACGTACCTGTATATTCTCGGTCAGACGCAGTTATTAACACCAGGGAGATACGGGGTTGCAAGACTTACCAAACCACTTTTCAACCTCGCCAGTCTCCTTGTTGCGCAAAGGCAGAGCTCTGCCGAGGAACCAGCGCCATTCGCCCTCCTTACTCTGACACCGATATTCCGTTACGTATTGGTCGCCTGTCCGCAGAGAATGTTCCCACTTCCTGATCGTATCAGGCATATCGTCGGGATGAAATGCGTTCCCCCAGACCTTGCCAAGGCTGTGCTCGGCGTCCAAGCCGGTGTAAGTATACCATCGAGTGTTGAAGAAATCGACTGAGCCATCATTTGTTGCGGTCCATACTAGCTGGGGCATGGTGTCGCAAATAAGCTTGAATCGCTCCTCGTCGCGTTCTTTGATTTCAGATATCTCCTTGGTCATCAAGGTCACGTCGCGACCTGTGACGACGCCGGCCAGAAATTCGCCTGTAGCGTCATCTCTAATGGCCTCGCCGAGGATGTCGAAAACCAACTTCTTGCCTTGGTCATCATACATGCCGATGCGGATGCTGGAGAATGGCTGCTCGGTTCTAAGCAGGATGGAGATGGGATACTCGTCAACCTCCAACCGACGAGAGAAGTCCTCGGAAAACATATGCCAATGCTGCAGGAGCTCAAAGCCGTCGAGGGACGCATCAAGAGGGGCGTTCTTTTGGAAGAGCTTCCGTGCGGCCTTGTTGGGAAACGTGACGCTTCCGTCCTTCCACATGGCGAGAATGGGCATTTGAGTGTTGTTGAGAAGTGCGTCTTTCATGAGTAGCATTTTCTGGAGCAACGAGGGCGTGCTGGATTGCGAGACAACAGGTGGCGGTCCCATCGGGGGGAAGGGGCTGGACGACATGGTGACCACGCCAGGACTATGGAACGAGGGTGAATTGGATTCGCGACTAGAGGAGACGGAGGTTGGATTGGAGTGGTTTATTGACCTGCGCTCTGCAGCTTCAAGGATGCTCGGGCGTGCAACGGATTTCTTTGTAGTGGCCAGTGTGGAGGAAGGCGATGAAGTGCTAGTAAAGGTCAAGGTGAAGAAAGCCTGGTGGTCCTCAAGTTCCCATATAGTGATGATCATCTTAGCGAAGACCTGATACTCAGACTCCTTGGTATTGTAGCGATCGTCAAAGGCCGCCTTATTGATGCCCTTGCGAGCTACGACGACCTCGACGACAGCATCCTGGGAGTGGCGTGGGGTAGAGGTCTGTTGTCGCTCCGGGATGGGCGTGGCACTGGTGGTCGGAGTGGCTTCGCCGCCGGACTGAGACTTTTGCGAGTCCTTCGTAGCACCGCGAACTCCAATTTCTGCCACCAGCGTATCCAGGAAAGCCTCCCATGTCGTCCACACAGGGCGTCCGTCTTGCAGCATGTCGATCCCCACTTGGGAAAGTGTCTGGCCGCGCAGGCGCTCAACAACAGCGGACGCATCCTCCTCGTCCGAGTCTTCCGTGACAATGCCCAGCATGCGACCCATAGCCTCATTGGCAAGTACAACAGTCTTGAGGTTATTGAGGACAATGGTGGGGACCGGAAGATAGTGCATGGCGGAGAAGGCAAGCTGACCCGGAGATATGCTGGGCATGGTGAGGCGAAACGGGCTCTGGGAGGGAGTTCGTGAAGTAGCACGGGAGTCTCTAAAAAAGCGCCCTCCGGCAAGCAGTCGCGGGGTGTCATCATGACGGGTCGGATCGTTGGCCGGGTCTTGAGTTGCCTTGGGCCGTACGGCGTCTCCCGCGGCCGTCAGTGGGACCTGGGATGGGCTGGGGTGGGATTCGGAACGGCTCGTTGGGGAGGAGGCATCGTAAGAAGCTGGAGTGGGCCTCAAAGCTCGGGACTGGCTGCTTGCACGAGGTTGGCTAGGGGGGATCATATCGCGTCCGCTCCTTCACGAGGCATGGAGGGAGTTGGATTTTGCGGAGGAGTCGGAGAACCAGGGTTCGTTCAGCCGGGAAGGTGGAGTGCCGAGGGCGATATGGTAGCCGCTGTCGAAAATCGGTCGGTCGAAATATTGTCAGAAGAGGTGTTGGCGGCAGAAATGCCGTTGGTGGAAGTGAGTTGTCGTGGGTGCTTGACGAAGCAAGGGTCTCGAAGGCTGTGCTGAGGGCAGACAACGGAGCTGCAGGGAACTACCACGAGACAGAGTAGTGCAGGTTGAAGACTAACATGGCGTGGAGGGTATGCAAGCGAGAACTACCGACGGGCAGCACGGCGAGAAACCTGCTTGTATCAAGATGAAGGTGACAGACGTAGAGTTTTAGGTGGGAGAGCTGGGAGGAGTTCCGAGAAGCCACTCGCTCCAATAGTCAGAAAGTAGGAAGCAGGAAGTCGTCGAGCGGATCACGGAGGACGGATGGAGCAGGTCGGCGAGCCACGGCAACCAGGGAGGATCAATGGCAGACGGAAGAGGTTGTCGGGTCGAAGTTGAAGGGCTCTAGGGGCGACAGAAAGGTGGAGGAGAAGGAAGTGGTTGACCTGGGCGGCGAGAGGGAGAACCACAAGTAACTTAACCAACACGGGACCTAGACCACGGCTTAAAGAGCTAGGACCAAGACCAAAACCAAAACCAAAACCAGAATAGAACTAGAAGCGGAGGTTTTGCTGGTTGCTCTGTGAGCCAGACGGGACGGACGGGTGACGGCTGCTACAGCTACAGAACAAACAGCCCGAACGGGCGCTGATAGATGGATGGTTGGTCTGGGGTGTGTGTCTCGTACAAACAACTACCTTTACTGTACGAAGTAGTGAGGGTCGAAGGTCAGCGGTCACTTTTGAGCCGGGGTGTACGAACGGGGATTGAGACCCTGAATTGACGGTTTTACTGGAGCTGAGACGCCGAGGGGCTTCCCATGATACCTCCACCATGAGCGCCGACGAGCGGCGGGGGGGAGGGAACTAAAAAGCGAATACCGTGCTAGGGGAGAAGGATGGGGCGTTCATTTAGGGGCCTTCCAGGGGGGTGGACTGGACTGGGAAGGGCCCATTGACGCCGCAACGGGGGGTGTTCCAGACATGTGGGGGGGGCACACTTGGCCACTTGGGGCCAGGGCTCGTGGGGCGCTAGGCCAGGGGTGTGTGTGTGTACGTGCAGTGGCGATCGAAAAAACGACCACAATGGGAAGACATTTTTTATTATTTGATGGAGGGGGCAGAATTCTGCGGCGAGGAGGAAAAACGTGGAAGGCCAAATCAATGACTTCGCATCCATCTGTTGAGGGTGTTTTTGCGCAGACAAGAGTTGACTGCATGTTGTTGGTCGGTATACCACATAGGATATTAGACTGCCGTGGTGTTCCAGGTTGATACCTAGGTAGCCCAAGTACTCATCAAAGTCACTAACAAAGATACCCAACCCAACCTCTAGCCGAATCTTTTACCTTAGTTTACGATATAGTCAGTCTCCTAATAAGGCTTGCTCGTCCCCAGCTCGTTAAGCTCCGCGGCCATCAAGCTCACATGGAACGCAGTCGATCTTATTAGTGCGGCCACCTTATAGTCCGGGTATCACTGTAGAGAAACCATGTCGCGGTTGTCGGTCAGCATTGTGCGAGTTGCGGGCACAGCATGTTCGTGCACACAAACTGCGAGTTATCACATCCTCCTGTACGTCCGTTGAACCGATACACAGCCGTTTGGCCCGTTGAGGAGAGTTGCAGTGTTGGTGGCTGGACGTCCGTTCCCTTTCCATCCATGATCTACGCTGCGGCAGAGCTCCCTCGTCTGCTGCCACCAAACTAATCCGAGCAAACCCGCGTCGACCTAAGGCACTGCTACTCACCTTGCATTGCAGAGAGTAGGTACTTTGCCCAGGGACCCGGAGAAAGCTATCAGTGGAAAGGGTTTGGCTGCGGCTAATTATCTTTGCGTTGGGTGTCTTGGGTTTAGTACTGTAGTCATTAGGTTCTCGTTAGCTAGTGTCGTACAAAGATGTCGGGTGCATCCTGTAGATAACCACGTAATAAGTAGGTAGGTAGCGGATTGAGAGCAGCTTTGAACTGCAATGCTGTAATGGACGGTATCTTGACAACGACAGCATTTGATGATGTTTGTAGATGCTACACTACTGTTACCAGTGATGACGGGACAGAAGGGTTACAGCACACACCGGCTACTACCTCACTAACTCGCCCATGCTGCCTGAGGCGGAAGCAGGCCCGCTCACCAGTGGCAAAAAGCGATCCTACCAGCCTAGGTTCCTCTCCTCCATCAGTCCCATCTCCAACTCCACTCTCTCCGCCTCAGCCTCTCCCTTCCGCTCCCCTCTTCTCGAGTCTGCAGTCTACACACCGCAAAAATCACGAACGAGCAAGATCGTCGTTATGGGGTTTGACCTAGTGCAAACCCTGGCTGGTCCCAGATGCTTGAATTGAATTCGACAAACTCGACAGTCAACTACACGCCGCCACTAGGCTGAATGCGATTTCCTAGACGCACGACGACTGCTTCGTGTTATCCAGCCCAGGAATCCTTCCAACGGGCTCGACGCCCAGCTTGCCAGCCAGCCTTGAATGCCAAGCCTGGGGTGGAACTTCCGGTAGATGGACTGTCGATGGGCACACTCTTCACGCACAGCATGCTCCATGCTCGTTCTTGCACTCACGTACGAAGCTCACACACCACCACTCGCCGGCCCTGTCGCAAGGTCTCCACTCCAGGGAATGCACGACACAGGAGACCAAGGGAGGGCTGGCGAATGGGATCCTTCTCCTGCAGGCACCAGATGGATATGGAAGGGGGGGAAAAAGCAATGAGACCCGAGATGGAGTGCAGAAGTCGCGACGAAACGAAGCATCTCGGGAATGCACCACGGGCCTCTCCAGCTACCGCCAGTTTCCCAGCCCGAACAGAATCGGGTGTGAGAACGTGGCAATGCCGGCGGCAGAGACCCAATGTGGCACTTGGAGCGACGCTTGCCGTGGCATTCACGGGTTCACGGGCATTTCATGGGGCACTCGTGGAGCACAGATGGAGCAGCCCTCGTAGGGCAGTCGTAAGGTCTCGACAAAGATCCATGCGCTTCCCCGATGCCAAGCCTGGACCAAGCATCTGCGTTCCCACCCACGCCGCACGCACCTGGCCGCGTCTTGCGCCATGTCTCTCGAGTCTCGCCTCGCCTCGCCCCTACGGCTACCCTCACAGGCTTCTAGGCCACCTAGAACCCCCATGAGCCCACGGCCCTGGACGTCTAGACCCAGGCCGCCCTCTGTGCTTGTCAGCCCGATGAACAAACCCCTGCAGACCGGGAGAGAGAGGTGTCCGTGAACCTTCAGCATGTTTGCGCAGTAATTACGTGGGTTCGTATGCCGCCGCGGCTCTCCTAATTCATTCATGCGTCCGTGAAGATTCGCCTCCATAAGACCCTGGACTTCTGGAGGTGTGTGTGGCGGCATCGTCCACACTTTACGACCCTTGGACCCTGGGTTTTAAGTGTTGCCAGAACTGCGGATTACAGTAGTCGATCCTCCAGCTCTGGCCAAGCTTTACCAAGCTCAGCCGATGATTAATAGCTGTGTGGAGACCCATTACCACCCGGTCCTGCCTCCGCCGCTGACTACAGTACGAATTGACTCCCTCGAATTGTTTCTCTTGACTGTACTTAGTAGCTTCAAGCGTTCCCGTCTAAGGGAATCATCGCAGTCTCACACCCTCCCCCGGCCAAGAGTCGCCCCCAACGACCGGTTCTCCATCCCTCCTTCAGTTTTGGATCCAATCACTGATAAGCCCGATCGTGGCCGAACCCGTCTCGCCGATCATCTCCGGATTTGATCGGCGCTTTTCCTAAACGCGCAAAGCTCACGACGTCATAAGAGCTCAGGAATTTCAGGTCCACGATCCCCCCGTTGCCTTCCCCTGGTTCCTCGGGCCCTGGACTGCTTATGACGCATGACGAGCATGACGATAGTTTGGCAAGATGGCGGTGGCCTTGCAAGCCTCTTTCGCAACATCATCATCACTGGGCGTGTGTCATTGCAGACAATGAAGTCATCGCTCACGCACCGCACACGGCGAAGCAGGGTCCGAGGGCGTATCATTGAATAAACTTCCTGGATACTACAGTAGGTACTGACCAACGGAAGGCAAATGCAGCCTTGCCACTATCGTGAGTTTTCTTTCATCTTTCCGCACGTTGAACATGTCCACCACTGCCGATCCATCTCAGTTCCACAGAAACTACAATACCATACCTGCGGTGCCTGTGGCACCGCAGGCCGTGATGTGACGACCCTTTGTCGGGGTTTTGGGGGACTCTGCGTGAGATCAATGATCGGCTGCTGTCTCGCAGGTTCTGGTGATCCGGATCGGCGAGCCTTGGACTTGTTCAAAGTCTCTACGGATCGCTCCGACCCGCACGCATCACAGCACAGATATTTTACGGGATTGAGCAACGTGCAAATTGCACATGACCAATCTTGTGGCTCGTCCGTTCCCTCGGAAACTACCTGTCCCGCGGCATGGCGATCTCTTCCGAAGCCGGGTGCATCAACCGGGGGCGCTCTCCCGACTCCTGGGTCTCTGGCCATCACTGAGCCGCCTCCATTACCGGTGGGATTTTCTGCTGTCGGCGGGATGTAGGAATTGCCATATTTGACCAGGTCATCTTCCTGGACTAGCTCCCAAAGAGCCTGCGAGATAGCGGCCTCGTTTGCCTCGTCTTCTTCTGCCTGCGTCCGGAATCCGTTTTTGGTTGCGGTGTCCGCTATGCTCCGGATTTGGGAATCGCTCAACTTGTCCGTGCCGCAACCCTTGAGTGTCTTGTTCCGCCTTTCCACGGCATCAGCGATGACTTTTCGTATGTCCTCTCCAGGTCGCGGCGCTGCTCCTCCCAGCCGTTTACCGCCACCAGTACCAGTGGGCAGTGCTCGACGCTTCTCGGCGGCATCCCTGGCCAGCCGACGGGCCTCACGCGGTGGCATCCGGGCGCCTCCCAGTCGCCGGCCTGTCGAGAGGAAGCCCTCGCCTGTGTAACCCTTGAGAAGCAGCCCCTGATGCTCATCACGGAGTTGGTCCCAAAGGGCGTGGAACTTCGCGTCGTGAGGGCCTTGCACAATATGAGCAAGCTCATGAAGCATCGTATCGATGACGCTCTCGATGGGCAAAAACTGGCTCCGGTCTCCAGGATGTCGCAACCTAAGGCATATCTTTCTTCCCCGATCCACATTCAGACCTTTCTCTCTGTTCAGCCTCATGAATCGGAAAGCCACGGGATGCGAACTTACCAAGCAGGTTGGCCTGGTCAGGGAAGAACTCGGCCAGCTCCCCAACCTTCCAGTTCCGGGCTCTCATTATCGGCTTCACAATGGATGCCACCTTCTTCAGCGTATGCAGTGCATCGCTTGCCCTGGCGAAACCCGTCAGGTGCACATAAGAATGAACCAATGTATCACTTCCGGACATATCTTTGTTCGATGCTGTGGGTCTGTTACGATGCGCAAGTTGGTGTGATGTGTATGCAGCTTGTGTGCAACCTGTGCGCAACAGGTCCGGAAGCCGACTCTTAAACGTCAAAAGTAAAGGTGGTATAGCGCAAAAAAATTTGAATCTCAAGTCCAGGTCATATCAGCGATTCGTGGCCAAGTTGTTGTTCGTGCTGTACCGGCCACGTCAAGCGACTGGTGCCTTGGCCAACGTTCGCCTTACGAGACGTAAGTTGATCAGTGATACTCTCGCAAGCTGAGTGGAATCAGTCTAGAAATTTCCAAGCCCGTCCACGGACTGATTACTAATATACGCCTCATGCTTTCCATATGGCAAACCTCAAAGTTCCGTTCCGCGTGGGAGAATTCTCGTGTATCTTAGAGACTGGCAGGACATTGTGTTGTTTGTTCCAGGAGTCAGATGTCAATAAGGTCCCTAAGTTGGTGTTATTCCGGTTGATGTAGACTCTTCTCGTGGGGTGAATCGCAACTCTTCCATAGTTGTGTCCCAGTCATAGACACCACTGTCAGTATTGTCAAAATACCGTTTGATAGATGATAACCATCGACTCATGCTTTTAATCCTTTTGCTATTCGTGTTGCGTGACCCAAATGTTCTCGTCAACCATCATCCATCCGCCCGACGTTTATCAGACCCCAATATCTCATAGAGGCTTCGTGGCCAACCCCCTCAGTCTCACATATGAAATCACCTCCCCTCCTCCAGGGTTCTTGCAGACCACCTTCAACACCTCAGCACATTCCTTGATGGTCTCCTCCCTCTCCGCCTCCGGCACCGCATCCAGAAGCTGGCTCGCAAACAACCTCACCCAGCCCTCGACGCCTCCCTTATCCGCCTTGGTCGGCCGCCACTCCCTCTCCGCCTTCTCCACGACGAACCCGACCTGCTCGAGCTGCGCGGTGACCCAGGCCTCGTCGGGGAAGAACCACGGGTCGGCGGCCAGCGCGGCCTCCATGCCGACGCGCCGGGCCACGGCCATGAGGACCGCCGCCCGCATCTCGCTGACGTTGGACTGGCCGCCCATCTCGAAGGCGAAGGTGCCGCCGGGGGCCAGCGCCGCGTACACACCCTTGAAGAAGTCGGGCCGCGTGGCCTCCGGGCGCAGGATCCAGTGCATCGCGGCGTTGGAGAAGGCTTTCGTGAAAGTGCCCTTCTGCAGCTCAGGCTTGGAGACGAGTTGCGTGGCGTCGATGGCTAGAAGGGAGATGTGTAAGTCGTGGTTACTGAAAGGAGGTAGGTAAAAACGAACTTTCAAAGGTGCTGTTCTTCGAATCCTTGCACAACTCGCGAGCCGAGACGATCATCGAGGCAGAACTATCGATTCCAACCATCGATCCATTGCCTTGAGCCAGAATTTTGGCAAACTCGGCATTCAAGATTCCATCTATACCTAGCGTCAGCTTAAATCATACCTGTCACCATCCAACATGAAACTCACCACCACAGCCAATGTCGAGGAGGACATCGTCGTTTTGAAGATCCAGCCACTGGACAACCTTTCCTGCCAGCTTAGGCACAAATGATGCCACGTTCTGGTACTCCTGTACTCGCGTGTAAGTCGTAGCGTTCTAGCTCCATCTAGAGCGCAGGCCCAAAAACAACAGGGAAAGCGTACATTTGAGGTCCAACAGTCTTTTTCAGCAGCCATAATTGCACAATTGAGCTCTGGAAGCTGCAATACTGTAAGGTTATGATGATTGTCAGAAAGTATGGAAGAACCCAGCTGTTCTTTGATACCCACGGCCCAACTGCGCTTCTTACTTTGAGGGGAAGCTCGGTTTGAGGCGGCGCCGAGATCGGAGGCTTGGTCCCCGGATCCTTCAACACCACCACAGATGAGCGCCCCAGTATCATTACCTTTTACTTCAACCTGATTTGCCCACACAGAGATATCGGTTGTTTCAGCATTGGAGCTATTTAATCCTTATGTGACACTCCCGTTCTGTGTTCAAATCACTTGCGGATGGCTCTTTCTAGCGTGGTCTTGGATCAATGTTTAGACTGTTTAGACCAACGGCCGCAGTCTTCGCTATTATTACAGGCGGTCAAGAGTATTATTTTCCTTCATAAACCCTCAACTAGTCAATCTCGAGCTGCGGGAACTTGTCCTCGTGTAGGGCATCCTCGATCCTCCCCATTATAGTCAACACCTTCTCCTCCTCCAGCCGTCGTCCTACGACTTGGATGCCAACGGGCAATCCATGCATGGCCTTTGCGTCGTACAGTTTATAGGCACCCTGGGCAACTCCATTCAGTTTGTTGAGCTTGAAGTCACTTGGTAATTGATCCTTGGCCTTGTCTACGTGAGTGACCGGCATAACTCCAGCCGAGTAATCCAACTACAGCAGTAAGCAAAGGGTCAAGCTGATCGAGATGTGGCTGAACTTACCAAGTTGAAAAGAAGCGTGTACCCACAGCTGCTCACGGCTTGATTCATTCCCTTGTGAGGAACTGCTGGAGTTGCGTTCGGCGGAGCAATCAGGCAGTCGATATCGGCCTCATCCCACCAATCGAACCATCTCCGCTTATAAACTTCCCGCTTGGCGTTTAGCTGCCAAATTTGGCATCCTGTTTGGGGCTTCCAATTTTCGACAAGTCCTAGCCAGATGTAGTCTCGCCGGATGTACTTAACCCAGAGATAATGCAGGTATCTCACGGGTCGGGAAAGCTCCATGTACCACCTCATCTGAGCCACGCCGGCGTCATTTTGTTCTCCACGGCGGAAGAATGACATGGCCGTCTCGAGGCCGTCACTATTGATGAGGATGGATGCGAGACGTAATGCCTCGTATGGTGATGGGGGATCAACCTCCACTATTTCGTGTCCCGCCTTCCTAAGAGCAGCTTCGGTTGTCTCCAAGGCTCTTTTGCACGCAGGACTGGGGTCCACAACGCCATCTGTGCGGAGGACACCAATCCTGAGTTTTCTGTGGGAGTATTCTCGCTCAATCTGGGATCGCCAAGGAAGGGGGTGGCAGGAATAGTCATAAGTCCAGGGTTTCATCTGGATAAAAGCTCGTGTAAAGTATATCAGGTCGTCCAAGGTCCGGGCCATAGGACTATAGACCGCAGGCACACCGTCCTGTCCAGGCATGCTGGTGCACACTCCGGTCTTGAGCCACCGGCCTGTTGAGCACTTCAAAGCGTAGACTCCGGAGAAGTGAGCTGGGACGCGAACACTGCCGGCAACGTCACTGCCGATTCCGATCCGGCCGCCGAGCGCGAGGAGAGCGCCTTCGCCTCCGGTCGATCCGCCAGGGGTGTATTTGTTGTTGTAGGGGTTCGTACTTTGCCCCCAAACATCGTTGGAAGATTCAAAGCTGAGGAGGGTAATCGGGACGTTGGTCTTGACATAGGGAACTGCGCCAGCATCCTTGAGCAGTCTGGTCATTGCTCCATCAATTGGCTTGGCATTTCCCACATTAACGCTCATGCCTACTGTGCTATCATAGCCGCCGACATCAATCGTGTCTTTCAAGCTCACAGGAATGCCGGCCAAGGGCCCGTCGAGGTTGATAGATCCGTCTCTTAGCCACTTTTCGGAATCGTGGATCATGATCTCCGTAAGACAGTTAGTTTTAGAGTTGGCCTTCAGGGCAACTTTGCCGTAGGTGCCGAGATAATCAATGGCCTTGCTTGGGTCATGTTGCACATCTTCGACAAGCTCCTCAATGGGCTTGTCGAGAATGTCCCGATCCAAGACACTAAAGGGGCCATGATATGACCGAAGAGCCTTGATGCGAGCGACTCGTTGGTCTTGCTTGAATCTACTAACACCATCTTAGTTCGGAGCACGGCACGTAGGCGGGGGGTTATGTAAGAGAGCAAGTACCAGTCTCGGCGATGTTGCAGAGTCTCCAAGAGGAACATGACGGCGTGTATCCCACCAATTGGGAGAGCTATCGGCGTGAGCAAGGGAAATCGAATACCTAGATGAAGCTGAAAGAAGAATAGAGGCAATTTAACTGACGTAGGCAGTGTAGAAGTTTAGACAATGGAACTAAACCAGGTCACGGGGTCTCAGATAAACAGAGTTCTCCGATGCCGATGTTGGGAGTGGAACCGCGGGTAGCCGTCTTTTTTTTTTTCTCCCCGCAGCGAGCGAGTCTTCATCCGGTCATGTCATCGACTTACCAAGGCATGTGGCGGGGAATGTTACAGCGGAGCTCCGAGTCGCAACCGTTACAGTGATAGTTGAACAGGAACGTTCCCATGACTTGTCTGATGCCTGAGAGGTTGAAGGAGAAAGAAAATTATATTTTATGCTTTCCATTTTGATCGACTCACAGTTAACCGTGCATTCCCGATAGGTCTCTGGTGTGCGATGTAGCCCTTCATCCAGCAACTCAACTACGAGGCAACATGGCTAGATTGAGATAACTTCGCACTGGTCGGTATCAACTTGGACTCGCCAGCACTCTCTACTGCAGGGCCAGTCTACTTGGATACATCCAAATCCTGTTTCAGTTGCTCAGTAGCCCTCAAAGCAGGGTCGTCCTCTGCATTTCTTCTGCATGTTTGAAGTCAGATCAAAGCACTGCAACGGGAACGTCACATGCACCGTCGCATTGCAGATGTGGTTAAGAACGGGATAAAGACGTTTTATTACGTAACCGCTCCCTTCCAGCCGTTTGCAAAGTTGACCTCATGATGACTCGTCGCTCAATATTCATGAAAACTTGAACAAACGACTTTGTCAACGGCCGCTTCGTACACGGTGTCGGTTATCATTTACAAGTTCAAGAGACCATCTCAAAAATAGTAGCAGTATATCCAGCTTCACAAGAAACAGAATACAAATACGTTCGTAAGCTTCAGATTATTCTACAGACACGAAGTACGAATTCTATGCTTCTTCTTCCTTTACCACGATATGCTTATTAGAGCTTTATCGGCCAACCCCTGTTCGATAAGGAGCAGGAGATAAAGAATCGGTTCCAGTTAAACGACCTCAAATGTTTCACTGGATCTACGCAACCAGTTACACACCTCAAGACTGACGTTTCCACCTATTTACAAATGGGGGGGAAATGCATTTCATTGACTCCATGCCTGGGAATTTGACACAGAATCCGGTGGTCGAATCGAAGGTCGGAGAACTTGGTTTAGTTAGTAGATACGCGACTGGCACCCAACCACCGGATGAAAATCCTGAGGTCCGTGCACAAGACGGTGCGCGAACTCGGCAATCAAGCTTCTCCACCAGCATGAAAGTCCAATATCGTCATATGGGCCCAACCCGACTTTCTTTCTTTCTTGTCACCCACAACTCATCATCATGTCGGCAGATGACAACAAGTTCCTCGAAGTGGTGAGCGCTGTCGATCCTTCACTTCTCCCCGCAGACTAACAAGGTCCTTGCAGCTCAACAGCGTGCTCCCGCACCTCCGCCGCTACTCCGAGGATGTTGCCCAATTTGTCGATGTCAACGTCGACCGAGCCGCCGTTGTCGTCCGCGAGACTCTTGCCTCGACAGAATGGATCCCCGAAGTGGTGAGGCCTAAGGTTCCCGTCCCAGAACCAGTGGTGGTCGTGACACTGTCGCGGATGGAGAAGGTGCAGGACTGGCTCGCGAGTCACAAAATCTTGACCGGTATTATCGTCGTCACATGCGGAACCGTTGTGTTCCAAGGGTACAGGACAAGTCTTGCCTATAGGAAAACAAGGAGAGCCAAGAGGGCGCGGAATGGCGGCCGTACAGAGGTGGTCGTCATTGCAGGCTCCCCGACGCTGCCTTTGACCAAGTCGTTGTCCCTCGACATGGAGCGACGGGGGTTCATCGTCTACATCGTTTGCAACGCCACCGAGGATGAGTCCACGGTCCAAGCCTTGGCGAGACCAGACATCCGGCCATTCACCATCGATACCACCGATGTGAGCTTCCAGTCTTTGCTGAGAATTTTCATGATTGCTGACTCCAGGCCCAGCCTCCCAATGCCGGTGTAGCCATCGAGCGATTCGCTCTCTTCCTCCAGTCACCACAAGCTCCTGGTCCCAAAATGAAGCCTAACCAACTGGTCTTGACGTCGGTCATCCTTATCCCGAGCCTCCACTACCAGACGTCTCCGATCGCTACGATCCCGCCCTCGAGCTTCGCCGACCTTTTCAATACCCACCTCCTCCAGCCGATCCTCACAATCCAGGCATTTTTACCCCTCCTCACATCCCGCCTGAACCCCATCGGCGAGAAATGGGTCCCGCCCAAGGTCCTTGTCTTTACCCCCTCCATCATCTCGTCCATCAATCCGCCTTTTCACGCCCCTGAGGCGACGGTGTGCTCGGCACTGTCAGCCTTCACCGAAGTCCTCACCGCCGAACTTCGCCCACTTGATATCCCTGTCACCCATATGCAGCTAGGCACCTTTGACTTCTCCAGCTTTGTGCCCACTCGGGGAGCGTTGCCGCATCAGGCTCTCGTCTCTAGTGGAAACCCGGAAGACACCCTAGTCTGGCCCGATGGCGCTCGTCACGTCTACGGCCGAAACTTTGTTGCCCAGACGAGCTCCGCCATCTCTGGAGGTCGAATCCGCGGCCTTCGAGGCAGCTCGCTTCGAGGCCTCCATAGCACCGTCTTCGATGTCATCGACGGGTCCATCACCGCCGACACCGTGCGAGTCGGCCTGGGAGCCAGCGTCTACGGCTTCGTGGGACGATGGGCACCCCGAAGCCTTGTCTCGTGGATGATGGGCATCCGCAAGGTGGACGAGTTGTCCACTTGGAAGACAAGTTCGTATGAAGGATCAGACGAAGAGTCGGAAGAGGGGTCCGAGGCAGAGGAAAGCGAGAACGGTGAGAATTCTTCACACGAGTTCATCGCCGTCCCCTCGGAGTCTCACGTGTGGAACTCCGAGGGTGAAGGCGCTACGTGGACGCCTCAAGCGTCCGACACCAACTGAAACGGGTGAAACTTAAACGGCCACTTCCAACATTGTACGCAGCATTTAACGATGGGTCATGTATGAAAAACGAACTACTCTGCTAATAGATGCCGTCACGTGTCTACTTCTGGTTACATAATGTATCACAAAAGCTCTTCTCAAATGCATTGTCAACCGTTTCGCATGCTCCGCCGCCATATCCCAAAGCGTTAGACCATAGAACATACATGCCGTCCCATGCCAGGCCATTTTCCGTGCTAAATCCCATGAGGGTATCATAAATCTTATACAGTCCCCAGAAACATCAATACATTTATATCCATTAGTGGCCTCTCCCGCGGAAGCGTCCCCTACCGCCTCGCCATTTCCCTCCTCCCCTTCCACCATGACGTCCGTGCCTGTCGTCCCTCTCCCTCTGTTGTTCTCTCATCCGCTCCATCTCCTCCTCCCGCATTGGCTCTGTTCGTGCGTCCTCCTCCTCCTTCTCGGACTTCAGGGTTGGCTTCTCCAAATCTTTGGACCATTTGGGATGGGCGCCCTCCTTGCAGTCTGGGCCCTCTGGGCAGAATCCGGCAAGGTAGAAGCCGCAAAGCTTTCGGCGAACGTGTTTCTTAGAGCAGTTGGGGCCGAGTGGGCAGAAGCCCATATCGTAATGCGGGCAGGGCGGCAGACGGCTTTGTGGATCGATGTGGAGGTAGAGGCACTCGTCGCCGTTGGAGCAGTAGCCGTTGCGCATGAAGAAGTTGCACTCGGGCATCTTGCGCAGGTTGTATTCGTGGAGGAATTCGCAGTGCTCGCCTTTCTTGCAGAGACCGCGCAGCCAGTGCTTGCACACGAGAGAGTTGAGCCCGCCGGTAGGCTGCGAGACCTTGGAGTCGGCGACGTGTCGCTCGGAGCATCGCGTGCCGTTGGGGCAGTGGCCGGTTTGGAAGGCCTTGCATACTGGGCGGTCGGGAGGTAGGCCGACCTGGTAGGTTCGTCGGAGGAAGGGCGAGAAGTGGAAGTTGTATGGGGTCGCGGAGTGGTTGAGGATCGCCGAGGCGGGCGATTCGGCAGTGGTAGCCATAGTTGCGCGCGAGGGTGCACCCAAGGGCCAGCTGGGGAGATCAAAGTTCCTTTTTTCTATTCTCTCCTGAAAAAGAGCTCTGTCGGATTAATGATGGCTCGGGCCTGCAATCCTCGCGATGCAGTAGGATTGACGCGCGTTGTTGACAAAGGCTTAGATGGGTCGTGGAGATAGACAGTCGTTGAAGCTGAAGCTCAGCAATTTTGGAGCAAAGAAAGCTAGGCCACTTGGGTGACGTTAGTCGATTGTGGGGAGGTTTGTCAGCCAGGTCTCCCGCTAGCAGCGCCACTCCAAGTACACAAGCAGGCTTCAATGATTCTGCTGCGATATGAAGCAGTTGCAAAGGGGAAACCAGCGTGTAATAGAACCTATCTAATATATGCATCCCCTAAAGAGAAGCCGTGTGGCTTTTCAGGGCTGCATCGAGGGCCCCTTCTTTTCCAGATTGAGACGGCATCGTGAGTTCGTGGCGCACCTTACACGCAGGCAAGAGCCAACGAGAGCACGCCTACCGACCAGCCAACCTGCCTACTACTTATCCCCTTACATGCATATGCGATGAAACTGAGCAAGGCTGCCAAAAGAAATTACTCAGATTTTCAACTGCATCATCTGCAGCAGGCGATCTGGCCCATCATCACAGGACTCTGAGTCCTTAAAGAAAACGAACAGTCATTTAAAAGAATGAGCCCGAGGCTGAACCCGAGCCCAACTCGACCTTCTGGCCATAACAAATGCGGCAGTTGACGTATCGATGAACCCGATCGTCATCAAGACTCTGCCGCACAATGGTCACCAAATCCCGCCGTTCTTTCACAGACATGCCGAGTGCCACCAATGGCTTCGCCGCAAACCCATCGAGCGATTCCAGGATATTCATCTTCATGAGTACCCCCAAAGTCTTCAACTTCTTATCCCTGGACCAGGTCGAGATAGGCACTTTCTTGACCACAACGTGAATCCTACTGAAACCTGCTCGTTCAAGGGTTCGCCGCAAGTTCTGCTTTCCAAAGCCAGGACACCCATGTTTACGCATACCTTTGGCGCAGAGGTCG
Source organism: Neonectria magnoliae (assembly GCA_037954305.1). NCBI lineage: Eukaryota > Fungi > Ascomycota > Sordariomycetes > Hypocreales > Nectriaceae > Neonectria > Neonectria magnoliae. The sequence continues at coordinate 19,162 of JAZAVK010000031.1, forward strand.
TTGAACACCCATACCGGGTCATCTTCAATCATGGTGTCGTCGTCGCAGAGTATTTCCTGGTCAAACTCTTGGAATTCGATCCAACCGCCGCTCTTGATATTACTGCTCCTGGTCAGCCAACTTCGATCACGGCCCGTTGCCAATTGAAAAAACCATACCAGTAGGCATTTGTCACAAGTGCCTCCAAGTCGAGAAGCACGTCAGCAACTCCCCTGAAATGGACGAGGTCAAAGCCACATCCGTGCGTCCACTCCGGGTCCTCGCAGTCCTCGAGAAACATTCGCGCATTGATTGGCAACCATTTTGGCTGAATCGGGGACAAGTCAGTGCCAATCACGCTGGCGCTCGGATACAAGTCGGCCACTGCTCCCGTCAGTAATTGACTTGATACAAATGACGGGTAAATACGGATATAGTACCATCGATTACCCAGGTTCCTGTCATGATTCCCTGTCAGTGTGGATATCTCAACGCCTTGCAAAGAGGCTCACCTGTCCCGGTCCCAATGTCGATGATTTTCTGTGGGAACTCGCCAACATCAGACAAGAAGAGCTTTCCGTTCTAAAACGAGGCGAACCGTCAGTTGTATGAGCTCATTGTGGACCAGAGTCTCACTCTGATCACCAATTTTCAAGCAAATACCGTCAGCTGAAGCATCAGGGCGTGCTTGGTTTCTTCGCGTTGCTGCTCTCCGATGTCATTTGGCAATGGATACCGCCCACTCATGAAGCTGTGGTATCGACGGCCATGCTCAAACTCATGCGCATGAATATCTGGTGGCACAGAAGTTGAATCGCATGAGCTCAGAGCCCCTTGCGAACTCCCAGCATCTTCGTCATATATCAGTTCAAACTCGTCCGTGTCCCCCTCGGAGGGTGCGGGCGTGTATGCGGATTCAAAGTCCGTTGCCGAGATGAAAGAAAAAGAGCGCTCATCATCGTCGCTGTACATCATGACCGAGGGGTTTGGGTAAAACCAAATCAGAATGGGCCGCAGGATGGAAGTGGGCTTGATCTGATGTTGAACACTCTTTATCCCGCCCAGAGCACGTCCGGGTGAGACTTGGAAGCGCCACCTCGACCAAGACTGTGCAACGCCTGACTGTGATTGCCTGCATAGAAGCCGTCATTGGAAGGGCATCTGCGACAGGTCATGAGGACAAGCGCGGGCGGCTCAATCACAGCAACATCGTCTCCACCCTGCAGAGACAAAGAGGGCACGGCCGCTCACGGTTGGTGTCGGATTTTGCGCTATCCAACATTGCGGTGCGCTGTTGGTGACGAGATTATGCAGTTGGTGCGTCAAAGCCCTTTTCGAATCAACTTGTATGGTTGAGCCTGCCATCCAGGTTGGGTGAGGGGTGGAGTTTGCTTGCAATCCTTCTGGCTTGGAGGGGAGCTGTGAACACTCGGACCCAGTACGAAATAGAGGTGAGGATGAGGAGTCCTTTCCCACAAGCAAGCAGCGTACTTGCCCCGGGTCGCAGAGGCAATATACGTCAGTCATATATACTGTTGTACAAGGTCCTTGTCCTCTCAGCTAGTCGGATCTCAAGATCATGGTCTGACTGATCGACTCGATAGATCCGAGAAACGCTTCAAACGAACCAAAGCGACCAGGGGCCGTGACAATGCCATAGCTGATTGGTTTTCCACTGGGAGATATTGAAGGTCGTTTAACTTGCAGCCTAAAAGCACGCCGTGTTGTCTTCCAACCAACTCGCCAGTCGGTCTCGGTGTCACATGTACTGCTGACTTATACGGGTATCCTGAGGGTGTCGACAGCAATTGCCGCCTGATCGTCACCCAGGCCGTAACACCGCTTCTTCAACATCGGGTTCCAACCCGAGGCAGACAGGGAAGAAGATCCTTACTCGGTACTCTTGAATCGTCAGAGATAACTCTTCCAACCAAGACAGGGTCTATTCATGCCAGTCCAAACTGTCAAGTTGACACGCTGTCAAACAATCACTCTTTGTCGCTACGACTGAATGATACTTTTTATTACAACGCTTCCCAACCCCTATCTGCGGCAATAGCAACAGATAGATGGCTACATAGCGTGGCCTCAGGGTCTAGGTTCTTTTGCGAGTCATCGGCGACAGTTCGCGGCCACTTCCCAACTTATCAACATGTTATGCCCTTTCCAGCACTACGGCCCGAGTGTAATTGCCAACGCCAGGTACCGAAACCGAGGCCTGGCCGAGGCAGTGTGCATCAAGCATATGAACAAAATAAAGACGCTGCTTCAAGGTGCGACCGGGAAGGCTTCGTATCCTGAGTGTCCTCAGCCTCATCAAGCCCCGTTTGAAACTAAGAGCAGGGCAATGCCAGCGAGATACGCGGTTCCACGCTTGACAGGTGCTCTGCACGTACTACCGAGACGCTCTTGGAAGGGGGCTTGCTAACCGCTATTCCTGATCCTCTACCCGATTGATTACGCTAACAATCCTTTGCCAAAATCACACGAGTTGCCGATAGTGAGAAGCTCTCACGGTTGCCGCGTTCAGCGGGCAAGGGTTGCTTGCCGAACTGCCATGTGGATGAATCACAAGTCAGATCAGCCGCCATCACGACGGGGAGGGTTGAGCTGTCAGCGCCGACCTTACGTATTCGTCAACCGCCGCTAGTCCCAGTGGTTGGTCTCAAGTTGACATTCAGGATGGCCGCGCATCACAGCCGCCCTGTAGGTGGGTCGGGCACTGGCCTCCTAGCTTCGGGGATGACGGGTCCTGAGGTCCTGAGGTCCTGAGCGACATGGCCTTTTGGATTGTGAGGATGATTCATGGTGAAATTTAGTGCCCCTGATCCTGGCTCGACTTGGCTGCCAGGGTAGTAATGGTAACAAGGACGGGGAGCTAAGGAGGAGCCGTCTCACTCCACTGAATGTTGAGCCGACATCCCTGGCCGTTTTATTATGGAACCAATCTCACCATTTAGTGCGTTCCAAGTGTTCGTCGACCTTCCAGAACTTCCATGGCAGGCGAGCCCGTGGAGACAAATGAGCCGCACGGCTATTGAAGCCCTTATCGGAAGCTGGCCTGCCCCAGTCCCCCAGTCCCCCGTCCGCCTCGTCCTGGAGGACGGGGCTGTGACATGGAGAAATGCTCTGACTATACTTGCTCGAAAAGCGCAACCAACCATGATGATGCGGTTCGACAAGTCCCATCTTGGCCGAGACTGTTTCATCCCTGGGGCCACGCCGAATCGTTCAGGTTCCCTGCTCTGATCCTGCGGCAGCTCCGGTGGGAGCCGGGCCTTATGCCGTTGTCAGACCCTTCCCTAGAGCACACGCCTACTTCTGGGTACACACATAGCCATTATTCCGTGTCTTAACTTGAGGCACGCGGCTCGAGTCCGCGGCTTCGGTGTTCTAGACGGCGAAACGCACGAGCCCGCAGCCACACACACACACACTCGCTCACACACAGAGACGCACAGCCGCACGCACGCACACAGGCGTGGACGCTCATCTCCCCAAGACAAAGCGGCGTCGCCTGCTTTCGGCTCGGTGTACGGGGGCACAGGTCTACGTGTCTTGTTTTGTTGGCCTGTCATCCGTTTCATCTTTCTCATCGGCCATGGGCCGAACCCCAGCGCTGTCCAGGACTATTGTGATCTTCGTCAAGCCATCACTACCAGAACAAGATCATCCCGAGGGTCTGTAGTTGCCGGCACTGGCCGAAGACTTTGGCACATTCATCTGAACTTGATTTGCTTTGGGCCTGACCGCAACCTCCTCTTCGATACGAAGCAGACGGAATGAGCGGTGTCGCCGTCAAGCCCGCGTGCCACGAGCCTGTGTTGGCATGCCAAGTGCGGATGGCGGCTGGACATCCATCCAGCATCACAAAGCAGGCCCGAATTAGAGTGGCCCAGCCTTTCGAAGTGGACTAATCACCAGAGCAAGGCCAGCGGTCGCGGCTCCAATGGGCACTATCTTCCCACGGTCGCCCTTGATGGTTCTCGGTCACCCATGGTGGGTGTTGTCAGCTCGTCCCAGGACCCCAATTCTGCAAGTCTCATCATCCATACTGGACTTAACGGCTCCCCGCAATTATGTCATGCATCATGGTTTCGCTGAATCCTAGGCCCTCCCGTAATTTGGACTCTGGTCCCTGCTCCACCACCAGCTTAAGCACCAGCCAGTTGGCCCTCAACCGAGTCCAGGCTCCTCCGACGGCGTGCCGTCCCGGTGCTGTGTTTGTGCCGATGCTGGGCTTGGGACTCTCTATATAGGTCATCAAAGTCCTTCTCACCCACAATTCAAAGACTGTTCTGTCACCCTTGATGCCCGATTGCTCCAGCCCGCTCAATCCTACTTTTTCCCTCGAGCTTGCGGTCCCTGGCTGTTGAAGGATGCCGCGTACAAAACAACTCATGTCCGCTTACAACTCAACCACTTCGCTTACTCCTTCCTCGATTCTCGAAACGTCGCCCATTTTGGTGTTCCTTGTCTGATTCGAATATTTTAAGCTGTATTTCCCTACCTCCCCGTCGCTATCATGAGTCCTTCACGCAAGTCGCGGATCGCCTCCAATGTCATGTACACGAACGCCGTCTACTTCCCAAACTACCGAATATACCAAGGCGACACACCTGGAATGCTCAACTACAGCTGCATCAACCATGTTTATTACGCATATGCCAGCGTTTCCGTGGATGGCGGTGTTTTCGTGAGTTGCTTGCACCGCATCCCCGAACTTCGTCCTCAGTTTCGGGATCGCCCATGGGGGAATTACAGCACTGACTCAGGGTCTTTTTTAGCTGAGTGACGAGTGGGCAGATGCCGGAGCTCCAGTGGACGGCGTCCAAGGCGGACTGGGCTCCCTGATGCACCTCAAACAGAAACACCCTCATCTCCAGGTCATCTTGTCCATCGGAGGAGCAAATTCGTCTGAAGTGTTTCCCATTGTGGCTTCCAACACCCTTTTGCGGGACAATTTTGCGCGGTCCGCCCGAGGCCTTGTTGAAGCGTCAGGCCTCGATGGGATCGACAGTAAGTGCCCACCCGGAGAACGATGGAACCCTCCTCTTCATTGTGGAAGACCCAGGACTAATGGTAAACCTCGGAAAAGTCGCCTGGGAATATCCCTGCGATGCCCAGCAAGGTTACGACTTTCTCGCCCTACTGGCCGCCATTCGCATTCATCTTCCAGAGGACCAGTTCATTCTTACAGCTGCTCTGCCGGCGAGTAAGGCCGTGCTGCAATTCATCGACCTGGGAGGCATTTCCGCCTACCTCGATTTTGTGAATCTGATGGCCTACGACTATTTCGGAGTCTGGACCCCGAAGAGCGGCCATCACGCTCAACTCTACGCCATGAACAAAGACGAGACATCCGGTTCATCAGGGGTGTCATACCTGATGTCTCAGGGCTTCCCGGCTCAGAAGATCCTCCTTGGCATCCCGACGTACGGACGCAGTTTCCTACATGCTACCGGACCTGGTCAGAAGTTCCGTGGAGGGGGCGGCGACGACGGCACGTTCGAGTACAGCCAACTCCCGCGCAAAGGAAGCAAAGAGACCGTCGACAAACGCCACGTCGCCGCGCAGTGCGTTGGTTCCGATGGGGGTTTTGTGACGTACGACAACCCAGATACCGTCAAGATCAAGGCGGGATTCTGCAAACAGAAGGGACTAGGGGTAAGTAATAAGCTGTTGGTGGCGGTGGTGTCGTTTTTGGCTTGCATGTTCTGTCTCGAACACAATCGACGTGTTCATCATCCCCGCGTCAATATGCAGCCATTTTTGTTGTTGGGTTAGTTTGCTGACGAACGGCTCCGCACAGGGTCTCTTCTACTGGAACGGTCCGGCAGATGCTAAAGAAAAGTCGAGAAGCTTGATTGCGGCTGGTTTCCGCGCCCTACACTCTTCTTAATGAAGATGGGAGGAAAGGGGATGCTCTGCTCATCACTCCATCATGACGACTCATTTGTCTGTGGCCTGCGGCCTAGACTCGCGAAACTAGAACGGGAACGACGATGGCGTTTGTTCAGGGGCATCAAGGAGAAGGGCATTTCCTGGCGTTCTTCCTAGACTCTGGTTTTTTATTCATATCTGTTCCTTGCGGGTTTTCTTGTTGCGAGTTTTCTTTACTTGGGTTTGATAACACCCGGTCTCATCATCAGTATCACCCTGGGACGGGATGCGGGCAATTCTAGCAGGGAGCAAAAGCGACGGGGTATGTTTTGCTGTAGATTTCACTTACTCAATAGACGGGGTCGGAGTCTTTTCTGGCTGTGAGGAGCATTTGCGTCCTCGATACACCTCCGGAGCAATGGAGGCTCAAGCCAGTTACCATTTCGAGTCTCGCTCTTCGTGTTCATCCCAACATCGCTCTCCATCGGTTTATTCATCCGCTCTGTCACCATCACCTTGCATCACTAGGGCATCCGGGACGCGGGATATGTTGGCCGGCAAGGGCGTCTCCTTGGTTCTCAACCGTGAGCCGCTTGCGTCCTGCCCGCGCCTGGATCGGCAGACGGGCTTCGTAACGCGAAAGCAAAGCGGGAGACTTGGTTGGATGCGGGATCAAGAAGGGGGGTGGGTACGTCGCATTGTACATGCGCCGCCCCCACGAAGCCCGCGATGCAAGTGGACGTCGTGGGATCGGTTCCCGCCCCCGGGCTGTCGACTGGGCTGCAAATGGAAGCCAAGGGGAGGTTTTCCAGGTTTGGGTTTCCGGCGCCGGCTATAGCCACCGGCAGGGCTGCCCAGACGGGCAATGAGCAGCTAATCTGTAACATGTCACGCGGAAATGGCGAGCATTTGGGCAAACTTGTCGGAAAGGTGGTGTTCTTACTCGTCTGCAGTGGTAGATAAGATAGAATGGAAGCGATCTCACCAGGAAGCTGTCACATGCTGAGTCACATTATTCCAGTTGTGCTTCCTCCTCAGAAAGGTTGCTCTCCCACGTGGCGATAAGATAAGCTCCCAGGCTGCATCCGTCATCCTCAAGGACCTCAACGGACGGAACTCAACATTCTCTTCCGCAGATGATTGATTCTTCATCAAGCACGCTGCGACCGCGCGGGACATTCATCATCACGGAGCCATCGCCCCTAAAGATGCTCCCGGAGTGGCAGTCGTCGTCTCCAAACACCATCGTCACCCTGACCACCTCCGCCCTTCATCACCATGTCCGCAACCGATAGGGACCCGTCTTCGCCTGCCACGGCCGCCGAGCCCTCGGAGCTCCTCCATCGTGATGCCGACGACGCTCCCAAGGACACGGCCCCGCCGCCGGCACCCTTCGAGCCGCTCTTCACCCTCCTGACCAATGCCACGACCAACTCCACCATCCACCCTCACATCCACTACATCTTCTCCGACGACGACCCCTCCGTGCTGGCCTCGGCCGCCACCGCAGACCCCTCGCACCGCGCGCTCGTCGTCGACCTCGCGCCCGCGCCCGCAGGCGACCCCGGCCGCTGGGCCGTCTCGTGGGCGTCCAGCCTCAGCCCCGACTTCGCCGTGACCGGCTCCAGCGTCGCCTTGCAGCAGCACGACGCCGACGAGGCCGACGAGGACGATCGCCGGGGCGGCGGCGCGCTGATGCTCCGCGTCGAGGGCGTGGAGCACGAGGCCGTCGACGGCCGGCCCGACAGCTTGCCGAGCTCCGGCAGCGGCGCACTAGGACGCGAGGATGTGGAGGGGCTGGCCGAGGACTTCCGGCGGCGGATGGGCGTGCTCAAGAAGGTGGTTGACGAGGGAGAGAAAAGGCGGGCTGCGGTAGAACAGCAGCAGGTCCAAGAGGAGGGCGAGGATACACGCGATGTGGCTGTTGCTGGAGATGAAGATGTGAAAGAGACGGCCCAGACGGATGATTGGCCTGACTCTGGATGATCCTTCACGTATCCATCCACGTGGAGCTCTCACATAACTCTGCATCTCGATTTTCACAGGCATTCATAGCCTTGAGAATTCTACGGACTCCTCAAAGGTAAGCTGGATCATAAAGCATGACAAGCCGGCATTTTGTTAATCATGTACAGGCAAGGCCTCTAGACACCACTCAACCAGAACACTCTCTACCCATCTGAGGTGACATGTGTGGAAGAAATGAACCAGCTCTTTTCGAAGCATACAGGAAGATTTGGGCGTATCGGTTGTTTTGCTTGCATATTGACTTTTACTGTGTTTTTGTTGGCTAAGCATGTAACTTGGTTTTTTGACTGCATCACACAGCATCTGCATTAGCATCACGCATACACTCATGTCCTTTTACTACCAGAAAAGCCACTCAGCATCACGCCATAGAATCATCAGACTGGAAGATACTGCCACGGCAATGTAACAGCGCGTTACGGGCGACAGACTCTAAGCTAAGAGAAACAGAAGATGTGATTAAAAACTCATACTATGGACGCCCCTAACAAATGCAACGAAAAGCAACTCCAGAATGGGAATTCGCAAAACGCCCGTTGCGTTCTCCAATAAACAAAAGCAACGGGCATCAAGGCTATAACGAGAGGGAAACACGAGCGAGATGTGATCCAGACAGTGATAAACAAGACACAAAAAAATTGGTTGGCAGCGGTTGCCCATGCGGTCGTCCCCATTGTCTCCTTCTCCACGTTTTCAGATTCGTGGTAATCTTCTCCCATCTCTCTCTCTCTCCAAAGCATACAATATCCCAAAAGAGAAAGGTGATTGGGGTATGGCCGGTCTACATATTTTGCAACCGATGTCGCACGCAGCCGTGCGAACAGCTCTGATCCCTTTTTCGCCAATAGTTCCTCGACTTCTTATGTTTGTTGCTGAGGCGGCGTTGATTCGGTGTCGACTCAAACACCCGATACGGGCATCTAGCGCTGAGCCATCTGGGGAAGATGCAACCGCTCGCTTGCGAGCTTGCCCAGAATTTCGCCTGCAGTGCTGTCTGCAACGCCACGGCTGGCGATTCGGGCTGGTTGGCGGACGCCGATTCCCTTAAAGACGTGGAGGCCATCAATGACCAGACTTCGCTTCTTGTTATCGTTTTGGCCCTTGACAACGAATATATATATGAGGACGATAATAACAATAATGACGATGATGGCCACTGGATCGAGTCAGTCAATTGCTTAGTTTCGAGAGTCACGAACAACATACCACAGATACCCAGGCAGATCCACTTCTTCTTGCGAGTCTTTCGAGCGGTGTTGACAGCGACGCCCATCTCTTCGTTGCCCTTGTCGAGGTTTTCCACAACCTCCTCGCCCTTCTGCTCAATCTGAGTGACAGCAGCCTCCTGCTGGACAACGAGGGTGTCCATATCCTGGAATAGCTGAGCCAGCTCAACCATTTGTTGCTCAATCTTGACGAGAGCAGTGTGTCGATCTTGGACGGCGCTGAGAGCAGCGCGAGCGCGGCCCTGGCGATCACTCTGCATCATAGCCTGGCTAAAGACCTGTCCGCCAGTGGTGTCCTCGACAGCAGCGCGGACCTCATCTTCTGACGCATCGGGGCGCACAATACGGTACTGACGGGCCATCTGGTCCTGGGTACGCTTGCGGAACTGAGACTCGACCTGCTGGTACTGCGTGATGGCCTGCTTGAGGCGGCGATCGACACGGCTGACCTGGGGGCTGTTCTTGGGGGTGCGAGAATCGGGGTTGGACTTGACGGTACGAACTCGCTCGGTGAGGCCTCGGTAGAGAGCCATGGTATCGGTAGAGAGGTTGTCAAGCTGGCGGTTGGCGGCGCTCGAGGAGGAGCTATCGGCGTCGTCGAGGGTGCGCTGCTGGATCATGCGGAGTTGCTCAAGGTTCTGCTCAACGGTATCGATACCACGGTCAATGTCACGGCACTCGTTTAGGACAGCGTTGGGGTCGCCTTGGGCGATTGAGCCGGCATTGTAGGCAAGAGGAGCCATCTCGACGTTGGAGCCTGTTGGCGGTCAGTTCCTGATCGATATCTCGTCACCAAAAAGGGTGAAGTGAAATCTCACCTCCGTTGTAACCTCCTTGCGCGGGAGGAGCGTCGTAGTAGGCGCCCGGGCCGCCACCGTTACCATAACCACCGTCATTCCGCTGGTCGTAGGGGTTCTGTCCGCCGTATCTGTGTCGATTGAGGTCAGTCAGGGGCCCATGATCGCGTTTCGGACGTGCGCGACTGTGGCGGAACGGAATACTAACCCGTACTATTGAGACAGAGTCAGCAAATCTGTCACAGAAAAATAGAAGTCACGGCTTGGGTGATGCATTGATATGCGAGGGAAAGAGGATGGAGCCACACAATGAGCGGCTCAAGATCAGGAGCTCAAGCAGAGCGACCAAGCGCGCGGTAGGTTTCATTCCAGTAGCAAGAACCACAGGCAATGGATTGACATAAAGCAGAAAGGGGAATATGACTTACGCTCATGATGGGCGGTTAATTAGGGAGATGGTCTTGGGGAGAGAGAGTCGGTGAGGGGACGGTCGTCCGACGTCTGCTTTTAATGCTCGATCTCGTGTCGAAAGTCGGCCTCGTCTCGAACTCGAATGGTGATTTCCCTTGGATGGTTGAAAGCGGAGTGGTTGATTTTCGTCTCGGGTGGGAACGTCTCGCCGGGGGGGGGAGATTCTCGTCGCACAGCAAAGAGAAGGATGAAAGGGCGAGGAAAGCGAGCGTCGAGACGGACTAGGAGAGGATTCGAAAGACGAGATGAATAAGGAATGAGAATGGGAATGAGATGGAGAGAGCGAATGTCGGGTGAGAAGGCGAGGAGGGAGCGAGCGAGTAAGAGCTAGTGCGGCCACTGAGTTGGAGGCGCTGCCACTGGCTCGAGCTGGGGCAGTGGCGGCTGAGTACGGGCGAGGTACCTGTGGGTTTTCCCTGGGCACCTTATGCAGGGTCGTGGCCAGTGGAGCGTCTCAGCTGGCAGGTCTTCACAGGGCACCAGACCCTTACAAGTCCAGCGAAGGCCCCCGTACCGCGCAGGTACTCATCACCTTTGGTGGTGGGTGGTGGCCCCTTGTTTTCCAGGTTTCCTCCCAGGTCGCCGTCTGCGTCGCCGTCGCTAAATCCATTTCATTCGCCCTGGCACTCCCAATCTCGCGACGCCAACCCTATTTCCTCGTCCAGATCAGCACCCCTGATGGAGGGAAGCCCGCACAGATTGGGGGGTCGATGCCAAGCGAAAACCGCTCGAGCAGGGGTTCTTGTGTGTGTGTTTTTTTCTTCTGGTACGCGGAGGAGACAAAACCCATTTGCTACAAAACGGAGGGTCCCTTTGATCAATGCGCCGCTGACGGACAAACGGCAAAACGGTGAAAGTCCTGGTATAGTCTAGACCTCCATCTAATTGTCACGGTCACCGCACCCAACTCTATACTTCAGCTCCCGACGCTATAGCCTCCCATGATCCGTTCCCAAAGACACTGCAGCTACTGAAGCCACTGGAAGCCACCGCCAGGCTGACTTGGCTTGGGTCCTCCCCCCAAGTTCTAACTAAGGCTAGATACTAGATCCTGGATCATTAAAGCGAATGATCCAATGAGACGGTGTGAGCTCCACTGTTTCATCTTGCCTGGTCTGCAGTCTGGCGGCTACCTCCATTCGTTACATCTTCAATCCCACGGGTACCAATTAAAGTCTCGAGCGATGGCCACGGAGAACAAAGATCAGCACTCATCCATCCATCCATCCATCCAGCGCTTCACTCAGGACCCGTCATTTGGGATACTCTCTTGTAAATAAATAAAAAATTCAAGAAATGGCTGCGTCTCAGGAATCAATAAAGTCATGCACGTCGTTGGGCATGGCTGACAGCGCCTCTCAGACTCCCACCATCACCACCACCAACAAACCAGCCACCACAGGAAAGCCTCGGGGGCGCGCTAATCCGTCCAGCTTCCGCCCAAGTCGAGCATGACTGCTGCAAGCGTCAGCAAGCACCTCCATCGGGTCTCGAACGACAAGGCTTCGCCTGCGTGGGGCCTGTGGAACCTGTCTCTCATTGCCTCCGGGATCCAAAATTGGCGTCTCAGAACCGTGTCCGAACCCTTGTTCAATGATTGTCAACGGCACTGCTCCAAGCAGTCCGTCGTCGGCAAAATATTTGTAACCGTCTTCAAAACATTTCGATCAAGCTAAGTCTCAACCTCTCCTAAAGATAGAATTGGACCGTGAATTATTCGGCTATCAGGTTTTCCCTCCCATACCACAACCCCGGCTACCAGCTTCTCTCAGCCGCCTGAAGTACTTCGTTTCGTACGACGACAATAAGCTGACGCTCCACATTGGGGGCCGACTCTCACGTTGCAGTTCTGACCGCTCATCAAATGTGAAGGTCAAGTCGCCTTTCCGACGGGGCTTTACGTATGCAGTAACTACGTAGTAACGTCCGCGTCAGGCTCGGGTTGCGTCAAATCACTTCATTTTCCACTTAACTATTCAATCTGTTCCAAACGCCTCAAGTATTGGCTCTCCAAATGGCGAATTCCTCTTCAGAGAGCCCCAAACACCATTAAATCACCACACTCCGGAAACCTATCATGCGTCTTCCATCTCTTCTATTCCCATTCCCATGCACCCATGTCCCCAAATGTCCCCAGTGGCCTGCCTCTATCACCCGCCTTCACACCACAGCATATGCAGATACGTAGCTGACGCTGAAGTCGTCAGGCTCCTCCACCAACGTGCTGCGTTGATACTGGATGATGTTGAATCGCCCCTTACCCTCGTACTCGGGCTGTTCTCCCAGCAGCTCCAGCGCCGCCATCATGACTCCGATCGGATGCCGACCACAGACTGTATTCCGCGTCTTCCGGAGGCTGTCGAGAAACGCTGAATGGCTGCCGCTCTTGACAGCATCCATAGCTGCCTCATCAACAGCCCGGATTGTCTCGTGGATGGGTAGTCCCCACGGCTTCCGGTGCCAGTGATGCAGCTTGACGAGGTCAGACAGGCTGCCGGTGGGCGAGTACGGTGAGTAGTGGAAAGAATGGATCCCCCAGTGGCAAAAGTCAGAGCTGATGATGAACGCATTCGTAGGATCCATGATATATGGGAGAAGAGCCTGGCCAATAGCTTTTTCATCATCGCGATCCGTGGACCCGATGAGTAGAGGAATAATGTTCGGGAACTGGTCTGGTGAGTCAAAGGTCTCCTGGCATCGGAGGTAGAGGTATGGCATGTGCATCTCGAGTGAATGTTCGTCCCTCTCGTTTTTCTCTCGCATATCCTCGATCTCGACTTCCTCTGCGTCGATTGCATCTGTGAGAGCTTGTACTGTCTCTCGATCGATCGTCAGGTCACCGAATGGCGTCTCATACTTTTCGAACGTCGTCGCAGCGCAGCCGCCAAAGCCGTAGGTATGTGTTGGGCCCAGGACGAAGACGCGCTTCGCTTGGCTGAGATCAAGCGTCTTGTATGCCCAAGCCGCGCATTTGCCAGAGAAGTCGTAGCCGGCATGCCTAGCACGGGCCTGTTAGGCCATGTCGAGCTGTCAAGTCCATGTGTACTTACGGAGCAATTATGATACGAGCCCCAGGAATGGGCACTGGGATTCCATCGACGCTGCTGGGGACAGTGTCCAGGTATCCTTTGAGCTGTAATTCCAATTCCGCAGGGTCCTTTTTGTACCAAGTCCCGGCCTTGCCCGCTGGTCGAGTCTCCATGTTGACTGAGGGATAGGTGAGGATATGCGAAGGCAGATGAAAACCAACGACCGCAAGTGGAATCGAAGGTAAGGATACTGTTTTAACTACTGGGCGCTGCCTGCCCTCTAAAGAAAATCTCGACCAACCTGGAGAGTATTGTTCGCCAAGGTTGCGTAAAGTTCAGGACGAGGGGAAGCTTGATGAGGTCGACGGGAGGCGGGGTAGCATATCTTGCATACCGCTCGGCGTCAGCTCACTAGTCATGACAGCCACCTGCGCCAGCCAACCAAACACTCGAAACATTTAGGTATGTACTTGCAACTTAACTAGCATTCGTACACGCCAACCATGCCGTTTTAGGCAGGGATCTCTTTCCTCCGAACTGCCGTTGTCTGCCTTCCGTAATCACAACAACAGAAATTGCGATGCACGAAGAAAGCAAGCAATCTGGAGTCTAGACACCTACCTAATTTGGCTGATCGGGTAATGGAGCAAATGGGTTGTGTTCTTTGGCTGAGGCTCCAAGCTATGGCGGGGATTCAACGGGCAGGTTACTTTTTCTCGTTTGTACGGGGTGTTTCTTGACCTGGGCAGGCAGGTTGGTGCTGGTACGTCGGACCAGCTATCGCGCATCGTTATACTCAGTCGTCGACAAATCGATTTCAGAATCGTAGGGCAAGAAGCCAGCCCTTGTTTGTCGAAACACCGAGAACCATCAAGTTTAAGTTTGGCAGGTACTGGTTCTCCAGCGCCCTCCTCCGACAAAAGCTCAATCTCACCAACACGTGCCGGAAAACAGAAGCCTAAGCATGGCAATCTACCCAAATCACTATAGAAAGCACCAGTTCTCCCTAGCTTAGGACTCAACCCATGATCCAGGCATGACAGTATCCCCCTTCTCTACCAGTGTCCAGAACTGCTGTGCCATCCACTCAAACTCCGGTGCCCACATAAGCCGCCAATCCTTGGGTTGCGGCCCGACATTAAGACCCAGAAGTCGAATTGGGACCCAATGGGTCTCGTTCCATCTCCTCATATCTTCCGGACCAGGCCTACTGGTTCTGGGTCCCTCTTTCATGACATGGCGTATCAGCGTCCTTGACTTCACAATCGCATCCGCATCCAACGCTCCTCTAGTTTGCTCCACGGCAAGAGCTTCTCGGCACCCATACTCGGCCAAATCCACTCCAGCATTTTGCAGATCCAAGACCCATTTCTGTACAGTCTTCTGGAAAACCTCGTCCCAGTGGTCGAACTCTATGTCCGGTGACATGTAGCAAAGTGCGCCTCCAATGGCGGAAATCAGCGGTGTGCCCGTCCAGGCCGGGACGTGATACACGTCCCAGGGTACAACCGTTTCGATGCAGTGAAGGTCTTCCTGTCCCGCTGCGGACGCTATGTCCTGGACAAGGTCGCTCCAGAACTCGTGGTATACCGAACATACGGGAAAGTTATTGTGAGGAAAGACTATTTTATCAGCGTATCGTATACCAAGCGCCAAAGCTACCGAGTGAACGAGTGATAGCTTCTCGCGGGTTGACTGGTTGACGTCACCAGGTGGTACTCTTCCGTCCTCTGAAAGAAAGGTCTCGAGGCCCGCCTCTGTATTCATATGAAAGGAACCAAGCCGGAAAGCCTCGAGGCGATATCTCAAGGGGCTCGTGTGTAATGTTGGGAGGAAGTTCTTCCGAAAGGAAGTGACAGATCCTCTATCGTATTCGTGGTCCACAACAAAGTCGAAGGCCTTGAGTATGAGGTCGCTTTCTCGTCCGTCCATGTATGAGTTGAAAAGTCCGACGATCTGTTTTCGCCGGGTTTCCTCAGTCTCCCCTACTGGCCCCCGGAGTCCAGTTTGAATCAGTGAAACTAGTGGGCATCTAGGTATTCGTCAGAATTTGCTCCCTAAGTCGCATATAATTCACCCTTACCCAACGCGAGATTCAGGCGGCATAACTAAACATTCATCAAGCCCCATACGTAAGAGGAGCTTACATATGTCGTAGTTCCTACTTCCCTGTCCCGCTGCATACTAAACCAACGTCAGTGCAAGATTCCTCAAGAAGATGAGCTTGAACCAACATATAATAAGGACCTTCCACTTGGATCCTTGTCAAACGGAGATGCCTTGCGTGTGCTGAAAAGCTCTAAGACACCATTCATGTCGCCGGCTCGAACCTTTCTAATTATTTCCGATTCGTGCGGTACGATATTGTAGACCCTGTAGTGGCACATCCATCCACTGGGACTCGAAATCGAGACAAGCTCGTAGATAGACTGTGACAGCCAGCCAGGCCATTGGATGCAGGCTTGCCATACTCCAGTGTCTTTGGTGTACTCCAGCACAAAATTTCCGAATTTGAAGGAAGAAGATGTTCTTGTCTTTGCGACTGGCTTTACCATTCGGATAACCGGTTTGCTTTTTCGGACCCAGCCCTCCTGAGTATATTCGTCTCCGTATGGATATAATGGCCGTTGCTTCGTCTTCTGAGTATCCATGTACGTCTCCTCATCTTGTTCTTCGTCATATGAAAACACCGGCCGTTGTTTCGTATGCCGAGTATCCATATATGTCGTCAAGTCGGCCGTGACGAGTCTTGAGATGAGCTTGGGGGTTTCCACCTGTCGACGGTCCATATACGTCGTCAGGTCAGTCGTGACTCGTCTCGAAATAAGCTCGGGCGTTCGACTCGTCAACGCACTTGTTTTCAGGTCAGTGCAACTCCATCCACATTGGCGTGACATGATTCGGCTTACATGTTGTAGAACTGGGCAGACAGTTGAAGCCGGTTTATCAAACGGAACAGCCTCTGCTGGTATTGGTCCAGGTGTTCCTTCTTCATTGTGACTTTCAGGGCTGCGGCTTTCTTCTTCATGCCGTTTTTCGAGTTTATCTGTGTGCTCATGTCCTTGATCAGCTTGGTGAGCCCATCACAAGCTTGCGTTGCAATGTCCAGACTGCGAGTGACCGAGGGGTCATCTTGGGATAGTGACGAGTTGTTGGATTCGAGTTGGTGTTTGATTCCGTTGAACATGGTTCCCAGGTCATCCATATCCGACAGCATCTCCTGGATCTCGTCCGGGACATCTTTGACTTCCTGCCATAGCCTGCGAGCCTTGACAACGCACTTGACGATGTCGGTCGTGATCTGGACAAAGGCTATGGAAGCGGCAGCGGCCTCCATGGTTTGGCGTGAGGCGTAGCGTTAGGTATTCGACATCAAGTGTAGTGCTAGGCATAAGGGGAACAGTTGCGGGTGATGGGCTCGAAGTGCGGTCGATGTGAGCAGCAAACGCCTAACAAAGACACCGGACGCCCATGGATTAAGACAAGACTAGAGGTTTTTGAAGCGTAGAAATGGAAGACGACTCATGATGCCAACGTTTCTGGGTCGCCCTGGACAGAGCCCAAGCTGACCGCCTAGCCGTCCGGGGGTCTGCCGCGCTCCATTGCTTGCCGCGGACATTCATGCGGTCCCGGGTTACGCGCCCAGGCTGAGCAATGGATGCGAGGCTTCTTGGCGAATTACATGTCACTGTTGGTTGTTGGATCTGCCTGTTTTGTAAGAACCCCTGCGTGTCGTTGCACCAACCATCAAATTTTGTACCCATGAGTCAGCGATAGAGGCTGTGTCTCTTCTGGTGGACGATGAGGGAAATGCCTTGCTGTTGGTTTGAAGTGTACGGCTTAACATGCACAAGTGGTGGCGATATTTGCCAGTATTTTGCATGAGTCGTGGAGCAAGTTTATGTCAGATACAGTGGGAAGCATGTAGCCGTAGCGCCACGAAGACATCAGCGGTAAGGGCGGTGCGGCCCGTCTGTCAGGGCGCTAGAAGTTGGTCACGCTGAAGGTTCCATTGGGTTGGATACTGCGTACATTTGCAGCTAACAAGTTGGGCGCTTCAAACGCACGCCAGGCACTGAAATTACATTTATTAGTACGGGGTGCGCTGACGTCCATTTGCTGCAGGTTTTCTCCAACGCCACCGTTGGGATCACGAAATGTACAACGGATCTTAGTTCAGATATTTCCACGTCAGGGATTCTTACACACGTTCGTACGTATGCATTCCGTCATTGACAACGAACTATCGATGATGTCTCTCCCGCGGCAGCATTGTGGTTGGTTGCACGACAGTATCCCGTGTCAATAGTCTGTTACTCTAGATAAGCCTGGTCGGTTTTGTTGTCTTGTGCCACCACACCGATTCCAGTTTCTGGCTAGAGTTGTCTTCCATCCCTTGCTAGCAATGTCTCAGTCCTTTTGGGTAATTATTGGTGTGTATTCCTGAATTAGATGGGAAACGAAATGTTGCCCATCCGCTCGGATTAGGACCTAGACTTCCCCGACGGAAGACGTTATTGGCCACCAAGTGCCGGCACCAACGGGATACTTTCTGGGCAGATGGAAGACAAAAGGTAGGATTCTGTTGGGGCACTGATGTGTTGTGGTCCGATTCGGCTGGGATATTCCCGGAGTTCAGGTCTGTTGGTCTGTTGGTCCGTCCCTCCGAATGACTTACACAAAAGTACGCATACTCAGGTACCTTGTCAAAAGGAGGAAGAAGACCAGGGAAGAGGGAAAACACGGGGAGCGATCCAACTTTTGATACCGAGTAAGAAGTACAAAGTACCATGGATACACGTACGATACGTTGATTTTTCCCCGTCATGATTTTGTCATTCAAGAGGATCTGGCAAAGCCGGAGCGGGGATAAAGTCCAGATGGATGGAGGTGGGAGGCAGGCCGGCCCCGGCTTTTTGCCATATTCACTTATCAATCGCTCGACAATCTCGATCTTTGGGAAACCCGATCTTTGAAAATACCGGGAAATGCTGTTAGTTAGGCCGGTGCCCCCACCACGTTGCGCAGCTCTTCACTTGGAGAGGCAGAAGGATCTTCTTGATTCCCCGAAGCCGGAGGCACAGAGTGGCAACAGGTGACCCGGAACACAGGCATCCGTGCCGAACCGACGAGGGACCTGGAGACGTGGAGGGAGGTCATCTCCACTTGTTTTGGCTGCGGATCCTCGATTCGACCAATTCCTTGCGCTCTTCTCCCGAGCCGTCGAGGTGGAGTGAGTGGGTGGGCGCATGCGGACGAACGAGTGAAGTTGCAGTGCGATGCTGAGCCGTGTCTCTGTACAGTGTGCGACTTTTCCCCTTAATGGGCGAGGAAGTCGAGGGCAAGTCGGGGAGTACCGGCTGGGGGGAGAGAGTCGCAAACAGGCCAGACGGGAACCCAGATGTCTCAGCGCCCTGCGCTCGGCGCCTCATATACGAGGGCGAGGTTCAGAACTTGCGACTAGGATCGGAAATCGAATCGGCCAGAAGGAACTGTTAGCCAGGGCCAATGCACGATAACGCTTCAGCCTTCAGCAGACGACTGCCGTGCTGTAGGAGTACTTGAGAGGGCCTGGACCGGCTATTCCAACGCGCGAGCGGCCAGCAGGTTGGAGCTAGACATCGTGGAGCCCCCTTCTTGCCTCCCGTTGGTATGGTCTCATCCACTTTGAAGTGCCAGGGAACAAGCCCTTGCAGTCTATCAGAGCCGGCTTGCTTCCCCGTTTCGATAAAGCAAAAATGTTTTTGCTTTGTTTTGAAAAGTAAAACAGAGTGACATTCTTCTTATTTGAAGCAAACAATCTGTCAACATGTGCATGGCTGTCTGTGATTGTGTGTGACTGTGGGAGGGAGTCGGAGTTATTGTCCGCGGCTGACGTTGGCGTTGTGGTGGAGGTGGAGGATGTCCATTCGCACAGGGTCCGATCGTAGGTTCACTTTACTTGACAGGCATTGCCCCGACGATCAGGGGGTCTTGTTGTTGGGTGCTTCCTTGTTGGTTATCTGGAGAGAAAGCTTTCAATATAAAGTCCGAATACGTGGGTGCATACTGGTACTGTTACTTGATATGAATACTGTACTTAAGGCTGGCTGAAGAAGCCGAATTCTCTTGCAGTGGCTGTCATTATTAATCTGGTCTAAGCCATTCCCGCTTTTGAACGATCCATTGCTCTGAACTTCCTCCATCGCCACCACCACCACCGAGCTACCTACAGCGCACACTATCGCTAACGATTGTAACCGCAGCTACCGCAACGATCCAATACGACCGAGTGATCGGGGCGCCGAGTAGAGTTTTTTTTTGGCTGGGTTGTTCCCCAAGATTACACAGAGTTTGCCAAGCCTCACTTTTTCACGGCAAACCTTCATACAGGGCTTGTTATATATCAGAAGGCAAACACGGCACTTTCTCTCTTCTTTTTGCTCTCACTCTTGAATCAACTCTGGGTTAGCCATTGTCCCGATAAAGACACCTCATTTGTACTCATGTACTGCAGCACTACCGTACTGCTGCGAGCGTAGGTACCCGGCCCTTGTCTCACTTCAACAGCCCCCCCCCCACACAAGCGGCCCTCGCACGCGCTGTGATTGGGCGCCCCTCCCTAGGCTGGCTGGCGCCCGAGTCCACTACAAGTCCACTGCAAGTCCCCTCTAGGCCCAGGCCCCAGGCGCCCAGGGCGATCGCTCAGTTCACGTCACGTCCGCCCCCGTCCAGTCGCATTCCGTCATCGCAGAGGAACCAGAAATCTCCCTCCCCGCCCATCGAACTCTCTTCTTTCCTCCTCCTCCTCCCTCCTCCTCCACCACCATCGACATCGCCATTCGATCCCCTCAATCACTGAGCCCTTACCCATCGCTCAGACGCCTTCTCCGGCGTCCACTCGTCCCTCGCCATGGGACTCCTTCAGAAGATGGCATGGTCCAAGAGCACCCGCATCAAGGTCATGATCGCCCTTGACACGGCCTTCTTCATCCTCGAGCTCACCACCGGCTTCCTCGCCCACTCGCTTGCTCTCATGGCCGATGCCTTCCATATGGTCAGTAGCGTACTCGCGCGCCGCAATCGTATCTTCAACTGACCGGTTTCGCAGCTCAATGACATTATCTCCTTAATTATCGGACTCTGGGCCGTATCTGCCGCGCAAAAGGCCACCACCGACGAGTTCACCTTCGGTGTAAGTTCTCGTCGCATCAGTCGAGATAAATGTGCTAATTTTTCATTAGTGGGTGCGTGCCGAGATCCTCGGTGCCTTCTTCAACGCCGTCTTCCTCATAGCCCTCTGCGTCTCCATCATCCTCGAAGCCCTGACCCGATTCATCGAGCCCCCGGAGATCACCAACCCCCAGCTGATGCTCATCGTCGGTTCTGCCGGCCTCTTCTCCAACCTCGTCGGATTCTTTGTTCTAGGTGGCCACGGTCACGGCCACGGCCACTCTCACGACGACCATGACGAACACGACCACGATCACGTCCACGACCATTCGCACAACCACGTCCACGATGAGGAGGAGGGCCGCGCCGGTCTGCTCTCCCACGACGAGCACAATCACAATCACCACAGGGACGAGTCCAGCGCTGCCGCCAGCCGCCTCTCCGGTCACCACCGAGGACGCGACAACCGGCGATCCAGTAAGAGCGGACACTCGCGTCTGGCCAGCATTGAGGATATGAGCATTCACCCTGCCAGCTTCCGTCAAGATATTATCGCCGCGAGTATGGCAACTGGGGGCGATTCCACCAGCGAGAGCGAGAACGAATTCGATGCCACCTTTATCGCTGAAGAGGATGAGGCGGATGAAGAGTCACCCCTGCTCCAGGGCGTTAAGAAAGGCAGCAACTCTCTCAGCGCTCACAAGCAGCCAGCTCACTCTCACCCGACTATCCGCCGCCCACGACGTGACTCGAGCATCCACGACGGTCACAACCACACCCTGCCCAAAAAGCCTGGCAAGAAGGGCCATGGCCACAGCCACGACGACATGGGCATGAACGCCATGGTTCTGCACGTCATCGGTGATGCCCTGGGGAACATTGGTGTCATGGCCACGGCTCTTATCATCTGGCTCACCGACTGGCCCGGCAAGCTCTACGCCGATCCCGCCGTCTCACTCTTCATCACCGCCATCATTCTCAAGACTTCGATCCCGCTTACTAGTGCTACTGCTCGTGTTCTGCTCCAGGCGACTCCTGAACATGTCAGCATCAAGGATATTCGAGAGGACATCGAGGGGCTCCCTTGCGTCGTCACCTGCCATCACATCCATGTTTGGCAGCTCTCCGATACCAAGCTCGTCGCCAGCATGCATATTCAGGTCTCCTTCCCCATCGACTCTCACAGTGGTGAGAAGTACATGGAGCTCGCTCGTCGCGCACGCAAGTGCCTTCACGCCTACGGCATCCACAGCGCCACTATCCAGCCAGAGTTCTGCCTCGACCAGAAGCATATGCAACAGGAGGAGGCCGCCGCTCTCGCTCTCGATGGGGGCATTGACGGAAAGAATGAGGTCTGCCTCCTCGAATGCGTTGAAGACTGTCAGGGCCAGGGCTGCTGTACCAACGTTGAGGCATCGTCCAGGGGTTCATCAACTCGCCGCGCCAGCGAGTCATCTCACAGCGCGACTAGTGGCCATGGACACGATCACTAGGTTGATCTTGACCAGTCCACGAGTTGGTACTCCCTGGGGAGCATTCTGGGATCTGGCCAATACGAATAAGGACTTGGTTCCCCATGGGCACCATGTGTCCAGAGACCATGAGCCGAATACGGGCTCTCTTTCTCCCTAACCGGGTAACTTTTCTAATTAAAAGGATTGGGCGTTTGAGTATTGTTTGCTTTGTTTTCTCGGCGGCTGCCTTGGGCATGAGTTGGGCATAGGGGTGTCATGCTTGGTAGAAGGGTTACAGTGTATGATAGATACGCCGACAGTGCTATGACGAGTGGTTTCTTTTGTCTTCCAACGTGCGTCTTCCAAGTGTGTTAAATCTTGGGAAATACATGGTGACGCATAATCCCTCTACGTGCCACCGTAGTTTTAAAAAGCGAACAATCAATGATAGTCTTTAGGCTCCATGGTTTCTTTTGGAGGTCCTCCTATTCATAGTGGAGGAGTCCTATCTAGTCTGCCTGAACTTCTTCGTCGTTGTATCCGCACCAAACATAAAGCTGAGATGTCTCGCCATACGCATGTACAGGTATGTCACTATATCTGAGATGGGTATTTCCAATGGCCCCCCGCCGATCCAAACATGCCATCTACTCAACCATTATTCCAACCTTCCCCTCCGGTCCTTTTCGTTCATAAAACATCATTACTTATTTACACACTATAAATACATATACACGCATAAGCACAAGCCTGGGTAGTTCATGACTTTGTTGGCGGTGAAGGGGGCAAGACCACCTCCTCGCCGACGCGAAAGTCAGCGACGGCTTCGACGCCCTTGTAGTTGTACTGTACGCGAAGTGTCTTATCAAGGTCGGGCGCCGGGTCCCAGAAGCCCGGGATGCGGCTCTTGCAGACACTGCTGGGGATGACGAGGGGCGGTCCGGAGTTGCTGGAGGAGTCGTCGATCAGCGCGGCCAGGGCGATGGTGACGTCGGCGACGTGCTCGCCGGCAAGGTCACCGTTGGTGTTGGGCACGCCGTACTTTGCGCTCATGATAACGAGCCCGCCCAGCGCTATCTGGCGCTTCTGGCGCGCCTCGACCGGCTGGGCGAGGAGAACGGTGACGTTGTCGGCCTCGTACCGGCTGCGAGCGACGGCGACGTGGGCCGTGGACCCGGGCAGATCCGGACGCGCCGGTCGACGGTCGCGGGAGCCGGGCTTGGTGCGGCGGCCTCGGCGCTGGTGGACGGCGAGCTGGACGGCGGCGAGGCCGGCAAAGGGAAGGGCGCCGGCCCAGAAGAAGATGCCCGGGGAGAAGAGGGCTTGCGGGGCGATGAGCAGGGGCACGCTGATGCGCTGGCCGAGGCGGGACCAGTACACGGAGAGGTGCAGGCTGTGCAGGCTGACGCCGACTTCGAGGCCGAGGCGGGCGAAGCGGCCGACGGACCACAGGTTGCGGAGGGCGAGGTAGCGGTCCTGGAAGCTATTGGAGCACAGCTCGACTTCGACGCGGGCCGAGGACGGCGAGGATGGCTCCGAGGACGGGAGCAGTGCCGGGAGGGAGAGGTTCTTGCTATATCGCACGAAGCCGCCGACAGAGCTGGGCGTCGCTGCTGCAGAGACGGCCCAGGTTCCCTCGCGGCATGCATCTATCTCATTGTCGAGGCCTCTGATCCCTCTCTGGCTGCTAGGCGCGTCCGAGGAACCAGGGACGGATGTGCGCTCAGGGGGTCCCGTGCGGAAGCCCAGCTCGAAGCTCGGTGTTGTCTTGAGGGACGAGTCCGCGCTGAACGTGTTGGGGTTCATCTTGGAGAAGTCGCCAAAGAACCGACCAGACTCGCTGACACCCAGAGCCCAATCACCACTGTCCGCGCGCGCAAACGCCGTGCCGTGGTAGATGTTCTGGCGGATACCAAGCACGACGCGAGGCGGCGTTCGGGGGACGTGGCGCGAGGACTGGACGCTGGCTTCGAGGACGGTGGGCTCGGTGAACTGGGGGAGGATAATGTGGTGATACGCTCGGCTGGTGGTAGAGAACTCCGGGAGGATGTCCATCTCGGCCTCGACGACCGTCTTGATCCATCGGACTTTGTCCGGAGACGACGCAGGGGCGCGGTTCAGAATCTCCTGGCGATATCGCAGAGCCACAAGAGGTGAGAGCTTGTTCTCGATCAACTGGATGAGCCGGTTCCTTGGGATCGTCAAGGGCAGCAGCGGCTGGTAGCGGTCATAGAGGAGGCCGGTTGGCATGAAGAGGTCCCCGGTAACGCCATATACAGAACCTGAGACGGTCAGTGTGGGGATAGCCACCTCAATAGAGGGTTGGGAGAGGCCTTCAACCGCCTCTTGATGCTTTTCTTTGGTCGCTGCAAGCCGTTCAAGCCGCGATACTTGCGGTTGTAGAACGCCGCGCAGGGCGGGGATATCAACCGAGATGGACTGGCTGAGCGCAAAGTCCAGCAGCTTCAACTGAGAGGGGCCTCCCTGCCACGACGACTTGCCGCGGCGACCCCTCGTCCTCGTTGCGTCGAGTCTGATGCCCAAGTCGGAGCTGGTCTGGATCCCATTCTGCAAGCGGTTCCGCACGGCTTCCTTGAACGAAGCCTCGTAGCTCGACGACGCCGAGTCGTCGGCTTGTAAGAACCGGACCAGGTCATACTGGGCTCGCCGGGCCGGGTCGATGAGGGCCTCGAAGGCTTCCTGGGCGCGGAGGAACTGCTGGCGGGCGATGGGCCGGAGATGCTCGGGGTAGCTGTCTGGGTAGAACAGAAGGAAGAGGCGGTTGTACGCGCGACGGATCCGGTCCTGGGAGAGGTCGCCGGCGTCACGGGGGAGACAGAGGATTTCGTAGTAGTCCAGCTCGGGGCCAGAAGCGGGGCCGTCGACGGAGGCGACGAGGGCGCGGTCAGCGTCGCCGGCCTCGGAGGCATTGGTGACGCGCTCGAAGATGGAGCTGGCGTCATCGTCCCAGAGCTCATACTCCTGGCGCGTGGCGGCGAACTGGTCGTTGAGCGAGAAGCGGGACGAGGCGGCGCGGAGGTTGTGGGCGGAGGAGGAGGAGGAGGATGCGGGGGCGCCCGAGGGCAGCCGGAGGTCGTCGAATGCGCCCGAGGAGCGGACGGACGACGCTCTGGAGGCGCCGGCGCCGGGACGGACCCGGGGGACGCGGAGGCTGCCGCGACGGTGTCTCGAAGAGTCGGCCATGGTGGGTGAGTGTGATGAAGTCGAGTTTGTTGGACGGTGGGAGGGTATCCCAGCTCTTCTCCAGAGGATAGTGGGACGAGATAAGGTAGTCTAAAAGGAGAGAACGAAACAATCTAAAGAGAGAAAAAGGCCAACGTCGGAGAAAGCGTTACCACGCAAACTTCGGGATCCGTCAAGTCCTACGGCAATTCACTAACGGAACCGCTTGTACGATCCGTTCGCCGGGGCCCGGGTTGATTTGATCATGTTGGGGACCACGGTGAGGGCGTCATGCGGTCGTACAGGTGGGTGGGTGTGGAGGTTCCTGCCCCTCTCCACGGTCACAGCGCTAAAGACGCAGGGGTACGCCCGCTGGAACTGGGCGCTGATGGGTTCGTGTCGGCGCATGCAGGTACCTACTGTGCAGTTGCTTCCAGGGGATGTCCCCTAAAGAGAGACATCCTGGCTGGCCACTGTGCAGGGGCGTTCCAGCGGGGTATTGGGGGGGTTGGTCAAACATTCATTCAGCCGGTCATCTCAAGACCAAACAACCATGAGAAAACAAGGGAAAATCGGCTTTTCATACAAATTTTCCAAGGCATTATTTGTTCTCTTTCAATAGTACAGAGTAAGCGCTCAGTTGTGTCGACCAACGTCCCACTCTCGGGTCCGGTTGGCTGAGTAAAATGAGAACACCACAAAGACGGAAAACACAAAGTCAACATCATCGTATGTTCATCCCCGCCCTTGTCATTGATTCGAGCTCTGTTCAGTTCCGGATGTAAAGCACATGCACAGAGGTCATAAATAGAAGCAAAAAAAACCAAGGCAGGATACCTTTGCTATCATCAGTCCCGTCTGAGGCGCCATCAGGGAGTAGGAAAACACACAATGTGCCTTACCGCACCCGTACGATGGTAGCGGTCTACCCTACACGAGATGGAGGACAGAAGCATGGAGCCAACACCTCAAATATATCATCGCGAGCGTCTTGCTACTCAACCCGACACTCCAGCCAACTGACGTCCATTAATAGAGTTTCTGATAGGCTACGGGTCAAAAGTCAATACTCCATCGCAAAGAACGGGCCTGGAGTTGACGACCACTGTGAGGAACCGGATGTGGGAGATCGCCGAGTTCTTATTGCAACACGGGCAGATTCTAGGGTTGAGGCAATCAATTCAAGGCGCAATGTCTTTCGACCCTGTCTCGGATCCTGAAGCTGCTCTGCGCATGCCTGGTAAGGCACGCCAGAATCATTTGGTGTCTATTGTAAACAGAAGGGAAGGCCGAGGTCTGTCACCTTCAAGAGTAAGTGTTCATTATACTAGCAATTAAGTTTTTATGTATCTAGGAATACGTAAAGTAGAAGTTACATCTCTCAATAGCCGCATGTTGTATGTCAATCCATCTATCGGTTCGAGGCATCGCACACTTCTCAACGAAGCTCTTGGTTGGCAGGAACAGCAACAACGCTCACGTCGTCGATGAGAACATCCACCCGCGAGAAGTCGCTGCCGGAGCAGAAAAAGTCCATGGAGAAGATCGGATTAGGGGTGAGGAAGGGAACCTCGACCTCGTGGTCGTGGTACTGGTTGGCAGGGTTGCTGTGCAAGTTGAGCGTGTCGACGACGATGCCGTCCAGCTTGGACACGATGGAGCAGACGCCGTCCTTGCCGAAGTTCTGGGCCTCGGCGAGCGCCCATGAGTATGAGAGGCGGCCCGGCTCGGCTGTTTGGATGTCTTCGACGATGTCTTCCTCGATGGAGGGTGTCTCCTCGTCAGACTCAATGCGCACCAGGCTGAGAGGCCGTTAGTGAACGATTACAGGTCAAAAGAATCACGCTCGTTATCTACTTACACATAGTGGTCTCCGGAGTGAGCAATCTCGGCATCCTCCTCGATAGTAACACCATTGCTCAAGGACCACGTAGGTTCTTCAGCCTCGCCTTCTTCGTCGCGACGCGCATTCCTGGGACGGAAGAACTTGTAGGTGGTAACAGTGGGCAACTCGGTGGTCGACGTCGTGGTAGTCGTAGGCGCTGCGGTTGTCTCCAAGGTGGATGTCTCAGTGGTCGACGTCGAAGTCTCCTCGGCCGTCGTCGACGATACGGCGGTGGCTTTGCAGGGGCCAGCATCGGCACCCCAGGTGGCAGCGGCGACCACGAGGAAGGTGAGGGCGTTTCTGGGAGAGATCATGGTGAAGTCGGAACAGTCAATTGGTGTTGAGCGTCAAGTTTCTTTGCGTTTCACGGGTCTATATGAACAGTTGAACAAGTGAACAAGGACGAAGGAAAACGGAACAATAAAGACTCTCATCCCACAGGCAAGTGCCATCAAACAAACAAAAGGAAACGAGCACAGCTACAAGCCCCTGGTGCTAAACCCGAAAAGGTTGGGCCAGGAACGACTATTGCGAAGCTATTGACGCCATACAGCGATGGCCTTTTTTCTAGGCGAGTGTGGTCTGGTCTGGACCCTCTTAGGTGCGGCTGACTATCGAATAGTAGGTGCATAATGTCCAGATTAGACCATCACCCCAGAGCTGAAGAGCTGTGAAGGGTGTTTTTTCCGTTGTAAATCTCCATTCACATCAAATCGGAAACAAAGACACGAGAACGGCGCTGAAGATGACTTCTCGAAGGCGTTGATGTGGCGTAATCTTTAAGACGATTCCGATCCAAGACATCCGTGGCGTCTCTATTACCACTGGACTTAAGACTAAACCTCAAGACCGCATTAGGAAATACCAGAATCTTAGGCGATCTTACAGATAGCTAACTCTCTCGCGATGCACGTCAGGGCTTGAACGTAGCCTACCTAGCACCTAGTCTAGCTTCCAACTTGCACCAGTGAACAGAGCATCGCACCTTGAAGAAAACCTACCTTCGCATCTAGGAGCCAATGCACAAACACAACGTCGTCAAGGCGCTCATTGCTCGGAAGAAGACCATCCGTGATTACTGTTGAAAGGCGAACACTCCCTAAAACACATGAAACTGGTGTTCCGGCTCCCTTGGCGCGAAATACCTATCTGCGAGGCTAGGAACATGCATGCCCTTTGGGCCACAAATTCCAGTCCCCAAAAAAGCGAAAGCAGGTGTTCTTGTTTCCAAGGCAGCTGCGGCGAGTGATGCTATGTGTTCCAGCACGCTAATAACATGCAGACGATTCGAAGTGGTGTTTGGGCTGTTCGCCAATCGAGCAGCACAGGGAGACTGTGTGTTCCGGGTTCCCAGTGAACGTAGCATTGTTCGTTCGCCCGATAGATAAACGCAGTATATATTCATGACGTCTCATGAACATCAGTGTCGTACAGCATGTATAAATCTTCGAGTAATACGCAAAGTCTGCGGCTATTTCCTCTCTATATCATTAGCAAACATGATTCCACCTACAAGCTCCAATGCCACGTATCGAAGAAACCGCCCTCCCAAGCCAGACGGGTTTGCCAATTTCCTCTTGATCCTCACGGCCTCCGTTTCTCGCAAGAACCAACTCGAATCTAACGTCGCATCCCAACCAACTCCTCCTTGCCAGCATACATGCCATATCTCAAGCTAAATCTCCCTCTCAACGGCGACGCCGACGGGGGAAGGCAGAACTTCCGCGTGAAAATTCACTCCCTCGAGAAGTGGCACCAGGAAGTAAGCGCCAGTCCTCAAAACAGGTCCGCCAATGCGGATAAGGACTTCGCAATAGACGGTCGCCGGATTTGCATCGTAGACGAAGAGTATGCGATGGACTGGAGCCGAGGCGCACCGTCATCACCGCCAGCGTCTGCGACGCCATCACTAACAGCGTCACCGTCGACAATCTCGTCACCATCATTCTCAACGCCACCAACGTCGCCATCTCGGCGGCTGGGCATGGTACGTGGAGGACATAACATAGTCCGAGGACTGGCCACACCAATAACGCCCTTCACTCCGCCGACTCCCAAAACCAGCCGCTGGTCGGACAGTTCTGCTGGAAGCGAAGGGACTTCTGTCGCGAGCCCATCGTCACCAAAATGGTCATGCGCTAATTGTGCACCACATATTGAGAGCATTGTGAATAAACTTGTTGCAGAACATGAAGAGATAGCGAAGCAAAGGTGGGAGGCCCTGGAAACCCTTGACGGTGACAGGATGCCTGCCCCTAAACGGAAGCTCACAGGCTGGCATGCGCCAATGTCTAGGAACTCCAAGCAGCAAGAAGCTCAAGAAGAGATAGAGCGCCTGTACATCCGGCGCATGCTCCAGAGCGTCGTCGCCTCCCCGCAATATCCCCATCTCCGTGGTTGGCAGTTTCTCCAGCACGTCATTGCCAGCTCGCTCGATGCTAAGACTACTGGATTGTTTCC
The DNA here is from genome assembly GCA_037954305.1 of Neonectria magnoliae. Taxonomy (NCBI): domain Eukaryota; kingdom Fungi; phylum Ascomycota; class Sordariomycetes; order Hypocreales; family Nectriaceae; genus Neonectria; species Neonectria magnoliae. Next base: position 48,709 of record JAZAVK010000031.1, read on the forward strand.
TCCCTATTTCTCACTGCAACGAGCGGTCGTGGTATTAATAGACAAGGTTCGGGGCCGCGAGCAGGCGCGTGGGGTCCGATGTCTCGACAGGTGTTCTGATACTGAGCGGGCCGAGGTCTTGGCACAGGTCGAGGAGAGAGGTTGGCGAGACGTCGTGTGGGTCACGGGCTTCATCGACGATATCCCCAGTAAAATGGATACGAACAGGGACCCCATAACGCTGCATTGGGGACAGGGAGGTTGATGTCCGCCGTATATATAATAGGTTGTTAGGTATATCTTGATTTTTGTTAGACTCTTTTGGGCAGATGCCCACCAATTCTTGATAATTGTGATGTCGTAGTTTGTGACACTTTCCACGAGTCTAGCGGTTTTGGGCTTATGGGCAGGATACCGCTGATGCTGTTCGCTCTTTCGTAGCTCGGGGGTCACATCTCGTCCGGTCTGTGGCACTGGTCCTCATCCCGCAATTGGATTCGCATGAATCGTAACCGTCTTGATCTTGATCGGCTCCTTGGGCCGGTTCTTCCGGTCCACCTCGACAGCCTCCATCTTGGACAGCGTCGCCAGCCCTTCGTCGCCAATGACCTTACCAAACACCGTGTTGACGCCGTCCAGGTGCGGCGCCTTGTCAAAGGTGATGAAGAACTGCGACCCGTTGGTCCCGGGCCCCTTGTTCGCCATGGCCACCACCCCGCGGCCGGTGTGCCGCAGGGCCGGCCGGATCTCGTCGTCGAAGGCGCCGCCCCAGATGCTCCGCCCGCCCTTGGGGTTCTCCGGCGGCGACGGCGACGCGGGCCCGCCCGTCTGCACCATGAACTTGGGGATGAGGCGGTGGAAGGGAGAGTCGTCGTAGTACCCAGACGCGCAGAGGGCGAGGAAGTTCTGTGGGCGGGTGGTTAGCGCATGGCTGGCGCGACGAGGCTGGGACGGGGGACAGGGGATAAGCTGGTTGACATACCTCTGCGGTGTTGGGGACGCTTTCGCAAAAGACCTCAATCTTAATGTCGCCTAGCGAAGTATGCAGCGTGACCGACATTGTGAGCGTGGAGAGTGGTGAGGGCGCCTCGAACGCGGGATGGATGGTCCTATCTCGACGATCGGAACAGACGTCGGTGATGGTGTTGTGAAGCTGCAAAAACATCCGCAGCCAATCCGAGCCCACCAGTGCCCCCACCCCTTTCCTCGGCTCTGGACTCGTTCAGCCTTACGGCACTAGTCCCGAACCGATCTCATTGTGCTGCGACAGTGGCTGACGTGGCTTGAAAGCGCGAGCACGGACCCCACAGCCCATTCATGTGACTGAAAAGGCTGCCAAGGGGCGTGTCGAAATTGAAGACTGAGAATGACCAGGGCCGCTGTGGAGCGTGCTAAAACCCCGTGGCATGCGCTGTGCACGTACGTTCCGAACCCCATCATTCATCGGCGCACTGGGCCCAAATTGCGAATTTGGTCGTATCTGGGATATTAATGAAAAGACGGTGTCTGACGTGCATTGCATGGCCCATGTACCGCATAGGGAGGTGCAGCACTCGTGCCATGGGTTTGATGAGCCACCTGCAGGTCCGGAATGCTTGCCTGGAACCGCCCCGGCGCATTATCGGCCGAGTTTAATCGACAGGAACGCTACCCTGCAGAGTCTATGACAACCTCGACGAATTACTCTGGCATCACCGGCTTGCAGATAGGAGTCTAAAATATGCAGTCTGTAACTGCCGTTCATTGCAATTTCAAATCAAGTTCCATCGTCCAACCTAACTATCGGGATTCCCGGGAATGCTTGGGCCACTGCCACGTTGGCAATGGATCGTCCAACTTTGATCCCCAATCCATGTCTAGCAAGTCACGCGCACGACCTTTATCCATTCTTTCTCCCAACCCCAGCATAAATCGCAATATTCCACGATAGTAAGTTTATCGACAGCACGGAATTAGCACAACCCCAACCCACCGTGCCTTAGCAGCAGCTGGGTTTAGTAATATTGACCCTCCCTCCGTGCCCAATGCAATCACGGTCGTCGCCTAGCTCAGGGGGTAGAAATGAAGACGCCCGTTTAAACGGCGTCACCCCAAGAGGGTTATGTGCAGTGACATCCTAGCGCCATATCCTGCACCTGCTGGACCGAACTCACAGAAGAGCGAAATTACATCCTCCCCACATCGTGATCTTTAACGTCACCGCATTAACCTCGATCGAGATCTAGATCGTTCTTCCAACCTCTCTCGATAGACCGGCTCTCAACCCGCCAGACAGTTTGCCAGCAAAGGCCAGAATCTACCGACCAACACTTGATAGACTTGCGACTATCACATGGGAAATCAAGGTATAACAAGTATTAGGAGATTCAGACAAACATTCCACATTTAGGCTTGTGATCCATAGCGACACCGCAGCAAGAAACAAGACAATGACACGCGACGCAATGCGATAGACCAGCAGATGAAGAAATTTTACTTCTTTTTTTTGTGCCTGCTACAACTACGTATACACAGGACGGGGGCTCAGGGAGAAGGTTATCGGAAGGAGGCAAGCCTGCTCCGTGGATCCAAATGCGGCACAACCCATGCCAAAGTCCCTTCCACGGGACGACGTCCACGGTGCCTCATTCATGGGCCATCGGGGTCAAGTTTCGTCATCCCTCATCAAGTATTTCGAAAGAATTATGCAGACGTTGCGCTGCTGTCGCGAAGAGTATGGCCTGCCTCATCGTACCAGACCGAGGTCAGACTTCCATCATCCCCCCGCCCCCTCTTTCAAAACGTTTCCCGTCCCCGTCCCTCCCATCTGTGCGGGTATCCTTTTCCATCGCGGAGGGACCTCTTTTTTTTTCGTGCATTCTCGGTCTTCCCTGGTTCCCATATCGAGACTGGTCAGGCTCCTTAAGCTCCTCGCCTGTACTCTAATCCGTAAAGTGCTTTCGAGAGCGGTGACCCCGTTTATTTCTTCGCAATGGTCCTCTCGGTATGCAACCCCCCGCACCAGGAGGGGAAGTCACACAGGGCCAGTGACATGTAAACAGTTGCTGAAGGGAAAAAGGGGGTATGATCCGTGTTCCATTTTTTTGGGTGCCGAAAGACTTGCTGAGAAATTTTGATTCGCAAAGAAAGCAGTCGCTAAATGCCAAGACGTAGATGAGAGATAGATAGATCATTCTGTGGATCACCATGTAGGTGATTCCGAACAAGTGCTGGAATTTCGGGTAAAGGACTGTGAAGTAGAAGTTGAACCTCTGTAACCTGAAAAGTAAGTTGGTGACGAGGGATGTGTGGGCTGGCTTAGGCAAAAATTGGGGTCACCAGTGGCCACCAATTGTTCTATTGTTGGTTGGCGCAATGTTGACCCACGAAGCCGACGTACTGATGTGCGTGTTGGCCGTACGCCGTGTTGTGATGTGGTGTGGGAGTGACAGGGCACCGGGGAGCCATGGGATATGACTCCTTCGGCACGGCGTGGTTCACCAAGATGTTTCCATCAGGGGTGATGGGAGGCGTGAGATAGCCATCGAACCCCAAGTGGGCGCCGTGTCCCTTCTGGGGTGTGCTGTATATGTTGTTTGAGTGCTTGACAGCAGTTTCAGTTGGGGGCGAAGGAGGGTTGGCATTCCGACGAGCAATGGCAGCCTGTTCGGCCATGAATTCGGCGAGCTTCTGAGAGACCCGGGCCAGGTGAGGAGTCGAGTACTTGCGTCCGAGGGTAGGCGAAGGCTGGTGGAGATGATGAGAGAGGGTCAACAAGGTGAGATTCTCGGTGTGATCCCACTCTCCATCGTTGACTTCGGCGCGGCCGAGGATGGCTCGGGCAAGGGCGAGGGATGATCGGGCCATGGTCGAGGGCTTGGTGGAGACAAAGTCACGGTGGTAGAGGGCAATCTCGCAGAAGTAGGCGGCCATATGCTCGACTTCTCGATCGTCACCCTCCTCGGTAACCATTAGCTGAGAGAAAAAGTCAACGGTAGGGTGTCCGATGGTCCATTCGAGAGTGTTGAGGACGTGCATCTCCATCTGGGTGAACATGCCAGCGTCGTACAGTCCACAGCACATGTTATTGAGCTCGTGGATTTGAGGGACACGGTCCTTCTTGTCGCCGTACTTGGCGGCGATGAGGAGGGCAGCGCATCCGACTAGCTGGTAATGTTGCTTGTAGACGACTCGCTTCGAGCAGTATCGGTCAAGGAGGTTGACGGTGAGGAAGAGGGTCTCGGGCAGGAGGGCGAAGGCAGCGTGGGCTTCGATGAGGAAGTCGATGAGGTAGGGTCTCATGAACCATTGGATCTCGCGCTGCATATCGATTAGGCTGGCATCGGGAAGAGTTTCATCCTGTAGACGGTTAGCATGCGAGCAGACAGGTTGGGTGCCAGGCAATTTGAACATGCCTCCATATGCCTCATATGCTGCATGATGTCGTCGAGGTACTCGTCGCCTGCTAGCCGGGAGAGCTCCCCGGCGATGACGTCTTGTCGGTTGCGGGCGATCATCTTGGCGGCGTCGCGGGGAGACATTCGTGAATGGTAAGGCTGGTCCGACTCGACGAAGAAGTCGCTGTCGGATTGAGAGTACGCCATGTTGGGTGAAGTGACTGATAAAGAGGCGGAAATGGTGCGGAATTATGGACTCGTGTGGCTTGAGGTCAAAGAGAGACTGTTAAGTTCCCCAGGAATCTTGTTCGGAGACGATCGAATGAGTGATTGAGCTCGGATGTGTACGAAAGGAGTGATGCACACCGAGGAATTAGGGAATTAAGATATTAAAGAGCGTGGTGAAAATTGGAACGAAAAGAGTGACCGTGGCTGGTAAACGAAGCCAGGAGCATGAAGACAATGAATTGGTGGAGGCAAGAAAAGAGACCGGAGAAAAGGGGTCGTTTAAGGACGAGGTCGACTGAAGGGCTCTAAAAGATAGTTCTGAATTAGTCTAGAGTTCTGCAGCAGATAGAATCTCCCGACGAGATCAAGACGGGCACCAGGGGGTCAAGTTCCGGGGGGGTGCGACGTTATTGCCATTCTAGAGCAGCATGCCTCGGGGCGTAGAAGACGAGTAGTGCCCAGGGCAATTGGCATGGGATGATGGGTTCAGGGCAGAAGGAGGGAGGCTTACCGGCACAGCTGGTGGGCTGTGGCCAAGGCAGTCTAAAGGTGAGACAAGGTCCTGAGATCGAGTGGGAACAACGAGCTAACGTCTCCCACAGAGCAATACTTCAGGATGGTGGTCGTGGATTAGGACTGCGGTATGCGGATGATGACCCTCGGCATGCAGCTGGGAGGGGGGTTAGATTCTGGTTGATGACTATTAATCTCGGGATGGCGTGGCGACGGCTTACCTTTCCTCGACTTTGGACGGGGGGGTTGTATCGGCGACAACGGCGTTGAAAGACGTTGAGAAACCGGTGAGGCTTGGTGGTTGACGGGTAAAATTGCGGTTGGAGGTGCAGATGCAAAATTCTCTGATGCTCGCAGGTGGCGGACCGGAGAATTATGACTATCCGCTTCTCGTGCACTCGTCGGAGAAAGGTGCGCAGGCTATTGTTGACGGAGAGACACCCGGTAGTCGTGAGGGCCTTGGTGAACCAGTCTCGGGAAAGGCACACACACGATGGTCTCGTGAGGTCGAAGGGAGCGAGCGAGTCGATTGGCGGCGACGGGGGAGGCTGGAATTTACAGCGTCGAAGGAGAAGCTGGAGGGGAGGGGGGAAGGCCGGGTGGAGGGCAGAAGTGAAATACCAGCAAAGGTCTTTTTGATTCACTTTCTAGTCCGTCGTTTGGGGAGTTGCCGGTCACAGCTTGTGGGTGCGGGCCTTTAATAGGGCGAGCTGGGGCTTTCTAGGGAGAGAGTTGAGCGGGAAGCCCTGGTGAGATTCTCCTCGTAACCAAGCGCGTCTGTAGCCTGCTGTTGGGGTCAGGGTCAGGAGGAGAGACGGAATGGAAGTGAGGGAACGAATGGGTGCGGAAGAGGGAGAGGAAGGGGAGGAGGGAGGACGCGGGATGAAGGTAGGAGGAGGATGGAAGGGGAGAAAAAGGACTGGAGGAGAGGTACGGCCAGTAGTTTTAACAGACCAGCCGCGGCGGGGAGGCAGAACGAGCAGAGGAACACCAAGCAACCAAGTACCCTGATCTGCTCTGTGCGCGGAGCGACTGGCTGTGGCTTGCGCTCGAGGTACTTTGGGAGTTTGGGGCCCATCCCAGCAGCTCAGCGGTGCAGCAGCAGCAGCAGGGCACCTCAGCAAGCCCCCTGCCCAGGAGAGAGGGAGGCCCCAGTGGAGGAGCCCGTCACCAGCTCACGGGCAGCCAGCCAGCCAGCGAATGGTCAGCGGCCTAGCCAACCAGCCCAGCCAGTGGCAGCCGGGAGCAGCGCGCAGTGAATGGGATGGAGTGAGAGTGGAGCGCAGTGGAGCGGGAGGTGTGTCGGGGGGTTGCAAGGCCTAGGGGCTTGCTTGGGCTTACTTGGGCTTGGCTTGGCTACACTCCCTTCCTCCTGCATCAGCATGGCATAGCGACGGGAGAGGTGAGGTACCTGTCTTCACGTACCGCGTTGCCTTGCTGATGAGGTGCACTAGAGCCACGCAACTAAGGCACGCTCTGTGGGCGTCTCCATCTTTGGGACTAGGGGGAGGAGAAGGGGGCTGGGGTCGGTAGTGTTGCTTGCTTGCTTGCTTTCGCTGCTGCTTGCTTGCTTGGGCTTGGTGTCTTTGCGCGCACTTGGGATTGGGAGAGGGAGGGGAAGGGGAAGGGGCCGGCCTAGGGGCGGACATGGGGGGGCGTGCCAGGTACAGCGCTGTACTTCCCGCCGCGCGCACCTTGAGGTGGTCTGGGTCTTCAGTGCTCGCTGTCGGTACGTACCTGGGTCAAGTTTGTGCCAGTTGTGCCCGTCCAGTTGTGTCGTGTCGTAGCGTGTTCTGTCTCTCGGCTGGGGAAATTCGGTGCAAGTAGGGTGACAGGGATCCGCGTGCGGTGCGGTGCGGTGCGGTGCGGTGCGGTGCGATGCGGGTGGGATGGCGATGGATGGTCCTGGGCGTGCGGCGAGTAACTCTTTTCTTTCTTTTTCGAACTTCGAGTTTGACTTCGACTTCGACTTTGAAGCAGAACGGCTAAGATAGCTTCTAACTACTGGATGATCCCAGTGATGCTAGAATCGATTCGTCGGCTATGTCGTTTCTCGTGGCCTTTGGTAACGGCGACGATGATGACGATGATGTTGACGACGAATATGTGTAAGAGCAAAGAAGCCGCCGGCATGGGATAGAGGCATAAATACTCGGGTCTGGTTGATAACTGAGGTGGGAGAAAGGCCCATGTGTGTGATGTGATATCAATGTGAGCGGGCAGTGAGCATTCAACATTGAGCGAGTATCGAGTATGCTTCAAGGAGCGAGAGAGGAGCAAGACCTGGCGAACGGAATGCAGTTGTGCCCTTTCGTGGTGTGATATATGATCCCTCTCCCGCCCGTGGCCGCTTCCCACGGCCCTATCTGCGTACCTAGCTCTCCGCGAGTACTATGCGCACGAGCAGGCTTCTATTGTCCACTGGATACGTATCTATTGACCTCCCCGCCGCCGAGGACGATACCGCAGTTTGTTTGTTTTGAAAGGGCCACCTGGCGGCCGGTGAGGCCGCAGGCGGCCCATTGACGATTGTGCGAGACCATTTGCGTGTTGTGCCCGCCTATTCACGTGCCCGCCTGCTAGTTATCCGTCCCATTGTCTCCATTCAAAGAAGCACTGCGCAGGCTCACTACAGCCCGTGTTCTGCAAGCCATGTCAAGGACCGTCAAATGGTCCCAGCTCGCGGTGCAGAAAACCTTCGGGTAGCCCAGAACGAGCCGTAGACGGCTCCGGGCTGGCACCACGGAGTCATTGTCTTGTGCGCAGTGAATCTACATGACATACGTACACCAGCACGAATAGTCTGTTATCCCTTCGCTGATGCAATCCTTCTTTCATCAAAGAGGCGCTCTCAATAGCCTCCACCCGGCGAGGCAATGGCCCGACGCACCTCCACAACACCAAGGGATCCATCCCGTCCCTCCATCACCCTCCACCAACACTCGGCCTATCGCACATCTGGATTTGCGCTACGGTGCCCCGCTGCCACCCGACCTCATTCCGGACCTGGGCCTTGCTTTGCTGATGATGGATGTTCGAAGCCAGCGTCACACGCGAGGCCTGGTCGTCCGGTCGCCCGCCAGAGGGAGGATGGAAGGCCACTGAAAACATGCTACGTGCGAAAGATGCAACCTTTATCCAGCCTGCCCTCTACAGCAGGTCCCCCCCCAACTAGTCTGGGAGGGGGGCCACTGGACCTTGATTTCGGGGCGTCGGATACGAACAAAGTCGCTCGTACCGTACAGATGGAGCGCATCCCCCGTCCTCCGTCGTAGTTTGCTGGCCTGTTTCTGCTGCGGAAGCAACAGTAGCAAAAAGCCCACGGGCATGGATTGCCTACGCTGCCCTGTTCCACGCTGCTGCACTCTGACGGAGCTCTGGCCTGCTCGCCGCGCCGAACAACGTCCCATACATACGGGGGGGGGGACTCGCAATGTGCAATGTCCGCCTTGTGCTCCAGCTTGCAGCGGAATCGTCTTTGCCCGGACGGACGTGGTCCAGCTAATACGTGGTGGGCGCCGCCCCAATAACGTCAGCAGCATCCTGCCCGTAGACGAACTGCCCAAACCACGCAACGCAGTGCAAACGCGGGCGGGCGGCCAGGCCGGGCTTTCGCGTTTTGCCTCGTCTCGTCTCGTCTCGTTGATCCCGTCCGGTCACGTCTCGTGCTGTGTGCGGTGCTGTGCAGTGCTGTGCAGTGCTGTGCGTGTCAGCCGTTTCGCCCGTCGGAACTTACTCAACTCGTCCATCTTGGCCTTGCCATGGGACACACACACCCCCCGCGAGACTTGGAAGCGTTGTGGATATTGAGTGACCGCCCCGGGCTGTACCGCGTCCGCTCCGTTCCTCCTGAAGAAAACTCTCTTCAGGCTTGACAACTCCGTAAAAGAACACCTAAACCCTGGGAAGCTAATTGGCTGCCCGGGCTTGGCTTGGAGGTTTGATGGAGTCCAGTGGTTTGTCGCGCTGCCTCTCAAATCTTGGAGTTGCAGCTCCGTTTCGGCCAATCACGCCGCGTCGTCGCGGTCCTTGCACAACCTGGACAAATTGGAAAGGCAATTAATCATGCATGTCATGAGCGTCAACTTCCACTCCCTTCCCCAAGGCCAATTCCAATTCCACTTGCACTTGCGCTGTTCATTCTCATCCAGTACATTTCGCGTTTGCGGACCCCCCAGCCTGAGGTGGGCTCTCATCTTACGGCTGGCTCCTTACTTTTTGCTGCTCACTAATTAGACAGTTCTGTCTGCTGCATGAAGAACGCGCACATCTAACACTCTGTATGTAGTAAGCCAGCAACTGCCATTGATTGATGCGCTGCAACTATCATTCATTCAACCTGCAACTGTTCCGCCTGTGGTCTCACCTGTCGTCGTTGCCACCTCGGAGGATTGCAGGCTGCGGCTCATCAGGGGCTGACCGGCCGTGCTACACCCTTTGAAGCCGCGAGATGCTGTCAGCCTGTCCGTTCGCCTGTCTGCCTGCTTGCTTGCACTGCGTGTAGATAATATTGGTGTTGCGCTACAGAAAGGAAGCCGCCCACCAAGCCGCTGCACGCCGTCGCTTCGCTGAGCATGTTCATCCCCATCCATTCATTACTCGCACAATCGGAGGGCGTACGAATACAACAAATACAACATACAGAAACACATACACACAAAGCAACGAGCCTCCATTCTCCGCCCGTAGCCTGACTACATATGGTGGTCATTTATCAGCTCTCCCGGCCCAAGCCTCAACTGTCTGTTCCAGGCGCCCCTCTTACCGTGTATCACGGCTTAGACGCTGCATGTTCTACACGTTGATATCTAATTCGCAGGAATCCCGCTCCTCTCCTGAAAAGCCATCGGGCTGCTGCGCAAGTCCCAGCCCACAGATGATCCTCGTTTCCGCCAATTTTGAAAAATTTCGAGCCTGGTCCACCCGTCGCATCGTGTCGCGGGTATAACCCGTGCTGATAAAAGGAGGTGTGACGTTGGGAGTGACCGACTGGGAGTGACCGACTCCGTGCTCCGTCAGGTGCTTGTAACAGCAGGCATCTTCTTCGCGTGGCCGCTACTGGTCCACGCCTGTTTGCCATGCCGCGCTACTACGACGCTTCTCCGTATTCCGTGCTCCGTTCCCACTGACGCTATCGCGAATGAGGCTGATATCCATTCTTACTCTTTGAGCACCCGGTGTAATTAACACCAGCTGCAGCTTGCCCTTTGCTATCACCAACAGATTCTCCTCGCGGACCAGTTGTGATCTGGGAACCTCGGGACTCAAGGGCACGGCTCCTGCTTCATCCCTTCTTTGAGGCGTTGGCGTGTGAATAATCCTGCAGCCTCACTACGTCGTCAGGTCCCCTTGCGCCGCCTCAGACACCGCCATGTTCAGTATCATCGCCTAGGGTCAATTGATGCTCATTTCCATCCCATGCCGCCGCCATTGATCAGCTTTCTTTGCAACTGCAAGGGAAAGAACAAAGAGGGTTTCTACCTAGGTATTGAATGGACCCTTCCCACGCACGGGACACTGAGAGGCGCAGGCGGCATAAAGCCATTGTGCGGTTGGAATGCAAATGACCTGGGATTGGCAACACAGCATATAGCTATGCCTCTGAATTACGCACATTCTCAAATGGCAACCAATGCATTCATTGTTGCTCCGCCGATGGATGGCGTATATTAGATGGGATCGGAGATGGGCGATTCAAGGTTGCTGACGCCTCACAATCCCAATTTAGACACCGTGGCTCATGATCCCTACAGCCAAGGAGTGCCCAAAACTCTGAGCGCCCTGTCTCCTTGTGAAGTTTCTGATATTCCAAACCACCAAAACCCCAACCTCGTCCGGAGGTGGAAGCATCATCACATGAGACTGACACCAGCTCAACCGCCGTGAAACAACATCTCAGGCGCTCGTGTCCGTGTCACCGTCGCAGATCTAGCCCCAGCCGTTATTTCGTACCTGAGATTCGCCTCCATCCTGAAGTGAAGAGAAGTAAAAAAAGAAATCCACTTCCTCGTCAAACTCCAAAGTCAGGGTTCAAGAGGCAAGGTCAGAAAACAACGAAAGTGGCTACCCCTACCACGGAGACCGTCCAAAACTTGCCTCTGGGCACACGACAATGACCCTAGTGCTGGTAACACACGTCTCCACGCCCCCCTCGCAATCGCGTTTTTGAGTTGACATCCCGCTCCTCTCAACGCGCGCGTGTCCTGGCGTTCTGGCGTCGCTGCCACAGCATCCAATGAGACGGCGCGGACGCGCACCTCATGAGACTGGTCAGCGCATGGTAGGCCGCTCCAGGTCCGTAAGGTGGCTGGACGAACGAGCGCGCTTCTAATGGATAAGTTCCAGTTGGCGGCCGGCACCATGTCCCTGGAGACAGAAAAAAAAAGTTGGGACTCGAGAAGAAGAAAGCATCATCTGGATCGACATCTGTCCTCGTTGATGATCCACTTGGACGAATGCATTGGAAATTGAAATCACATCATCCGGGGGGGGGGGGGGAAGCTCCAATGATGGTTGAGACTCCAGAGCTACGGCACCTCTGACTGAGATGCGATACGATATTTGACAGTTCATCGGACGCCGGGTGGGAAATGAAGCCAGAGGCATAGTCGAGCTTCTTTTTTCTTTTTGTCACCATCTATTTTCTCACATGCACTAGGCGGCGCCAGTGAGGGGTAGCCCCAGGAACTACGGCCGGGATCCCTGGCCCTTGTTAGCGCCGAGTGCACGATATCGATCTCTGAACCATGACCATTCCGCATCCGTGGACGCTGCCCAGACGTTTGGTATTTTAAATGTGGTAGAGCACAGCACAGTCAGGGCATGCAGTATTCTTAGTAATTGGATACATTACCATGCACATTCTCGGGGGGCGCTGGCAGTGGTGGTGTGGTTGTCGGTTTGCTTGTAGATACAGCCTCGCGCCTAATCCGAAAACATGCACAAAGGAAGGTCGTTGCATCGTCATCGTCATCTTTTACAGGGCGCTTTGGCTTGCGGTGCTGCGGTTTTCGGCTCGGAGTGGCACTTCGTTCCGGCTTACTGCTGGGGCGACTGGGCGCCGCTAAATAAGCTAGCTAACCTCGAGCTAGTCGCTTGTCTCAGTTGAGCTGAACAAAGGCTGATGAAATCAACTCTCTATACTACTGCCATACAGCTTGAACTTTGTCCGTGTCGCGCGTCCGTTTTGGAGTGGTCTTGGAGAATTGGCCGGGAAAACGTTCCCTGGGAAGTTGAAAAGACACACCAGAAACATCCGCTTCCCGAGCCAATCCATGACCCGGTGTGTGATGGATCTCAACCCCGGACTTGCAGGTCGTCGTCGTGACTACACTTTTTTTTGTGGACTCGCACTCACAAGCATGAAGCATCTGCCTCTCAGAGTTGCCCTTGACGTGCCCCCACCCGCCAGTCGCGACACGTTCCAGGTCGGGGGGGCTAGAGACACGGCCAGGCAACCCGCGTCGAGAGGCCCGATTGACGACCCAAGCAGCCAAGCCACGTTTCTGGAGGGGCTGCATGAGCCACTGCTTCCCGACGATCGTCAATGTGCAAAACAGGAGGTGATCGCGGAGCCGGTTTGGAGCCGGAGTTGGGACTTGTCTCTGGCGTTTCTTGCAAGTTGAGTCGTGCGTCTACGTACTCTGATAGTAGACGTCATACATATATCGTACCATCCGCCAGTGATGGTGCTCTCATTGTGTCGGTAGTGTCTTTCCGCGCCGCTTTGGCCTGGCCGCGGTCAATGACAGAAACACCCTAATAAGCAACCAGCCCAGACATGTGGCATGTCATGGGCTGGAATGCGTGTCTGTACGAACATGCAACAGCACGTAGTATCTCATATGTCTACGCCTACGCCTCCCTACCTGCCTGCCGGTGGAGCAACTCAACTTCAAAGCCGAATGTCTCGATGCGAATAGACTCTCAGATGCAAGTCGCATGCTCCCTCGCCTCACATCAGCGAGCAACCCAGCACTGACGCGTGACGTAAGGCGCCCGTTGGTCAGCGTTGGGCATGTAAACCTACGAATACGTATCCGTACTTTGTTCTGAATACACACACGTCCAGCAAGGAGTGGGTAGAGCCCGGTAACCACTTAAGCCCTGCTAGTGCGTGCCCCGCATTCACGACCAAGCCAGTTCCATCCAATCCGTCAAATGTCAACTCGCATACGACAAAGAGGCGGAGAGTCAGATTTGCCTGGTTTTGGCAACGAGACCTGCTCGGAGAGACTCTTTTGATCCCTCCTTGCGCATGGTCAATCTGCTCCATAGCAGGCTGCCGGAGTAGTAGTAGTTTAGCCCTAAACTCTCAGAGGCCGAGAAGAGCCGGAGCGGGCCGCTATAGATACTACACGCCGAGCTGGCCGAGTTCCGTGTCATGGCTTTTTCCGTTCTCCCTTTTTTTTTTCCACCTGCGAGAGACAACCTTGGCAGCACGGGTAGAGTCGCCGCACAAGGCGCCCGGGACCCTAAACAGCGGCTGGCATGCATCACCCTGCAGACCAAGTGTCCCCACTGCTGTCCGCTGGCACGCGGGATGTGCAAGCACTTTAAGGCTAAGGCTGGTGGCAAAGACATACATCTCCGACACTTCTCCTTACCTGGGGCACTGGCCAACATTTCGAGAAGTTAGTTAACTGCTCGTATTATACATCATATATTAGCCATAGCGCGCCCTTGCTTTTGCTTTTCGACGCCGTGTTTAATAATTGCGGTTGTATAGGGGACGAGACGATTCCATTTCCCTTTGCATCCCCGAGCTGAGACCTTGGGTTTCAGTAACTTGATGCTCGTCGTCGCTCGGGTTGCCCGGGTTTTCTTTGTCCTGGGGACGCATCATCCCTCGCCTCGCTGCACCGTCGGGGCGTCCATTCAAATGCGCTTCGTACAGCCTTCGCCTCCGCCTCCGCCTCCGCCTCGGGCTGCGCCAAAAAAAGCCCCAACCTCGAATCCAGTCCTTGTGCCCATTCCCAACCCCCAATGACTGAGAGCATCCATCCAATGTCTTGCGTTTCTGGGCGGTAAAGACGCCCCCGGACGCGAGCCTTTTAATTGATTTGCACGCCGCTACACGTCCGCGTACATGGGTTCGCTGCAAGACGCGTGAAAGGCAACGACGAGTCGACCAGTCGGGCAAAGTGTGAGGGGAGAGAAAAAAAAACTTCCACGCCTTGAGACCGGTCATGATGGAGTTTCTAGGACGATCCCGCCGTCGCCCCCATTGCCGTGCAGCTTGACCCCCATTCTCCGCCCGTTGATTCTGCAACGACGCCGTCACCGCTGCATTTCTGCCTTGAAGGCGTCCGCGAGCCCCGGTTTCCCGCTGGCTGGCCTCACGCACCCAAGGCTCAATTCGCGATCCTTGGAGGCTTGGACTCTTGAGGCCTGCTTGCGGTGCAGGGACCAGCCAGACGAGCAGTTAATTAAGCTGGTTCGGGCCAGGCGGCGTGACATCAATGGGTCATGCTGGGTCCGGTGAGAAACTGAAAAAGTCCCATAGTCGAGACAAGAGCAAACGCCCCCTCGAATTATCAAAAGAATTGCTGTCGTTGGCCACAGCCCCGTCCGCCGAGCCCGCCAGAAGCCCGTAGCCCGCAACGAACGCTCCGAGGCCCCCATCCGCCATGACATGTCGAAGACTCCTGGATGTCATCAAGTGGTCCGAAAGTGGACTTCGCTCCCGCAGCCGGTCCGCGACGATGGCTCAACCCCCCATCCACCACGGCGAGACACCCGCGACGGGGTGGAGCGGTACTTGAAGGGACCTGCTCGTCCCCGACCCAACTTGAGGCTCTTTGCACAAAACCGACGCGGGTGCACGTGCCATGCGACCCCACCACGCCGACGCTAACTCGTTCTAAGCGCGACGTTGTTCGAGAAACCTTCTATAGAGTGGGGAAATGAGCCAAGTGACGACACCTTTCCGTCCTTCCCGCACCCCCTCGGACGTCCTACACGCGCCGTGCCGCGGGAAATGAGCCTGTAACGTCCGACCGCCGCCCTACATGAGGCTGGTGAACCCCACACGCCACTGCAACCGCCACTGTACCCGCTACGTACCCGCTACGTACCCGCCACAGCGCCTCTCATCCAAACCATTCAAGCGGGACGGAGATTGGTCTTGTGCAGGGCAAGTATAACCTGAACTTGGTACTACCTGTACGTGGTCTACGCTGTGCGAAGCATAGGCTATGTGCAGGTAAGTGTAGGCAAGTGCGGCTGCTCTATTCGTCCGCTCGTGATGAGCAACCGGTGAAGGTCATGCTAATGCAGCGCGGGCTTTCGTTTCCCAGGCAAAAATGCAAAATTTACCCACCCGCAACCCGACTGCCTTACGTATTCGTAGTAGATCTAGAATCCTCTCGCTTCACCCCAGCGACGCCCCAAATGCGCCGACAGACCCGTGGCCCCTCTGCATAGCCGAGCATGCACAAACGGAGCCCACTCAGTCCTCTCTCTACTGCATGACAAGGCCCGTTGACTCCATCACCGCTGGATAGAAAAGAGGAGGTGAGCCGGCCTTTTGAATTTTTTCTTCTTCATTGGTAGGACAATGACACGAAAATTTTCTCCTTCCCCTCATTCACGCGGCTTTTTTCTTCAAATTTCCCCCCCTTTCGCATCTATCCTGCCTGAGTACGCGTTACCGTGGTGAAGCTTCTGAAAGCAACGAGCGCCAAGGCCGCACGACTCGGCCTTTGGCCTCTGCCTCTATCCGAAGTAACTTATCCATCGCTACCAAATCTAGCCAGGGTCGGAAACGAGGAGGTCATCCTTCCACCTCAACGCAACCCCGCGCGCTGCAACGGGAATGCTCGTTAACCTAAGGCGGTAGTAAAACCCTCGATTCTCGATGACGGAACATGCTACACGGGGACCTAAGATGCCATCGTCAGCGCCTCTTGAGGTTGTCTGAGTCCGGGAGCAAATCAGTCGACAGCACCGACTTGTGGTCTCAAAGATGTCGTCAACTGGATGTCCGTTCCTCGGTTCGCGAATCGCTCTGGTGTTTCCCGCTGGCCATCATTCATTCCTCTGGCGCTTTGGGCCCGTTGAGGAGCCAGGGCACGGCTGCTGAGCTTCCCAATCGAGGCACACTCCACAAACCACAAACCATGTTCATGATATTTGCCACGGTTTTGTTTGAGAGACACGCGCCTCGCACCCTTGCTCGCATCCCGAGGCAGATTGAGAACCAACGCATGGACGTCTGACGCGCGACATCAGCCTATGCTCTCTAACAATCGTCACTTTGACGTTTCGGAATCACCAGGCTAGCATGACAAACCGGGCTCGCACGACATCCCTTCAACCGCTTCAGGTTCGTGGGGATGCAAACACGGGACATCATTGGTCAATTCTGGCTGTGCGATGCTCTTCATGAACAACCCGTACGAAGCACAAGTGCAACGTACCAAGCTACGAACGATCAAGTGGCCCAGACAACGGTTCGGTGTCGAGTAGATTCTAGCGTCTCACATCTCGACTCGATAGTCGATTTCCTGCCCCAGATTCGACGCCAGGGTTGCCAAGTGGTACCTCCGCCCGCCCCGGACTCTCAAGATGCCAGAGGCTTCGCCTCGTGCAGGGAATGCAATCATGCGACTTGATCGTTGACAAGGACAATCTTTAAGGGGTTCATGCTGCCGTGCCTCGTGGTTTTCATTCGTCTCACCTAAGAAGTCGCCTACGCGCCCATTGCCACGGGGCCAGTGGGGGAGTTGCCACCAACCTGTGGAGTCACCGTCATAAAAAAGCAACATTGGCATGGGGGACGTGGAGTAAGATTGAGACGAGCAATTCGCCTTGGCTTGAAGGATGATCAACAGGGAAATGCTGACGAGCAGCCGTCTCCAGCCATGGCTCGGGGGACACAAAAGATGAGGCCGAAATCGGTTTGGCTCGCTGGCGACATCCAGCCACATCTGTGGACAATGACGCGGGGTTGTATCGTTGGTTTCTCGACGAGCGTGACCCCTGGTTCTCGAGTCACCATTTAACTCGCTGAAGAGGGGTCGAGTGGAGATGGAGGCCTTGTTGGAGCCCTGCCCTTCCCAGAAACCTCCAGCTGAAAAGGTTGTGGGTGGGAGGCAGTGAGAGAGTCATGGCCGAGCATCCAACCAGAGGCCAGCATTGGCATCTGTGCTGTTGACGCGAACTGGTTCCTGCCAGGGGATCGATGTGGCTTGGATGCCAGAGTACGGAAAACAATCGGTCCTACCAAGTGGTTAAGAACAGACTCGGAGCTGTCCAACACCATCGGGTTTCCCCCGAGAGACGGAGGCTTCTGGAGCCAACGGGACGAGGGTCGACCGACACAACAGATCAAGCATCATCTTCGGGTTGATGAAAGATTCATCAATCTTGAATCGGACTTCTTTCTCGCTGCATCCGCTCAGGAAGATCCCCATACTCTCGGATGCTACCGGATGTCGACCCACTTATCGGAATACTCCAGTCTCGAGACGCTTTGACCGAGACCACGGGACGAACAAAGAAGCATTGGCCTGGTTCAGGAGGCCAGATGACAATGGGAACAAACTCAGATATGTGTACTGGCGTACAACTCAGCCGAGGAAGCAGGGCATTTCCTTGTTGATGCTCGCTGGTGCTTCGTGGCAGTGGTTGGTGCTTCTTGATGAGATTGATCCGTGCTTTGTGGTTGGCCTGCAGCTCCGCCTTGTTTGCTTTTTCCCGATAGGCTGGCATTTCCAGCGCAGTCGGCCAAAGTTGGCTATCCACGTAGGCGATGCCGGACCCGTCTGAGACCGTTCTGCAGCGTACGGAGTAGTCACTGGATGGATCAATGGCGCCTTGGTAGGATCCCTTGTCCAGCTGGCAGTTGCTACTGCTTCCGCAAACAATCCCCAGACAAGGAAAGGCCCCAATTGAGCGACGGGAGACAAGATTTCGCGATCTGGGTTTCGGACAGTCGTGACTGGGGGCCCTTGCTTAGAGCCGGGTTCGTGCGGCGGTCATACGTGCTAATTGCCCTGGTTCGTCACCACAAGGCTTGCTAAGAGGCCAGCCGGGTCAGGATCAACTGTGGGGTTCGTTCATGGGGCAAAACGTCCGAACTGGGCAGGCAGCTGGAGACGGAAGGCCTGGTCAGTGTGAAGCTTTCGGGGTTGAAGTCGCGAGAGAGTCGCTCGCTGGATCGCGGAAGAGCGTTTGGTGGTGACTCTTCTGCGCCGTCGGGACAGAATAGCCGCCGCGCGAGCGGTGATGCCGCCGTCTGTTGTTCACCCGCTCTGGGCTCGGCGTGCTAAGTCTACGTGGGGTTGAATCGTACGTTTTCCGGACGCCGGCTCGAGGGTAACGAATTCACTAGCGCAGGTTCGTTTGGGGTTGAGACAGCTCGAGCTTCTGCGCCTTTCCGGGAGCATTCTAATCAAGATTATTACTGGGGATCGACAACCGACTACGCCGTAGTTCGTACCAGAGGAGCAAGTCTTACGGACGTGTTTGTGCGCCACGGCGTGATGCCTTTGTATCACCCGTCATCGCAATCATCCCGCCTCTCATCCTTGATCAACCTTAATTGGCGCCTCCCAGAGGCCCGACTAGAGGTCAACGAGGCCTAGATCGAGCCTCATCTGATAGTTCCTGTTGTGAATGCAAGCCACCAACGACGCAAACACCGGGATTGTGTTGGGTGCTTGATCGATCGACAGGACGCACGCTTGACGCACTCAACGCGTCTCGTCTGACACGTGTAGGGCTCCTGCTCACACCTTGCTGCCACCACGATGGATCTTCTTTATTGACAAAGGATTGTTTTGGACAGGGAAGAGGAAGATGGCCACCTGCGTCCCCGGAGCTGCACGCCGCGCTGCATTAGCTTGGCCGTCTATTTGGTACCATCTGCACGTCAAACCTGATCTCGTAACCTGGCCTCCCTCGCTCGGCCCTCGCAGCTTCACCACCAACAACAACAACAACAACAACAACAAAAAAACACGCGACTAAACCAGTTTGACGACGCGGGTACGCAATTGCGGGAGATCATTCTCCGAGGCGGCTTGGCCAAATTGTCCGATAGGACCTGAAAGTCTCCTGCCCCCTCCGCGACGCGAGGCGCCAATGTTGATTTGCTTGTCGGCCGACTCGTCGAAACCTTGCTTTGTGACGGGACGGACATTCCTGGCTTCTTCGGACGGGAAATATAGCTGATGAATTAGCCTAGGGAAACACTTCTGGTGGAGCTGAAACCGATGCGTGGAGACCGGACCGACGAGGGAGGTGCTTCCAATCAGCAATCTCCTGTTCGGACGTGCGATACGTACGCGGCTACGACGTGCCAATAGGCTAAGTTATCGCACGCCAAGGGACAAGGCGTCGATTTCGGATTTCAGCGAATTCATCGTGGGCACAGGCGCAATTTCGTTCCGTCGGCTCTCTCAGCAGCGCGGCGTCCTGAATTCCCGGTTCAGCGGTGACGGGAGATCGCACCTCATCTCGCTCACCCCGGCTACCCTTGGCTTTGCCGTCCGTATATTACATACTATGTACGATGTACGAAGTAGTACTGCTACTGTGGACGGAAAGTGAGTGCTTCTAACTACGGGCCGCCCCTGGCGACGATGGGCGCGCTTTGATAGGGCTGGGATTTTACCCTCGGTGATCTCTATCAATCCTCGTGCAAGTCCGTAGTTCTTGAACCGAGCCGCGGTACGACAGTTGAGTTACACACACGGCCGCCGGCAACGCGACCAAGGCCCTTGTCAAGGACGACGTCCCCTGGGGGAAACAAGACCGGGAGCTGGCAACCCGTCGTAATACTACGTACGGCGCAGATGAGGGCAGAGAAGGCGAATTAATTTGCTGCGTTCGGCCGGGGCAAGCGAGGGAGAGCAAGTTAGGAGAAGGGATCGGACGGGTAACAGGTCGAACAACGCCCTGGACCGCGAAGTATGTCGAGATGACGGGTGACAGGATCTCCGTCCAGTCGCCTGCCGTGCCGTTGATCTACATGCCAGTCCGCGTTTCTACGGTGTTGATGCTGCACTGGTGTTGTGTATTGTTGTTGTGTGTTGCGTTGTGCTATGCCGTCTCCGTGACGGGTGCGAGATGACTTGGAAGGGACCGTTGCAATCGGACTTCGTACGAACACACAACAACAATCACGCCTCCCGTCGAGGCTTCCGGGGTCGGACGAGATGGAGGGTGACCGGCTCTTCAGCGCCGCAGCCTCAAACCGGTGCGCGACCAATATCCTGTCGACTCGTGGTGTTTTGGAAAATGCAATATTATACATGCATGCTTTCAGCTTGGCCCTGTTGTGCGGCCAGCTTTCTCTCTAGGAGGGGCCGCACGAATCAGCGGCCGGCGTCGATCAAGTGATTGGCGCCGTTCATGCGCCTGGAGCTGTCGTGGCTCCAATGGATCGCCGTATATGACTCCTCTGTCTATCTGTCGCGATGGTGGTGGTGATGATGCTTGCGCCTGGTGTCGACATGTGCGCCTTGTGCGTCTGTTTGGCCTCGTGATGCAGCCAATCTCTCAGTGCTTCGGGCCTGTCAGATCTGGCATGAGCATATCCCTCTCTTCATGTGAAAATACGCCCTCAAAGTTATGCTGACGCATCCCTGCGTACAAGCTGTTAGGGACTGTTGGGTTTCTTTATTGTCTTCAACTACTGGAGAAGAGTCACATAATACCGAAATATCAGTGATGCTTTTCAGAGGACAAGTACATGTATCTACATAACGACCTGACAACACTGGGGTCTATGGTTACCATTGTTCCGTGTCTAAACTCGTCGTTTGCCATGCTCTCATATCTAGCCCCATCTGTAAGGCTCTTGGGGTCAACGGGGCTGTGTAGTTACATTGCATATGATAGCGTCCTGCAGAGGGACTAGGAGCATTCGAGGATTATGCCTATTACAAACCATCAGAAAGTAAACACACCAAATGACCTTCTAAGACATGTTCTGGGCCAAAAATTGTATACCATGTACTCTATGCCAATACTCCAACAGTCTCTTACAACCCATTCGGCCAGCTCAGGCTCGGCTCGTAATTGAACAACCCCATCATGGTGTTGTCGGTCCACAGAGACGAGTTGTCGACACCAAACTCAGTCAATGACGTTCCTGTTCGCGGTGCCGTTGTTGCTGGCACATGTGTCCAGGGAATAGTGTTGTCAAAGCACTGCAGTATTTCCCAGGAGAGGAATTTCGGGAGTAAAGAGCATGTTGGCTCTTGGATTAGCCGTGGTCCTAGAGGGCTGCGGGCCATACGGTCTATAGGATATCGTTGCTGCTTGCAGCTCACCACTAGGCGACTGGAATGGGGGCCGGCGCAGCTCAACAAGCACGGAGCATAGCTCATATAGTCGGACCGCCTTGCTTCCAGCGGCGTATGGGGCGAGTTCATCGGTCACCCTCTGTATCAACTGGAAGTCCTGTCCGGAGGATGTGCTCACGACGTTGTAGAAGACGACGAAGAAAAGGCACAACAGATACGCATGCATCGGCCGACAGTCAGTCAGGTAACCTAAAAGAACTACAGCACACGGAGACGCACCAGGCAAGAAGGGAAGGATATTCGTCCTCTGCCGTAGCATCGCGAAGGCTTGATTCCCGCTCCTGCAGCGCAGGGAGTGCGAAGAGGGCATCGAGAGCCGAAGTCAAGCACCGTTGGCGCGTATCTGGGTCGGAAGCAACGCAGGGACTCGGATGCCATCTGGGAAGTGTTTTTCGTGCCTATAATACGTAGTCAGAAGAACTGTTCGTTGGTCTTGGCCAATGTGCTACTCATACGGTACTGGATGGCCGTGATGGATGGCTCATCTTCAATGCTATCTTTCCCACGGTTCGAGTCCCTCCAAGATAGAACCATGTCTTGAATACACGCAAAGTCTTCCAGGAGGTCGGCAATCACAGTCAGGGGAACACAGAAGTCCGGATGCGACAGCCACGCCCTGTTGACCTCGAGACTCGGCAACGACGGCGGCCTTCCAAGGTGCATCGACAGAGGCCTTTCCATGCTAAAACACCAGAATTTGTAGCCATGGATGTTGTCCTCCTCGTCCGTCTCCAGGGCGTTGGCCAAGTTCTCCGCCTTGTGGTAGCCCAGGGCGACGAGATTCCAGCTCCTGGACGTGTCGCCAGTGAGATGCGCAAATATGCACTTAAGTTGTTGTTAGCTATAGTGCCGTAGTGTAAATAGAATGGTATATCCTTACGCCAACGACCAGGGCTTGGTAGAGTCCAAGAGTCGGCTGGGCCATCACGCTTATGCTGCTCAAGGCTTACAGCGTAAGATCGCGGTATCTGTTCCGTGAAGACCTGATGCGCTCTTTCAGTAGGATGTCGCGATCATCCAAAGCCGGTCGCATGCTGAACATGATGCAAGTCTTGAAACAGACGCAGACCCGATACTCCGCGAGAGCTTGGCCGCTCACGGTGCAATCGACGAGGACAACGGCCATCCTCTTCAGAGCCCTTGGGAGAATCTGGTCTGGGAACTGGTGCTTGTTGACGCTTGCGGAAGTGCTCAACACCTCTGAAAGTATTGTTAGAGCGTGGGCCAGAAAGGTATTGCAGGAGAACTCGCCTCGAGTTAGCAAGAACAGTGTTTCTGGAGCAAACGGCGGCAGAGATGATGGACTAAGGGCACATCCTGTCTCATCAACCGCTATAGAGTCGTTGGATCGATGAGAGACGCGGTTGGCAAACCCCAGTGCAGCTTCCAGGATATTGCGCCTGTGCCGCGAGAGATCTCTGCTCTGGTCGAGCTCGAACTTGATGAACTCGGAAGCCTCTGCGTCGACCGTTTGCCAGTCGCTTTGACCGGTCGCTGGCTATAGTGTCTTGGTATTCGCACAGACTTGAGGTTGGGTTGTGACATGTTCACTCGCCCTTCAGATCCTCTGGGATGAGCAAGCTTCCTGGACCCATATATGAACCCATCGCAGTCCTCACGATGTCAGTCACCACGGCTCACTCTGTGCAAGTAAGATCAGAAGAATGGTGGTTTGAGGAGTATGTAAAGCAATGAGGCTCAACTTGAAATCCGGCAGTATCCAAAGCCACGGAAGTGTTGTCTCGAAATGAATCACAGACCAGGCAACGACCAGGTCTGGAATGCGCCAAAGGCCAGCCGCCACAAGCCATCATCCGAATTGCGACACTCATTTTCCTTCGTTACCTCAAGGATCCAAGATAAGTCCGGATGCCGCGGGTGTAAGATCGAGTTGCAACCATCCGTAACACACTGTTAGACTTCAGTAGTGTCGCGCCGATTCAACCGCATCTGATGCATCACCACTCACTAAAAATGGACACGGAAGACGTAAAGATAGTAGATATCCCGATGGCCTTAAAATAAATCTGCGTATATAGTTGATGTAAGCAGCGTGTACGTTGGAAGTTGAGTAACAGACATAATCACTTTGATGATTACATCAGTCCGCTTGGTTTCCTCAAGTTCAATCGGAGAGATCCATATTTCAGATTTACATACAGGATTGAGCGGAAAGTTTTCCATCTGGCTTAACAGAATTGACACATCTCTTCGTCGTCTAACGATCTGAGGGACCGCTTTATTCAATACAAAAACCCTGCTCTGTAAAATCTATGGAACCTGGTACTTGTGTCCAGGAACAGATATCCGTCTTTCTGCTCCCTATGTTCGCTCAATGCCTAAGCTGTCCATCCGGCCGTTTTTGCTTCCCAGTCGTCCTTCATCCCAGTATTCCAGGACGACCCAGAGCGTATCATAATATCCATGCGCTCGCGTCTATCTCGACGAATATGTGTGAAGTTGCGCACAAACTAAAAGCAATCGCTCAGACGTCCAACAAGACAGGATTAAAGGTGTATGTCGCTGCGTAAAACCTCAAAACAGTCGCAAAGGCAACTGCCTGACGCTGAAAAAGATAGAAGACGTGTTTCGCCTTCCGGCGATAACATGGCGTTGCCTCCAGTCATCATGTTCAGCCCACACGTTGTCGCTTAATACCACGATCGGAACTGCCATCATATCCCAAATCACCCCGAGGGATCTCTTCAGTGTCAGCCGGACTTGGCGTGTTGGTGATGCCACCTCCGGTGAGGTCCCGGTTCGGTCTCAGCGAGTTGTTGGGGTCCGGGTCAAGAGTGAAGTTAAAATCATTGCCGTCGCCACCAAACGTGCTGTCGTTGAGGAATGCATTGCTGTCAAAGTACTGATCGAGGTCTACCGGGGGAGGGTCAAAGTAGGCCTCCGCGTTTTCGCCAAGACCAGGGATGTGTCCAGAGGGGCTGAGAGGACCAAGCAGCGAACTTAGCTCGCTGATCTTGGCGTCCTGTTCGCTTTGTAAACGTTGGAGTTGTTCCAAATCGACCTGGTTCGAGCCAATCTGGTGCAGAGATGGTGGTGCCATAGGGGATTGCATGATGGGCGAGAGCGACGGCGCAGGGTTGGTTTCGACCGGAGGCGGAGAAACCGATGTTGAAGGCATGTCCATAGAAGGGTTGGAGGTGACGGGAATAGGCCGGGACGATGGCCCGGATGAGGATTGGCTCGCCATGAAGTTGACCAGTTTGCTTCTCTGGTCGTTGTTCAGGGTGTTCGGCGCGTTAGCGACAAGCTCAGCAGCCTCCGGGAGATCCAGTGCGTGTGCGTTGGTTGCGTTGTGGTCGTTGATGATTTTCATCATGCGCTCGTGGGGATTGGCCTCTAGCTCCTGGCGAAGGCTTGGAGAGGTCGTGTCTGTCGGCGAACCCTCAACAAGCTCCGTAACATGGCCCATCTCGGGGTTATGGTGAGCGACGGGTTGGTACGCACTGCCCGCCGTAGAAGATGGAGTCCTAGTTGGTTGAGTTCGATTGTTCTGATGCTGGTTCTGATGCTGGTTCTGATGCTGGTTTTGGTGTTGGTTCTGGTTCTGGTTGGGGATGGGTGGAAGTAATCCACGCGTCTTCTTATGAGGGGTCCCAAATGACGCCGTCGGGTCCATCTGCGATTGGATGAAGTCTCCCAGATCGATGACGCTGCTGTGCTGGGCGGGCTGCTGGCCTTGGCTCGAAATCATGCTTGAAATGATATCGCTGACATTTTGCGTGTTTCCCTGATCCTCCAATGTCTTCCTGAAAACATTGGCGAGGAAGTTGAGAATCGCGTTGATGGAGTTCTGGTGTCGGTCATGCTGGTTCTGAAACATGACGGCCTGGCTGTATAGGTCGTTGTTGTTCCGCTGTAGCCGATTTATGGCATTGAGAATCAACTTTTGCTGGTCGCGCACCTTGTTCAGCTCCTCTCGGATGACAACCATCTCCTTCTTTGGCGGTGCCTGAGATTCTGCAGCGGGCAAAGACCGCCCCGTCGGAACATTGGAGGTGTTAAGCCCTTGACCAAGCACCTCCTCAGGTCCAACGTCCTCCTCGCTGTCATTCTCACCATCGCCACTCTTGTTGCCCTTCTTGGCCTTGCTTCCGCCTTTGGGCTTGTTAATCAACCATAGCAGGTTAGGATGGCCTCGTCTGAAGTACGGGTTTGAATATTCGCTGGGGCTTTTGTTCTTGCGCTCGCTCGCTCGCATAGAGTTATCCGAGAGCCCCACACGTTTGTGGAAACCGTACATATTGAGTTGTCTCACAAAGGATGCATAGTTGTTGTGCTTGAACAACTCTGGAATTAGAGTCTTGGCAAATTCATCTTCATCGAGAACGATGAAGGAGTCGCCCTTCTCTGACCACCTAATCAACTCTTCGTTTTTGCGCTCCTCCAGAAAACTGAGCTCGTTAGAGGGTGAAGACGCTAAAATTCGATGGGATAGAACTTACCTGCTAAGCTTCTGCACAAAAGGAGGAATCTGTTTGCGCTTCGCTTGGGACTCCCTCTTGGCCTTCTGAGCCAAGTCCTCCAATAATTCAAGATTATCCTGTTCCGTCATGGTCTCGGCAGGGTTCTGTTGGAGAAGCGAGTTCTCGTCCCCAACGAAGTTGCCCCATGGATCAGTAGAGCCGTCGAAAGTCGGTCGTGAGTTGGTTGGTACCAGAGCCCGGTTCATCTGTCGCCGAGCAAGGGAGTTGGAGGGCGTTGGCACCGCTTGGGGATACTGTGGTTGGGTCGGCACCAGCCCGTATGCGTTGCCAGCATGCGCGTTAGCATCGACAAACGCATTCGCATCACCCATGCCGTTCCATCGCAGCATCTGATCCCCCGCTCCGTTCCCTGATGCGTACGGTTGCTGCATCTGCTGCGGAATCGGCACTATCGGCGCCGCACCGGGAGCTCCTCGTTTTCTGGGATTCGGTGCTGACATAGGTGAAGACCTGGGTAAACCAAGGTATGCTCTCAATGAGAGCTGTGGGGTGTGATTGAAAGTGGGTAGGCTCGTTATCGATGCCTAGTATTGGTGTGCCGTGATTTGATGCTACAATGGTTGGATTTGCCGCCTCTGGAATAATCTGGCGTCAAATCAAGTCAGGTCGCAAATTTTGCAAAAGCAAGGCGCGAAAGTCAGGTAGGTGAGACAGAAGGTGCGAATGCTTCAGCGATCACTGTGCATAAAGTTGGTGTTCGGTCGCGTCTTGTGTTGGGTATCGAATAGTCGCTGGGATGTCTCGGGAAGGAGGGGACTCGTTTCGTGGATGAAAATGGTGCTCAGAGACAATCCTGCGCGCGTAGGAGGTGAGACCCGGCTGCTTATCGTTGTTAAACCAACAGACGAAAGACCGAAGAAGCCCGCGTTTGGCGGAGTAGGGAGAGGCGGGATCGCGGAGAAGCGAGAGCGAGGTGTAAGAGATGGACGAGTTTTTGTCGAACCGGCGGATAGGGCGGCGATGGCGGGCGGGCAGGCAGCCCAGGCGTTTCGGGTGCGCGAACGAACTGGGCGAGCAGGCTGCAGCGTTGAGGCTGGCGAATTCGGGACGGTTTGGCGTGCCTTGGCGAGGATCTCGATCAGGTGTGGAATAAATCGTCGGACGAGGGACCCATTTCCAGTGCGCGAGAGAAGGTGCGACGAGGCGATGCGCAAACCAAGAGATGGCGGGAGCAGGCGGCGCCGGTGAAGTCGGGCGAGGTGGTGATGATGAACTCGGAGTTGGCGGTCGCAGAGGCTGAGGGTCCGCCAGCGAGCATTTGAGGCGGGCGAAGATCAATTGTCAAATCCTGACTGGCCAATCAGGATGCCTGGCGACACACGATGCCAGGTTGTTTCCACGTGACGATAAGATAACCCATTAAACCGATCTTAATCGATCCTCAGTTACTTCACCAAAGCCCATGCAGATCAGCGGGGACGGGTTAAGCTGCCTCGTTTGAAGAGAGCAAACACTTTGGTTTCTCCTTGTCTTCGTTCTAATAAAGAGTCGGCAAAAACATACACAAAGCCCTTGTGGCTTGATTGTTTTACTCTGTCGGGAAACTGCTCTGTGAGTTATTCTCCAACAAAGTCATTGTGAACCGCGTGCTTCATCATATCGTCAGTGTGGAGCAACAACCAGGACAACATCACGCCATAAAAGGTCACAGGCATCACGATCAACCCGATGTACACAATGAACCATGGTTACATTACGCCAGGGTATCACGGCCTCCCTCCATTGTCATGTCGTCGACCATCAAGAACAATCTGGTAGCTTACAGCTCCTACAGTACAAGACAGGCATTACGCACACAGCCAGTAACATACCGGCCTCTATTTTGCGCCTCTGCCCGCAAGGGACGCAGCTCGAGCCATCTGTGCATTCTTTGCTTGATCCCGGACTTGATCCCACGCCCTCCCTGACTTGCCTTGGCGTGCATCCCTTTCCGCTCGCTTCTCTTCCTTGAGCGTCCGCGCCTTCTCGCGCGGGTCGATGACCACCAGCTCCTCTTCAGCCTTCTTTCGGTTCCTGAGATCCTTGCCTAGTCTATCCGCTGCGAAGCTGAGGGTATGTGACATCCAGCCCTCGTCATCGCTGTCTTCGTTGCCTTGCTTATCCCAGGCAGTGCAGCTCTGGCAGTTTGCGATGAAATGCAAATCACAGAGAGTGGCTTCCTCCTCTTCGCCTCGCGCGCCGCCTTCCTCTTCTCGTTCTTCGTGCAAAGGTATCGCACTGTCCTTTCGTGCTGGGGCCTTTTCCAGTTTCGCCTGAAAATCTTTCAGCATGCGAAGTGTCTTCTGCTCGTCGCTAGCGGTGGTATTGTTGGCACCAGGCCGACGCTTTCGGGCTCGCATTGAGGTTTCGGGGATCATTGCTTCGAGCGCTGTCTTCTTCTTCTCTTCAACCGGCTTCTCGCTGTGAATTGTCCGTCTCATCGACGCTTTCAACGCCGCAATTTCTTCGTTAGCTTGTTCCAAAGCCGTCTTCTTAGGTGCCTCGGGCTCCGGTGACGGGCTTTCATCGTAATGACGAGCAGGGCTAGGCTTCTTTTCTGTTTGAGTTTTCCGGACCGGATTCTGCTCGTCTTGGTTCTCTTCCGGCTCCGCAACCACACTCTTTGGCCGAGGCTCCTCCTTCTTGGCCTTCTGTTTTGAAGATTTTGCCTTGGGCTGTGCATCCTCTTCTGGCACTTCCATTACCAGCCTTGTGTCGAACTTGGCCTTCTTGAAGACCGGGACTTCCTCGTCGCCTTCTTCATCCCCAAAGCTGAGTAGTTGTTTACCTCCCTTCCTTTTCTTCTTCTTGTCTTTGACCGCGGCCTGCTTGCTGGGTGCTTGCACAGCAACTCTCGCCCGCTTCTTCATATCATCAAACGGGTTGACCAAGATCTCAATCCTCTCAATCTTGATCGTATATGTAGGCCGTTCTGTCGCACTGTCAACCTCTGACTCGCCGATTTTTGCCAAATTGTAGATGGTATCGCCTTCAATCCGGCCGAATAGCGTGTTCTTGCCGTTCAGCTCCTCCGTCTTGTCGAGGGTGAAGAAGAATTGACTGCCGTTGGTATCGGGGCGCGATTCGTTGGCCATGGCCAGTAGACCGCGACGGTTGAATTTGAGTCGTGAATGGAATTCATCCTTGAAGTTGATTCCCGTTGGTCCTGCGTTCTTCCCCCTGCGCTGGTCCATGGGCCATGGATCCAGGTCGCCGCTGAGCGCTCCTCCATCGTAGATGGACTCTCCGCCATTACCCGTTCCGGTAGGGTCTCCACCTTGTAGAATGAATCCAGGCACTAGCCGGTGGAATATTGTGTTGTCGTAATAGCCGTCGAGGGCTAGTTGCAAGAAATTTCGACATGTCAACGGTGTCTGCTTCGCAAAGAGTTCAACCGAGAGTTCGCCCTGATTCGTGTGCAAGATCGCAGACGCCGTGGGCTGGGGTTCGAGATTATAAATCGCAGACATCTCGGGAGTATCGTGCTGCGGTGTTTCGGTGTCAGGATTACGTAGCTGCTGTAAGAAGCCGGGGAACGCTTCGTTGGCGAGGGATGAGCTGTTGATGGAACGAAGTTGCAACGCCGAGCGCGAGCGCATGGACGGACTGCTCTGTTCTTATCGATAAGAGCCCCAGAATTCGTCGTGAGCCGGGCCGAGTTCAGGTTACGATGAACCTACCCTAGAGACGTCGCAGTTGACAACAGAATTAGAGAGTTTGGCACGTTCAGTACCCTTTTCGCGTCACAGTCTTCAGTTTACTTTAAGAACAATTAAGGATTATTTTCGATCATAATTATCATTACAGGCGAAACAGGATAGTCTCACATTCGGTGTCGTATTGTTTCCACGTTTTTATAGGTTCTCTCTGTACCGGCGTGCTAGTGGGCTCTCCACAGGCAGTATCCATTTGGGAAGATTGAGGACTCATGAATTAGGCATTGCCTTGCTGGGAATATTTTACCAAGAAAGTAGAGACACAACAAGGTTATTGTTTAAAAAAGTTTTTGGCATTATTCATCTGAAGCCTTGCAAAACTACGTGGAATCATATACAAGTTATCTCCACGCCGCTCCATCCGTTCCCCATTTCCTTCCTGTCGGTTTGCACCTATCTGGTACAGGTTGATGGCAACCGATCTGCGACCCTTCATAGTTTCAACTGGAAACTGTAATACTAATCGACATAGTGGCATTCCATGCGATAGACCTAATCCTTTCGCCAATGGAGAAAATTCGACTTTCAACGCCTTTCTGAAGCAACAGCCCTTTAGAAGAGGGTGCCCTGGAGCTGGATACCAACCGACTTGTTTTGCGTGTAGTTGGCAAGAGCGGCCTCGCCGAGCTCGCGACCAATACCGGACTCCTTGAAGCCACCGAAGGGGAGCTGGTGGTGAAGCTTGTTGTAGCCTGGAATTGTGTTAATGAATGCAGACTTAGAATTTTCGGGGGATGAGGAAGCTTACAGTTGACCCAGACGGTACCGGCCTTGATGGAGTTGCTGACACGGATAGCACGGTTGAGGTCGTTGGTGTGGACGGCAGCGGCAAGGCCATAGTTGGTGTCGTGGGCAAGGTCAATGACCTCCTTCTCGTCCTTGAACTTGGAGATGGCGCAGACAGGGCCGAAGATTTCCTCCTGCATAATCTTCATGTCGGCACGGACGTTGCTGAAGATGGTGGGCTGGATGAAGTAACCCTTGTCGCCGTGGCGCTCGCCACCAGTCTCGATAACAGCACCCTCCTCCTTACCGGACTTGATGTAGCTCATGATACGGTCGTACTGAAGCTGGCTGACCTGGGGGCCCTGGAAGGTCTCCTCATTGAAGGGGTCACCAACCTTGTTCTCGGCAGCGCGCTTCTTGAAGGCAGCAAGGAACTTGTCGTAGATACCCTCCTGGACGAAGATGCGGGTACCGGCGCAGCAGCACTGGCCGTGGTTGTAGTAGATACCGAAGTTGACCCAGTTGATGGCCTCATCGATGTCGGCATCGTCGAAGACGATGTTGGGAGACTTGCCACCGAGCTCGAGAGTGACCTTCTTGAGGTTGGAAGAGGCAGCAGCCTTCATGATGGTGCGGCCGATGACAGTGGAGCCAGTGAAGGCGATCTTGTCAACGTCCATGTGGAGGGAGAGGGCAGAGCCGGCGGTCTTGCCGAATCCAGAAACCAGGTTGAAGACACCGCCGGGGAAGCCAGCCTCGTGGATGAGCTCGGTGAAGACGAGAGCGGAGAGGGGAGTCTGCTCAGCAGTCTTCATGATAACACAGTTACCGGTGGCCAGGGCAGGGCCAATCTTCCATGCCAGCATGAGAAGGGGGAAGTTCCAGGGGATGATCTGACCGCAAACACCAATCTGGGGTAGCTAGGTTAGCGCCGGGAGTTTGGGGAGGCCGGATGTGGGGATCAACTCACGGGTTCGGGGCGGGTGTAGTGGAACATGTCGGGGGCAATATCAATGGTCTTGCCCTCGATCTTGTCGGCCCAGCCGGCATAGTATCGGAGGCAGCCGATGACAGCACCGACATCGCCGCGGGCGTTGGTGATAGACTTACCGTTGTCGAGAGACTCAACGGCGGCAAGGATCTCTTGGTTCTTCTCAGCAAGGTCGGCGAGCTTCAGCAGGTACAAGCTTCGCTCCTGGGGGGAGGTGTTCCTCCAGACGCCGTCGAAAGCCTTTCGGGCAGCGGAGACAGCTAGGTCGATATCCTTCTCGGTACCCTCGCAGACGGAGGTGATGACCTCCTCGGTGGAGGGGTTGATGACCTCGAACTTCTGCTTGTCGACACCCTCGACCCACTTGCCGTCGATGTAGCTGAGGAAGTGTTAGCTGTTGCCCGGCATCGAGATGCGGAGAAGGATGGAGCGTAGATGGAACATACAGGCCAATGGGCTGGGTGTAGCTACCCGTGATGGGGGTGGTGAGCTCAACAGTCAAAGCCATTGTGTTGGTGGTTGTGGATGTTGATGTGTGGAAAGGGATGGGGTATCTTGGAGAAGTAGATGTGAGGGGGGAATCAAGGCTGTTATATAGAAGAGGAGATGTGAGATGTGAGATGAGTATGAAACTGGAGGGAAGAAAAGTTATCCATTCGACGACGGGAGCGGCGTATTTAATCTTGGACGTCGAGGCGGGGTTTACCTCGAGCAGCATTGGGGGGAAGGTGGATGGGAGGGGAGCCGCGCACCTTCCCCACAACCGCCTCGCCTCCCACCGGCCACCTCAAGCACCCAGGCGTCGGGGTAGGGACGGATTGACGGAGTACGGAGTACGGACTGCGGTACAGCAGCAGTTGCTGGGGTTGCTCATTAGCGTAGCGTTGCAGGCATGCACCCAGCACAAAGTACCGCTCTGGAGTATGGAGTAGTATGGGGCATGTGGGCGTTGGCATGGGGCCTAGCGCATGGGGCATGGGGCAAGAGGCGAGGAGGCAACGAGGGTGTACAGCAGAGGGTCGGACGGAGCAGATCAGGGAGCCGTAGTCTAGCTTGTACCGCGGAACGCAAAACGCAATAGAACAGTACCTGACAGGGCAATATTGCCTCCCCATTTCCCCCTAGCCGGCGCAGTCTAGAGGCTAAACATTGAAGACGCCGTCCGCCCGTCTCCCCCCTCCCTCTCTCCTCCCCCCCTCCCGCTACGGCCAAGACCACCACTCTGCTTGAGGGACTTACAGTTGCAAAAAGCGGGAGCCGACTTGTTCGAAATTCCGTCGGACGTCCTACGTAAGGTTGGCGTTGGCTCAACCAAGTGCGTCTCGGATGCTGCAACTCCCTCCACGCCTCCACGCGTAAGTGGATGGAACGAGCACGGCTCCGCGAATCACACGGCCGGCCCGGAGCAGATAAGGCACGCGGCCCCACAACTCTGCGAGCTTCCCCGCAGCCGGTGGGCCAATGGGAGCGGGGCACGGACGGCCAGACGGAGGGCGTGTGGAGGACTGGAGCAGCGCCAGCCTGATCGTGATGGGTTCAGGGCGCTGGCTCAAACGAGTCAAGGCCTGATGAATCTCTTGTTGTCAGATGGCATCCTGTCCCTTTCTCTGTCGCGCTCAAACAGGACCCCTACAGGGCCCAGCCGAGTGTGGTAATCTTTGCCTGACAAATCCTGCAGAGCCCCGGATCCGATCTAGGTACATGGCTACCTTGCGCCGCACCGAACCCGAGTCGGGACAAGCGTTCCCCCGCCCATGGGTAGTCTGTCGCCGCACTTCAGTCTCCGGATGTCTTGACGTTCTGTAGCAACCTTGTTCGTCTTTTGTCGTCACTCTGTCGGCAGCATGTCGCGGGTCGCACGTCTCACGTTGCACCGTCGCAGCCGCTGTCGTCTAGCATGTTAGTCTGGGGCTCTGGATCGTTGCTCGGACTGAAGGCGAGACCACTGAGCCAAGTGATATTCCGCTGCTTGGACTCTGCTGTCGATAACACCCAAGGGCAGATCATCCGACCAGTTCCCTAATACGGGCACCATCCCAACCCTCACTCGTCGGCTCCCATTGACCCCTTCAACCGTCGTCACCCTCCTCCCTCCTCTCTGCGAATACCGCTGTAGACTAATACCACCTACTCTCCACTATTCGGCCCCTCCGCCACCCCTCTCCCTCTTGACGTAGCTCCGGAGCGTTTACGTAGCTCGGAAAAGAAATGGTGGTAGTCGAATTCGTCGCTGCCACATTTCTACACACTATTGCACTGCACGGTACATCCGGAACCGCGCCTCGTGCCCCCAACATCGTCGCATGCTCCCTACTAGTGCATACTTCCGTATATCCTCCTCCCTGTCTGGGAAGAATCTAGTAGAGCGTCCTTTTTTTCTGTTTGCTTTGCTCTGCCGCAATTGCGCAGCGCCACTCGCACCCCGCATTGACGTCGTGGATCTGGGATTGTGTGGTATTTTTACGGTTGCTTGCTGGGGCCATGGAGGATTGGCGCGTGGTGGAGCACTGGAGCAACCAACAAGCCTCCGTGCAAGCCAAGGGTGCCGAGGTGCTATGATGAGGTGGATTATGACGGGCCACGATGGACTCTGATATGCGCCCCTTGCGAGTTGGGAGGAGTAACTAGACCCTTAGGCCCCATCGGCCTGCATCCATCTGGTTCGTGGTTCCCGAAAAAAGATGCAATGCCGTCCTGGCCCTTCATTGCGTGTGGCTCTCAACTGGTCACCCTCTCGCTCTCTCGCCTCACCAGGAGCCGACACCCCACTGGGTGTTCGCGTACCGTAGTAGTCACCGCCAGCCTGTTACCGCGCCGAAGATCCTATTTCCGTTAGAAAAAATATTTTGCTGCGATGCTGGGCCTTCTGGGCGCTTCCTCGGCGTAATGGACAGCGAGCCATCGACCCCGCACGCCAAGACTGTGCTCCGCGGCAATCCTGATAACCCTGGGCAACCCCAGACAGCCACCACACGCCTGGCACCAAGCCATGAGCCCAGACGTCTCCAACTCTGTCGCCGGTCGTCCTAGTCTGTCGCCCCCCGTGACCTTGCAACCAGCTTCCACTTGGCCGGCAGCCGTCGTGGACAAGTGAGGCTTGTCGCGGACCCGCAGGCTCGCTGGTCGATTGCGGCTCCGCTGCGACTCCGTCACTCCGTCACTCCGTCCTGCCGGCGACGGCGGGGACGAGCCCACTCCCTCAGTCTCCAGCGCTAGCCAAGAGCCTACTGGCTACCGCCATGGAGAATGTTGGTACCTGATTACTCTGATTACCCAAAGTTCCTTGGAAGGAAATGCCATTGGATCCTTTGGTGTTTCTGCTCGACCCGTCTCAACCAGCATCGCCCGAATCCGTCCATGTGGGAGTGGCTCTCCGTACGCTGCGTCCTCCTTGTCGTCCTGCCGCCCTGTCGTTCGGTCCACTGGTGGGCGAGCGGGCAAAACAGAAACGGCTGTATGGAAGGAGCATGATCAGGCGCTCTCCAAAGTTGCCAGAGCCGCATATTGAGGTTGGAGACTCTTCTAGCCCTGAACCGGGTTACCTACCTTCTGACAAAAGAAGCCACTCGACTGGTTCTCGAATTGGCTCATGCCATCTATACCCCGCTAGATCACCAAATCTACCTCGATACAGACGCCGGACGATACATCTAAGTACCCCACACTGGGGGAAGCGGAGATAGGATGGTCTCATTCCTCGTCGACCATCCTCAAGAACCTCTGCATGTGCGTGCAAGCCGGCGGAGGAGACCATGTACACACACTTGTACTGCGTACGTGTAGACGGGTAGACATATCTTGATGCGTTGCCACATGGCTTAGACTACCCCAGACACACACCGTGTGCCGGAGCCGTCCTGAGTCTCGGTTGTCCGCGTTGGCCCAACGGTGGCTGGAGAGCCCCTGTCTTCTGAAGTGGTTTATCGACTGATGTCCCAACGGCAGACCTCGGGCACTTGGAGAACCCTTCCTCCCCATATTCTCTCCCCTCCCCAGACTTCCTCGTCTCCCTTGGCAGCGCCGACCCCTGGTCTGTCCCCCAGATCTGTCCCACATACCCTCTCTCCCCAGACCCGGAGATTCTCCCAGGCTTGTTCGGAGCCGTCTGACGCCGTTGCCGCCTTATTAATAATGGATATCTGCTGATGTGTGGAGCTAGTAAAAATATGTTTGGTTGGTAGCTGCCCTCCCCGACGACCGGATGCTAAAATACGGCTCGATTGCTTCTTCTACATCATCAAGATGATTGCCAATCGTCTGTGTATTTTGCAAATCCAAGTGGAATAATTGTTCGATAAATATCAAGGGGCCATATCAGAGACTACTACTCTCGATTTCAGGCTTCGTTGATGAGGAACACCGGCACGCAGACCAAGGTATCTATAAGTTTCCCTTACAGATACCTAGCTGTCTGCACCCAAACCAGCAACAAGTTTTACTGCAACGAGAAAAATACACAAATGTTCACAAACTTGGCGTAATCAGGATTCGAAAGCCAAAACTTACGACCTGAAGGCAGCGATTTTTGGACACTTCTTGGAATGTTTTGTTCCTTGCCTTACCATAATGTTTGTGTGCCCATTCCGTGCCCGTGGTCGCATGTGCTTGCCCGTTAAAGCACGCCCATCCAATATCTACTGTCTGCCTTACTTAGGTAACCTTGGGCGGTGAAGGAAAGAGCAAACAAACACCGACGCCCGTTGACAGCTACCCCGCCACCGCGTCCAGCCTCGTGAATGCACCCACGCGTCCCAACATTAACCCTTCGCAAAGCGACACGGTGATGCTCAACTCTCCTTCACATCTTTCCCACCACTTACGTCTTTGACGTCGTGTCGCCGGCCAGTACCCAAGACAACACACCACTGGAAAAACACTATGGCAGTCCTACCTGGAGTCCCGGGGCTCTCGGTCAATATTAGGGTTGCTGGGGAGATCGCGACCGAATACCAAGATGCGCACGACGACAATACTGCGGACGTTGATGGCACTTCCACCCGTTGCTACATTGAATCAAAGGCCGGAGCAGAATTCGCTATCGAGTTGACGGTAACGCCTGAGTATCGCCTTGGGCCTCATTATGATGGACTGGCGACATACCTTAGTGTTGATGGGAAAAGTGTTGCTGGTTATTGCCTTTCTCTTCATCACCGGAGGTCGAAAACGGAGACTATGGTCCAGACTGGAGCAACCATGGCATCCGACATACCAAACATGGCCAATCGCAGGAACTTTGTTTTTATTCCTATTACTTCAAGTAGGCCGTATGGCACTTCATTGCGAAATATTCTCTAATTATACCACAGACGATGAGTCACCACTCTTACCCTCTAACAACTCGAACAACTCGGAGTTGGCGAAGTCATTGGGTACGATCAGTGTCAAAGTCAAGGCCTGCATATTTACGGGAGAGCCTAGGGACTGCTCATGGGACACGTTTAATGCGCAGAAAAGTCTGAATGTCCACGAGAAATTGATGAAAGGAAAGGACTTGTCACATGGGTCATCGTATGAGGGTCGATCTCAAGTACTGTTGCCGTTTACCGAAGCTAACCATCTTCAGCGTATCTGACAGCCGCCTCATCAATCGGCCAAGGGCTAGGGTTGTTGCTGAAGCAGAGATGATTGGCACATATCACTTTTACCCCCGATCGCATGGTAAGCAAGATGATCATTTTGGGCTCTTTGAAGGGCTTAACTGACTGTATAAATAGATGCATTGAAGAGCCGAATGCTCATTCCTCGTTCTCGATCGTCATCACCACTATCTCCTCGTGCTGATGACGCTCTGGGTAGTCTTTCTGACGCCGAAATCCGTCACCTTGCAAAAGAACGACTGCGCGATGTCAAGGTACGGAGGAATCTCTCTTAATGTCTATTCTTGTTGCGCTTGGGTTGTTACCTCACCATGTTCCAAGACATGCCAATTCGCAATCTATCATGCTCACTCATGAAACCTGGCTAACCAGAATACTTAATTAAGAATGAGAGCTCTGTGTCTGTCAAGCGAGAAAGCGGGTCCACGCCACAACCGGGACGGCCACTAAAGGTGATAAAGCTTCAGGACGGAACGGAGGCCTTTGACCTGACGGAGGACTAGACCGCAATTGTCTAATGGTTCGGGGCGTTGCGATGGACGGCGCGGAATTAATTAAAAAAAAAACCGGAGGGATTTCTGTGGACAGCAGACTTGTGATCTTGAAGGGGCTACGGCGTAGTGTATCT
This sequence comes from Neonectria magnoliae, assembly GCA_037954305.1. Classification (NCBI taxonomy): domain Eukaryota; kingdom Fungi; phylum Ascomycota; class Sordariomycetes; order Hypocreales; family Nectriaceae; genus Neonectria; species Neonectria magnoliae. Next base: position 86,263 of record JAZAVK010000031.1, read on the forward strand.
ATTCGTACATTACGGGACGGATAAAACTTGAGCTGAGATTGAGTGGATCAAACCAAAAGCTGCCCGGTATTAAAGTGTTGGCGCTGATCTGATAATACATTTCTGGTCAACTGCGATTGTTCTGTATACTCCAATATTTGCTTGTGGAGTCATTCAAGTAGCTGCGTACTTAACTACTAGTCGAGGCTCTAGCCGAGTTCCACGGGGTACCTGCAGCTACGCCGCTATTGGTGCAAGCAGCTCCCTGCCAAGACGCCAGCTTGAACCTCCTCCTCCATCTCCTTTCAACGATTCCGATTCCCCATGACGTTGCATTTCGAGCTCCCATCCATCGCCTCATCCCATCAACCTCACCTGACCGTCAGCTGCGCCTTGCTGCCATCTCGCCCGCGAACACGACAATGCGCCCTTGCGGAAATGCTACGTCTGTCATTGCATAGCCGCCGCCGCCGCATCGCACACGCTCGTCACTGAGGGCCGTCCGCCATGGCGCCCGACGCATCGAGCAACATCCGCGTCTTCATTCGCTGGCACGACCAGACCGTCTTTGCCGGCGAGGAGGTCAAATGCACCATCACGTTCAAGAATGTCGCGTCCGGATCGAACCAGCCGAGGCCACAACCGCCGCCGGAGCGCAGTCGTCTCGCCTCGCCGCTGCGTCCCAAGTCCAACCATGGCTTGACCCCGCCGCCGTCGGCTGCCTCGGGCAGAGGGCATTTTCGGTCTGCGTTGTCGCTCAGCGTCCCATCGAGTCGATCACACAGCCGGTCGGGGTCTGTACAATGGCCGGCGCCTACGAGCAGCACGAGCGACCGCCATCCGGCCCCTGGCCACGCCCACAAACGCTCCCTTTCCATCGTGTCGATCGCGTCCAACAGCACCGTCGATGACCTATCACAACGAAACGAGCCCCCAATGCGAGGACAGCGACAACCTCGCGGCCATGGACGTGCATCAAGCTTACAGATTGTTCCCCGCGCCCAGAACCAGCCATCACCTGGGCCTCAGTCGGGTATGTTAACTGATGCCATGGCATTGAGCGCACGCTGACCCTCGAACAGCGTCCTTCTCGAGCCCAAGGCTCTCAAGCTCCCCGTTATTTCATGCTTCATACCCACCTCCTGACCGATTCGGCCGGATGTCCCGTCCCCCAACTGTGCCCAACACCCCGCGGTTGGGGAATCAACGCCGGTCACCACTTTCGTCACCAAACCTAATGCCGGAATTCCGATTTCCTGCGGCTCCATCACCGACTGCGGAAGCACCCCCGAACCAGCTGACGGCAACGAATGAGCACATGCTGAGCCCTAATGTTGGGTCGATGGACCCTCATAACTTGGCATTTCGATCCAAGGAACCGGTGCCCACTATCAACGAGCAAGCCGCTCCCGCTCCCGCTGCTCGAATATTGGCCAGCTCCGGGATTCTTGGGGGAACACCAAGGAGCAGTGGGGAATTTTATTCTGTGAGCAACAACTCATCGGAAACTCTTGTCTCCGAGTACGTGACCCAACCGCCAGTAAGGGGACATGAACGACCTCTCCGGCGAAGTCTGGGCCTGCCATCGCCACAACAAAGGGCACCAGAGTCATTGATGATGGGTTACGCTCAGCTACAGGGCTCATTCACCTTGGACGGATCACTAGTCAGCCTGGGACAATTCGAACAAGTTAAGAAGAAAGCAATCGTGGGCGGCCAGGGCGGTGGTGTCGTGGGCGTGGACTCGGCGAAACGCGACAGTGGACTCCTGCGAGGGTTCGGTTGGGGCAAAATCAGCAGTTCCTTAGGAGATTTCCTGGGAGGAGGAGAGCTGAGCACGATCAAGGAGATGCGGGGCGTTGCGAACGCAAAGGCTGTTCCACTTCTAGCCACTCCACAGTCGATATTGTTTGTGGATCTTCAGTTGGCACCTGGCGAGAGCCGGGTGTTTGAATATTCATTCCGGCTCCCAAAGGGCCTTCCTCCGACACATCGTGGGAAGGCCGTCAAGATATCATACAGCCTAGTGGTGGGAACTCAGAGAGTTGGAGGTGCTAAAGAGCAACAGGTTCGATCTGTTGAGGTTCCATTCAGGGTTCTCGGGAGCGTCAACAGTCACGGCGAAATCCTCGGCCACGATCTCATGAACCCATATGTGCTGCTTCGCGACCAGGCCCAAGTTAAGACCCAATCTATTGGCAGCAAGGAGCAGAAGCCCAATGGGTCCAACGGCCGGGCATCCACGATGAACGACTTCTTACTCTACGTGGACGACCTAGTTTCGAGGCCGAGAGACGAGAGTGGCAGCATCTTGCTGGCACCTACGCCCAATGGAACTTCCCGACGCCCTTCAGCATTTGAAGAATCAACTACTACGCAGGAGTCTATTCACCTCGCCATCATGCGAAGCAACATGACATCTGGAGAGCAGCAGAGCCCGAATCGATTTGAGGTTGCCCGGAACGGACAGAGAGTCGGAGTGGTGATGCTTACACGACCGGCTTACCGACTGGGAGAGGTTGTAAGTATGGCAATCGACTTTACGGACGCCGACATTCCTTGCTACGCGGTGCACTCCACCCTCGAGACATCCGAAAGGGTAGATCCATCATTGGCAGTACGATCCGAATCGAGTATTCATCGAGTGACGCGCAAGGTCCATGCAGCGTCATCGGAGGCGACGCTTTACACTCGCCGGGTCACCTTTACTGCTACAATCCCCATTACGGCAACCCCCGAATTTGTCACAAGCGGCGTTTGCCTGGATTGGAAGATCCGTATCGAATTCGTGGTACCGTCACAAGGGAGTGAAGACCCCGAGGGCGGAGATCGGGCACCGATACACCCACTTCTCGAAAAGATCTCGCAGGATGAGAAGGGAGGACAGGTGCTAGTGGCGGTGGAAAACCTACTGTGCGAGAGCTTTGAGATCGCTGTGCCGCTTCGCGTATATGGAGCAGTCGGGACCGGGCTTGAGCGATTAGAGCGGGACGAGGCATCAGAGGAAGGTCTCGCAGTATAAGCAGAGACGGAAGAATGAGAGACTGTCTGGTACGTACAGTAGGCGTTGGATGTGACACAACAAGTTAGCTCAATCTAGATAGCACGGATAGGGAGGTCGCTTTTGACGGCGTGTTGGGATATAGGTGAGCATTTTAACGGGACGGGACGAGTACATATCAAGAGACCATCCTGGATTATCAAGTCGATAGCACCTCGAAGTATGAGACTGAAGGCTGATGAACAAAGTACTTCATGTACCATGCCCGAATACTACGTAGCTGTGACGGAGTTATGGTTGAAGTGTGATGTGATGTGATGATTCTCGTCACTCAGATACGAGCGGCGGCATGGGTACGCGTCGCGTCACTGGCCGGATGCCGAAATGTCCAGATGATTTCTCGGTATCGACCAGGACTCGAGTTGCTTGAGCCAATGTCGAGGCAGCGGAAAAGGGGATTGATGACCCGGGATGGGCATGCCACCAACAGCCACAACTCCGGACCCTGGACGATAGCCAGACGAGGCAGGTTTAATGGGTACGTGGGCAGACGGTGGAATTCAGGTGAGCATGCCGGTATATACCAAACAGAACACAACCAGGTGAGGTGTTAAGACAGGGCTGCGGGAGAATCCTCATTTCACGTCTGCCGCTGCTCCAGGGCATCGAGCAGGGTTGAAGACGGTCTTGGACGGGTTGGGCGTACGGGGCGTGCGCTTTTGGGGGCGACGAGACAAGGATTTGGGGGAGCATGATGGCGCTACTTCTTGGGGTTGGGGCGAAGGTCGGTGCCGACGCTGACGGTGGATCACGAACCAGGAGTCGAGAATGGTTATTTGCTGGTACTTTGCTTTTTGTTCTTCTTTTTTTGGGCGTGTCTTTCTTTGGTTGGTGATGTGATTGAATGGTGACGAGTGGTGTGGCTGGGCTGGTGGAGGTTTCATGTTGTTGTTGTTGTTGTGGTTGCTGGTGGTGATACTCGTGATGCTCCGCCAACCGCGGGACGGATCCATGGGGCGAGTGAGTGAAGGCGGATGCTGGCTCGACAACGGGGATGATGGATTGAAAGACGTCAGACGAGCGGGGGAATTTACCAAGTACGAATAGACCGTGAGCTAAAGTAGTGTCATACTGTCATAGAGACGCGGAGCTGAGAGCGATGGACTTCCTAAATGGCCCCCTATCTGATACGACCGTATCGGTGCGATGCGCGATGTACTTTATAGGCCCAAGGCTACCCGGGGTTGACGACCCAACATCATGGAGAAGAGCCCTGGGCCGGCAAGGTGGAATGACCAGTCGCTGACGGGAACCCCTGAGCTGGTTGATCTGATCACCGTGACGATACTACGTACGTACGTGGTAGCAGGTTATCGCCCACCACTGCGCAACCCCACCCGGTATGAAGGTTCATAAGTTCATGGCTAAGAGAGTCCGTCATGGAACAGGAAGTTTACCCACAGGAACTAGACTAGGCCCGCTAGAGCACCTGAAGCCGCTGGTTCCATCTGACTCTTTCAGCCTGACGCCTCTATTGTGTCTCTCTCTCTCGAGTCTCAACCTGTCTCAGCCCACGTCAGGAGCCAGCGCGTGTTGGGGGGGGGGGGGGGGCGGAGCAGCCTGGAAACCACTCAAGTAGGGCCTGCCCGCTAAAAAGGACCACCAACGAACCCCCCGCTGCGGTGTCCGTCCCACTGAGGCGTCCGTCCCACTGAGGCGTCCGTCCCACTGAGGCGTCCATCCGTTCCGCTGGGCGCGAACTGCCAACCGCAGGTGGTGGGATGGCCCAAGCTCTCAGGCGGCAGGCCCCCCCGGAAACCATCATGGGCGGGCAGGGACCAAAACAAACCCTGATAGGCCGTCGTCCCGGGGGTTTTGACAGAGCCTGCTGCCCGCTGGGCCTTTCCATTCTTTCCCTCGACCAGCGAGGGCTCGTCCGTTCGTTCGTCTTTTCGCTCTCACCACCCACCAGTTTCGCCTTTACACCCGTCGCTCAATTGCCTCTCGTTTTTGCCTTTGGGCTCATGTCACTGTGCGCGTTCCTCCCGTTCGCTCTCTCCTCCGGTTGAACTCTGCTCTGACGCTATTCCAGCTTTTAGGTTCCTCGACTCCGGCCTGCAGCCTGCAGAAGCTTCGACTTACACCGCCCGGCAACACACCAGCATCATCCCGCATCCGGGCAGGACTCCGCAACACCACAACAGGGAAAAAAAAAAAACACAATCCGCTCGCCGCGCTGCCTTGCATCATCGTTTTCCTTCTTCCTCTCGCTTCTAGTCTACTGCGGCTATTTCGACTTATACCGGGTGCTCGCCAAACCCCTCCGTTCTGACCGTGCGCAACGATTCTCCCCGAGGGCCTCGAACCAGGTGTCAATGGCGGCAACATGGCGGCGACTCCCTCCAACAGCCGACTCAAGTTCACCCCGTCCAACTCTCCTTTCCTCTCTCGCCCGTCCCGCTCCTCCAGGTCGCCTATGCGCGGCCGCTCCTATCATGACTCTAAGCTGTCGCTGAAGCGTGTCATCGGCACCACCTGCTCCTCGCCCACGGGCTTCGACACGGTCAATTCCTCCTTCGCCTACATCGCCGGTGCCGCCGTTGTCGTGGTCGACGTCGACGGTGATCACCACTCCCAGCGCTTCTACCGCGCTCGACCGACCGCCATGCCCCTCTACTCCGTAACCACCTTCCAGAATGCGCCTTCGACTCCCACAGCAACCCCGAAAGCCAACGACAGCCGCGGCCGTGTGGCCCCGAGTTTCAGGGACTCCCCCCACAACGCCACCGAATGGGGCGACTCCGGGAGCAGGACATGGACGAGCCGTGAGAGGATCAAGGCTGCCACTTGTGTGGCTCTGAGTCGGGATGGCAAGTATCTGGCCGTGGGTGAGACCGGGTATGCGCCCCGCGTTTTGATCTTCAGTCTCCACGACACTTCCTCCGACACACCCCTCGTCTCCATTAGTGAGCATACCTTCGGCGTCAATGCTGTAGCTTGGTCTTCGGATACGCGATTCTTGGCCTCCCTGGGTGCTGCCAACGACGGATTCCTCTATGTCTGGAAGATTGATTCTCGAACGGGCGCCGCGAAGCTCTTTCAGCAGAACCGCTGCACCTCGTTCATCAAGGACATGGTCTGGATGGGCAACTGCCTCATCACCCTGGGAGTTCGCCATGCCAAGATATGGAGAGTCGAGGAAGGGTCTGCCATCTCTCCCACCAAGCAAAAATTCCACAATGACCAATCCTCCACTCCGCCCTCCCAGAGAGCCCTGCCAGGGCGTAACATCCTGCTGGGCCCCCTGTTGGAGACGACCTTCAGCTGTGCTGCCGTTGTCAAAGACAACAGTTTGATTATCTGCTCTGAAACGGGTGATGTATGCATCCTGGATGATGACGACAGGCAGATGAAGCTGCTCAAGGTTCTCAACCTAAACTTCCACATCACGAGCATCACCGTCAAAGACAACGTTGCCTATGTTGGTGGGAAGGGTGGCCACTTTGCGACCCTTGATGTGGAAGCCGTTTTGGATTGCCGGGCGGCATGCGTGCTGGACACGACGGAGTCATCGAGAGGACTCATTGCTCTGGGCTTCCTGACGGACAAGCTCGTCACCATCGATTCAAGACATTCCGTTGATATTTGGGACTCTGACCACGTTCCCGGAAAGGATGACCACGCCATGGCAACCATCCCCATTCCCGGCCACGGAGACCCGGTTACCGGCATCCAGGTGCTCCAGAAACCAAATGATCTGGACGCGTCATTCTTGACATGGACTGTTTCGGGGAACGTCAAATTCTGGAGCTTGGACGGACACGTCAAGACCACCATTGATGTTCCTATCGAAACGACCGAGCCGGAGAATGAAATGGATCCAATAAACCAAGTCACTTACGCTCGCACAACCAGCAATGGTAAGCTGCTTGTTGCCGCTGACAGGCTCGGTGTTTTGCGAATCACAGACATTGCGACCAAGGAGTCCCTTCTTGATATCAAGGCTCACTCCTCCGACTGTCGCCATGTCAGCGTCTATGAAAACGAGTCCAAATTTCTTATGGCGTCGTGCGGGAGGGACCGCACGACGCAACTATTCCACCGCACTGCTGCTGGTTTCATTGAACACTTTCAGACACTTGAGTTCGCCGCCAAGGTGATCCAAGTGATCATCCCGTCCGAGGATCGAGTTCTTACTTGCTCTTTTGATCGGACGCTTCAGGTACATGATCTCATCACTAGAGAAGGCGAAGAAGATGCCATCGCCGCCATTCCTTCACGGGTTATCTCACTAAAAGCTTCACCTACTTCGATGGTCATCGGGCCAGACGAAAAGACAGTATTCGTTTCACTTCTAGATCGATCCGTTTGTCAATACGATCTTAACACTGGACGGCAGATTTCTTGCTTCAAATGTATGGATGAAGGAGGGGTTGAGTCTGCCGTCCTCGACTCACTCACTATAGGGCAATGGTTGCCCAAGGATCAGGATTTTCTACTTGGAATGTCCAATACGGACAAGTCCATCAGGTTATACGACGCCCAAACAGGCAACTTTTTGGATAGAGAATGGGGGCACACGGAAGCTATAAATGGAGTTTGTTTGGTCGACGACGAAGACGGAAGCCGCAAGGTTGTGAGCGTTGGGTCAGACGGGACTATGATGATTTGGACACTGGACCTGAATGATCCATTGCCGGGGTCGATGAGTAGGGATCCATCGCCGGTCAAAGATGGAGTTTCCAGCAGGCCACCTCTTCGAAGGGTACTATCCAAGGCTGAATTGGCCGAGTTTCAGCGTCCCTCGCCGGCGTCGGGTCGAAGATCGCCACCACGAACTCTTCAACGCCGAACTTCTCGATTCAACCTCGCTGCTAGCGTCAGGAACCCCACGAACGCCTTCCCGCTGAGCCCCAGCACCATGACCATGATGGGGGACACGCCGTCTCGAAGGCCCTCGGGAGACAGTCGGGCAACGAGCCCACCTGTTAGCCCTAAAGCGAGGATGACGAGGAGGCCATCGCTCCCGGCTCTCGGGGCCACCGCCCGCAAGAAGACATCATCCTCAAACCTACGCGGCTTCGGTTCGTTGAACATGGCGACCGAGCAGGCATGTCGAACGCTTCGAGCATATAGAAAAAAGCTCTCATCTGCCGAGCCCATCAGCCAAGACGTCTTGTCTGAGCTGGACCAGGAACTGCGCCTCACGGCAGCTGCGCTTGGCGAACGGGCGATTCGGGGAAAGGCGATGAATGAGACGGTGTTGAGCGGGTTGCTCGACCAGTACTCTGAGAGGTTGGTGACATTATTGGATGAGAAATTGCGCCTCACGCACCCAAGAGAGCGTGATGGAGACAGTCCCGACGAAGAGGGACAGCGCAGTGCTGATGGCGACTCAAGTTCCCTTTCGCCCTAATATCTTCTCGTCGTATGTGTTATTATTACCGGGCTTCTTTTTTCTTTTAGTTGGGTTAACTGGTTATTGGCGTTCTTGGGCTGATAGGATTGTTGGGTTGGGCGGCCGAAGAACACAAGCCGAGCGAGGAGTTCATACCGCCGGCTGGATTTCCTTATGATACCACTGGGTTGGAGTTTATGGGACTTTTAGATTTTACTGCTCATGTTACAATTCACCACAGCAGGTATATTTGCCCTGCATCGACTTGCTACTGTTTTTAGGGTGGTATGCGTGAATCAGTCTCGACGATGTGCAAAATTAGAGAGCTTGAGAGAGCACTGCTATGAACAGTGTCCCATGCAAGTACGCAGTACCTGGTCATGGATTGGAAGGTCGCTTGACGCCTCGATAGCGGGTGACGTTAGGGGCATCACGTGATTCAACATGCTTTAGCGTTGTTTGCGGCTCTGGCACGCTGAGAGCCAGTTTTCTTCCCTGCATCATCTAATTTTTGAACTTTGCCTGCTGGCGTTACGTTTCCGATATCACTTCCATCACGTGATATCTTGCCAGACGATCACGATTCGGAAAAGAAAAAAAAACATCACGTTCGGGCGGCGAGCGCGTATCACGACGTAGGTCTCAAAACGCCATTCGCACTCAATGATAGGCCTCGAGGTCACCACTTTCGGATCTGGAGTCATCGTCTAAGGTTGCCTGTACGTATTGATAGCACCCCGGGCATGATGTAGTCGTTCGTGACCTCTAACAGGACCAATCGACAGACCGTGGCGCCGGTTCATCTTCTTCCGAGACGTGAAGGCCCCTTGGATAGTTGGCGAGGTGGATCGCGGGGCATGAATCAACCGGCTGCCTACACGCCCCTCGAGTCGCTGTTCCTATTCCAGTCGCTGCTGACCCACGGAGTCGACACTGGGGCCTTCGCGCGCATATCGGAGCTCCTCACCAACAACGCGCTCATCAAGGAGGCCGACACATATGATCCCACACGACTGAGACCGGACGCTCTGCGGCAGCTGTTTCTGCTGCTGCTGCGGGATGAGCTGAAGAGCGAGGAGGAGAGGCAGGATGGGCCTGAGGACGCCACCGGATCGCCTACGTCGAAGAAGAGGAAGCTGGCCAGCCCACCGTTGCCGACGCTCAAGGTCGTCTACGAAAACGTCGACAAGGTCCCCATCCTGGTGAACCGCCTCTACGCGCGATACCGTGACCATGTTGTCAAACAGATTAGGGAAGACGAACGACGATTCGAGACGGTGCAGAAGGAGATCCAACTTCTGGAGCGGACGGAGAGGGAGAGACGCGCTAGGGCAGCGACTCAGAACGGAACGCCGATCCTAGCTCCTCGAGAGGTGAAACCTGCTGTCGCTCCAAATGGACCTACGCCGACGCCAACGCCGACGCCGACGCCGAACTCAGCATCGACACCTGCTGCCATCCGGAGAGCTCCCACACCACACACGCCGGTAATACCTCCAAAACCGCCGACATCTCATGTTGCCCCTCCGACTGTTGCTCCGCCGAGCCATTTGCCATCTGGGACACCACCAATACGACCGTCACCGTCGCCGAAGCCCCCCAACGGAACTGGTTCGGTGCTTCAAGCTCCTGCCGGGGTACCGCCGTCTGGACCTCGCCCGCTGCACCCCCCGCCGCAAGCTGCCAAGCAGGCCATTTCTCCGCGCCCGGAGATCGGGATCAAGCCAAAGGATGGGGCTGCGACTCCCCAGGCCGCGACTCCGGTGGGAGCTCCGTTGAAGTGGGAGAAGCCGTACCAACCACCACATGCTCCGACGCCGCCTCCACGACAGTTCCAGTCTCCCATTCAACAGAGTCCAACTGTGCTTCCAGGACCGCAGCAACCGCAGCAGCAGCATCAACAACAACCTCAGCAGCAGCAGCAGCAGCAACAGCAGCAGTGGTACCCTCAGCCTACTGCTCAGTTTCCGACACAGGCCGCTGGGCAACAGACTCATGCTCCTTCCCATCAACCACCGCAACCGCAGCACGCACAGCACCCCCCACGTCCGCAACAACCACCACACGCGCAGCACTCGCAACAATCTCAGCAACATCCCCAGCAATATTCTCAGCAACAACCCCAGCAGCACCTTCAAAAACACCCTCAGCAGCACCCTCAGCAAACTCCCCAGCAATTGCCCCCGCAACATCTGCAGCAACCCCCCAAGCAACCTCCTCAGCAACCCCCCCAGAAGCACCCGCAACAGCACCCTCAGCAACATGCTCAACAACAACCGCAGAAGCACAGTCAGCAACACCCGCAGCAACCTCCTCAGCCTCCCCCACACCTTCAACGCCCTCAACAACCCCAAACCAGGCCAACACCCGGAAAGCCTTTGCTTGTGCCTCCTCCAAATGCTGGCCAGTTGGCACCACCTTTGCAGCCAGCACCCCCGCGACCAAAGGGTGACGTTCCCATCATCCAGGCGCCTGGGGCGCGGCCACCTTCAACGACTCCAGTACCACACCCAACTCGTCCCATCCAGCCGCCGCAGCCTCAAGCCCAGCAGGTCCCTCGACCGATTGCTTCTGCTTCACCAACACCTCCCACCGGCACTACAGGCCCAATTGCTCCGCATCAACAGCGATGGCCACATGGATATCAACCGCAACCAGGTCAAAATGCGCCACAGGCAGGATCTCCTGCGCCTCTTGCTTCGCAGAAAGACAAAGCCTACAGCTCGCCGTACGTTGCGCAACCTCCACGACCTGCGATTCCCGAGCATGTCATTCGGCAAGCAATGAGTACCCCGGCTAAGAGATACGGTACTCCGTCTGCACCGCAAACGCCCGTGTCAGCAACCCCTGCGCACCTCCTTCACGGGTTCGGTACTCGATGGTCATCTCACTCAACCCCGTCTACACCGAAGCCTCTCATTACAGAACCGGAGAGCCCCGCGTTTGAGCCTGTGAGCCCTCCCCAGCAAGCTGCTACGTTGCCGAGCTCTGCTGCTTCTACACCTCGGCCACTTCCCAAGAAGCAGACAGCAAAGCCTGTGCCGAAAATTGAACCCGTTGTCAACTCAGCCCGGAGTCGATCATCTCGAAGATCTCAGAAAGGTCGTGGTGCTAGTGCCACCCCCTCTCTCCCTCGAAGGCGAAGCCAGTCGGTCATGTCTCACACAGATGAACCTGCCACCGAGTCTTCTGAACCTGCTCCTAAGATTAAGGATGAGGACGCTACCCCTAGACCTACAGAGGAGACGGGTGATACAACGGCAGATGAAAGCGTTCCGGGCCGACCACAGATCGTGACGCCAAGTAGTGTATCTTCTCGACTACAGAAGCGGAAGAGACAGGAGACTCCTCCCGACCCGCCACCGCCGACGTCACAAGTGCTTTGGACGCGGGGCTTCACTAAAGTCTCGTCGTCCGCTTTGGACCAGATCTCGAGCCATCGCGACGCGAACATGTTTGCCACTGCGCTTCGCGAGAAGGATGCGCCTAATTACCGCCAGATTGTTCTGCAGCCCCAAGATATAACATCAATCCGTTCTGCTATCAAACATGGTAACAAGGCTGCTGTCCAGGCTGCCAATAGCCTCCCCGGAGGCGATCCCGCGACTGCTCACGTCTGGCTGCCCTTGTCCGATGAACTTGTTCCTCCCAAAGGTATCATCAACAGCGCGCAGCTTGAGCGCGAGTTGGTGCATATGTTCTGCAACGCCATAATGTATAACCCAGACCCCGACCGCGGCCCTGGCCCTGGCTTCATGCAGAGGTCTCAGGACGAGGAGGAAGAGGTTGTAGGATATCGCTTGGATGAGAACGGCATCGTGAAGAACACGCGCAGCATGTTTGTCGAAGTTGAGAAACTCCTTGGTGACCTGCGCAGCGCCGAGAAAGAACGAAGTGCACCGCCACCATCATCAACGACCCGTCCTGCCAGTGTGGCCACACCAGCTGAGGACACGGCTGAGGACGACGATGAGACAGCGGGTGAACGCGAGGCGAGCTCCGGGACGGCCAAGAGGCGACGTGTTGGCACGAGGGGTTGACCTTTACTCCCGACTTTGGCAAGAACAGCAGTGTCTTGGATGAATCCTTTGAATGCTGTAAGAGAATTGCAGCCTGTACTTTTGATTGTGTAGAGCGTTTACAACTGCTACCTGTTAATTACAACCCACTCAAAACCACGCTTTTGAAATCGCGTGATGCCGCTAAATACAAACAAACACTATATGAGTTATTATGTCTACCCCAAATCACCTAGCCTCCGAATTGATCATAATCGAATCGTAAACGCCGCCTTTGTTCATGTACTACCGCAAGCTGTATGTATGACTGGGTGCAAATTTGCTAACCCGAGACAAGGAGTATTCCTCATTCGAGCTTTGTGCCTACTTGTGAGGTGCTGGATCTATTGCTATGCGCACCTTTCTTAGAGTCGGCGTCATCGTCAACGATTGGCTTGCGTGGCCAGTTGGGGCAGATGTCGATGTTTTCTCGCGGGAACCACCACTCGAGGAAGAGGAAGAAGAGATAATCGACAACCACGACGAGACAAAAGAGCTTACCAGCCCAGATGCCACACCCGTAGTATCGCTTGAGACGGTCGATGAGGGCGAAGTTGCGAATGCGGCTCCCGTTGTATCCGCCAGGATCGAGGCCGTAGAACTCATTCTCGGGGATGGTACCTGAGATACCGTCGTAAACGCGCTCGGTGCGCAGGGCGACGTTTTGCCATGAGTACATCTTTTTGACCTGGTCGTGGAACCTTTCAGTGCGGATCTTGCCGGCCCGCATGGCAGTGATGGCCTTGCAGGTAGCGAGGACAACATCGTCCTCCTCAGGCTTGGAGAAGGTGGTCATATGGGATGGGAGGACCTCGGGGATGCCACCGACTTGGGTACATACGACATAGAGGCCACAACTGGCGGCTTCGACGATTACGGTGCCGAAGGCTTCGGTGAGAGAGGGATGGAGGTAGATATGACCGCGGACCATGACGTCGCGGACCTCTTCATGGCGGACGGGGCCGAGCATCTCGACTCGGTCTTGCAAGACGTTGGTCTCGACCATTTGTTCAAGGTCGATGGCCTTGGGGCCGGAACCGGCGATGATGAAACGCGTGTTGGGATGGTTCTCGAGGACGCGGGGGATAGCGGCGATGAGGAGATCCGTTCCTTTGTTATAGAAAAGACGCGAGATGACGACAATGGTAATCATGTCTCGGGGGCCAAGACGCTGGGGAGGGGGATAGTGAGTGGCATCTGGGCTGAAGTTGGAGCCCTGTGGAGAAGAGACTGGATAGTCGCGAGGACGGAAGTTGTCTGCGACGACGGCATTTGGGATGACGGAGACCATGAGAGGATCTAGAGACGCCCGTAGGACAGTATTCTCCTTGCTGGGGGAGGTTAGCAAGAATTGAGGACATACACGGCTCAAGGAGACTTACCATGTATGGCTCACGCATATGCTGTGGTCCACATCACTGAGAATAAATTTCAGAAGCTTGTTGGTGAGAATGCTGGCGGCATCGGCGAAGCCAAAGAGGGAGTGGTCAGTGAACACGGTGCGTAGGCCCATGGTGCGGCCGTGGAGGATGGCCTCGTGGCAGAGACTGCTGAGACTGCCATGGCCATGGACGATCTCGACGCGCTCGCGAATAAAAATGTTGCGGAGGATGGGGAAGCAGGAGAGGACGGTGGGGAAGGTGGCGGAGCGGTAGATGACGAGGAAGGGGACGTGGTAGACCTTGAGGCCGTTGGTGAGGTATCGGATACCCTTGCGATCGTCGTAGGCGTGGGTGATGATGATGACCTTGTGGCCACGGTCAATGAGCTTGGTCGCGAGCTGGTAAATGTGCGATTCGATTCCTCCCGGTTGTGGAAAGAAGAAGTCGCTGACCATGGCGATGGTGTAAGTGCGGCGAGTCATCTTGGCGGCGTTGTTGGTGGTGATGGAGTTGTGAAGGCTGTCGTCATGGCCTGACAGGGGCGGCCTGCTCGTTTTCTGCCGTAGTTGTCTGGCATATGCTGAGACTGAGAATACTGATAGCAATTATGGTGCGTTGGTTCCGTTGAGAAAGTGTCGCCGATGGTCCTGTTGTCCGTCTTATTATCCCCAGTCTTTGACGCCGGGTCTCATCTCAATCTCATGATGGACATGGATTGCACGTGTAAATTAGTACGAATATACGAAGCGCGAAGAAGTGGAGCTGGCGCCAAGCATGGTTGATTGGCAATAAAGTTGGCGGTCGAGGGCGGCAGAATTGCGATAAGACTCCAAACTGCCCAAATTTTTGGGTGGGACTGCGAAGGAAGATCACAGCGCCCCTCCATCACTACGCAAAATCGACGACTTTTCTACGGCGTTGGGGGAACAATTGGCGTCAATATCATGCCTTCGAAACACGGCACTCGGGAGAAGGGCGACAAGGCGTCCACTTCTACCGAATTGTCACCAGCGAAACGAAAACGGGGCCCGACAGAGGAGACACGCGAATCTCCCCAGCCCGGAAGCAAAAAGTCGAAAACATCGAAAACATCCCATGGTGATGGAGTAGAGATTGCAAAAAAGCCCGCGCAAATCGAAGGCGACGATGCGCCGGAAGGAAATAAGAAGAGGAAGAAGATTAGGCGAGGCAAGAAGAGGACTGGAGCTACTCTCCCCGAAGCAGTAGACGACGGCGCATCGGACAAAGCTGTGGAGCCTGACGCGCCAGAAACCGAGGAAGTGACGAAACCCAAAAAGCTCGAACAAGACGACAAGGAAGGGTCAGACAAGAAGGAGAGGAAAGAGAAGAAGGAAAAGAAAGAGAAGAAAAAGAAGGGCAAGGCGACAGATTCTGCGTTGGAAGAGGTCCAGCCTGAGACTGGGGATGTATCCATGGTTGATGCTGAGGATCTAGCGGACGGAGCGCGGTCCAAAGAAAAGACGAAGAAGAGAGAGAAGAAGAAGCAGAAGGAACCCGAGTCGGACGAGGAAGACGATGAGGAGGCAACGAAGAGGCACAAGTCAATCCTCGAGCGCAAGGCCAAATCGTTGAAGCTGGCCAGCGAGATGGTTCAAGATGATTCCGAGGATTCCGACCCAGGCGAGCTACACGGCCTCGAGCCGCTCCCGCAACCCGAGCCAGTAGCTATCGCCACCTCCAAGGTATCCTACGAGACGCTTCCGCCTTGGTTGGCTGAGCCGATCCGCGTCTCGCAGGCTACCCGCACTTCTTTCACCGAACTCGGCGTCTTGCCGAAAGCGTCGCGAGTCTTGGAGGCGAAAGGCTTCAAAGATGCATTCGCTGTACAAACCGCTGCGATTCCGCTGCTGTTACCTACCAGCAAGCAACGGCCTGGCGACGTGCTTGTCTCGGCTGCAACTGGATCCGGAAAGACGCTGGCGTATGCCCTTCCTATTACTCGCGATGTCAGCCAAGGTGTGGTGACACGGCTGCGGGCCCTCGTCGTCCTCCCGACCCGCGAACTTGTCAAGCAGGCACAAGAGGCATTCGAGCTTTGCGCAAAAGCGTTTGAAGGTGGGGAGCGAAAGAGAGTGCGGGTAGGCATCTCGATCGGAAGCCAGTCTCTCAAGTCCGAGCAGGAGAGTCTCATGGATCAAGAGACGCGATACGATCCCGAAGCATACAAGACATTGCAAGAGGAGCTTAATGTACGGAGGCAACGTGGAGTCGGTCTGTCAGCGACTGAAGACTTCGTGGATCCGGATTCAGAGGAAACGGATCCGAGACTCACCAGTATGGAAGGTTACTTGGTTGACTTTGGTTCCAAGGTCGACGTTCTGATCTGCACTCCGGGTCGTCTCGTGGAACACATCGAGCAGACCCCGGGCTTCAGTCTCGACTACGTCCGATGGCTTGTAGTCGACGAAGCCGACAAGCTCCTCGCGCAAAGCTTCCAGGGCTGGTTGGACCTTGTCATGGAGAAGTTCCGCGTCAACAAGTTCAGCGCGCGCGACTTCCCGGACATGGATCTCTCCGGCGTTCGCAAGGTCATCCTCAGTGCGACTCTGACGCGAGATCTGAGCCTTCTCAATCAGCTAGCGTTGCGTCGTCCGCGACTTATTGTGCTCGATAGCGATGGTGGCGCACAGCTTGCTGAGCACTCGCTTCCTACGCTGCTGAAGGAACACGCCGTGAGGGTGCATGATACCAATCTCAAGCCTCTTTATCTGCTGGAGCTGCTTCAGGGTCAGCACATGTTAGCGGCCAGCCCGAATAGTGAGAAGGCTACTGCCAAGGCTGTTGAGGACTCGGACTCGGACACTAGTTCAGACTCGAGTTCAGATTCGAGCTCTGACTCTAGTTCCGATTCTAGTTCTGACAGCAGTTCAGATTCCGACTCGGACTCTGCACCAACTCGTCCAGCACCAGTCCGGTCGCGGAAGCTCAACATCCCCGTGTCTCTCATCTTCACCAAGTCCAACGAATCGGCCCTCCGTCTTTCGCGACTTCTGGCCCTGCTCGATCCCTCACTGGCCTCCCATGTCGGCACGCTCACATCTACGACTCCGACACACATCCGCCGCAAAACACTCCGAGCATTCACAACACCAGGGTCACCGCTGCGCCTCCTCATCGCGTCTGACCTCGTCGCCCGAGGTATCGATATACCGAACCTGGAGCACGTCATCAACTATGACTTGCCGCCAAGCGTGGCTGGATACGTCCACCGTGTGGGCCGTACGGCGAGAGCTGGGAAGTCTGGCTGTGCTTGGACGTTGGTCGGCGACGATGAGAGTGGATGGTTCTTTGGCAAGATTGCCAAGGGATCTAGCGTTAGGAGGGCGCAGAGGATGGAGAGGACGAGAATCGAGGAAATGGGCGAGGAGCGCGTGGAGGAGTATGAAGTTGCTTTAGAGAAGCTGGGCAAGGAGGCGAGGCGATGAAGAGAGGGCATATGCCATGGCACGCGAGTGTGTCTGGAGTTTTGACATACCCATAGATAGATTCAACGTGTACGAAGGATGGTGTTTACAATTACGGGCGACCATCATGACCCAAGCACGTCTCGGCATATCAGAGATCCTATTTACCGATATACTAGGCGGCTCATCCTTCAGATTTGGAGGCCATCCCAAATCCGGCCCCTCCAACAAATCATCTCCGACGGCTCGACAAGGCTGCCCCCCGCATGTTGTGCAGCAAGAACTGGTGCAGATCCAGGCATTTCATTTGCTGTTTCAGCGTCTCCAACGTGGGGGCCGCGTCTTGTTGGCCCAGTCGGGTCCCGTGTAAGTAAGGTGAGGTGCTGTCCTATAGGTAAGGGAGTTTGCGAACCATCTGTCGCCGTCTGCCTCATCTACCGCGTCGCCTGACCTCATCTCATCGATCAGAACCGACCCTCGCGCTCTGCATCGAAAAGACGGCCCTGGATTCGCTCGCGTTCATGCGTGTACGCCCAAGAACGCAGCCGAAGCCAGTCATACAACAGGCGACTCGTCGACGGCCAGGCCAACGCACTCCAGGGATTCCGCCATGGTGCATCGGCGTGAGCATGGGCATGGTCCCTCACGGCGGTCTGCGCATTTGCGCATTCTCCTCTTGCGCTGTTGCGAGGATGAGTTGTCCTGCGTTGATAGGCGGTGCCGGTACTTAACTCCCGCACCGCCCGGCCTCGGACTGTCCGCGTCGGCCTCTTGGGCTTCTCATCCTCGCCCGTCGTCGCCTCGGAAGCCATCGCGAACTCCTTCTCCCGCTGCGGCACATGACTACTTCATCGGCGAATGTCGAGCTGAAAATGTGCCTAGCATCGACCGCCAGCTCTCGAGAATAGCCTTGGTAGCGAGAATGCCCTCGGTGAGAGACAAAGCGAGTCAATTCTCCTTCCATCGACACCGACGCATCTTGACTTCAGCCTCTCCCAAGAACTCGAGGAGCTCAAGCTCAAGAGTCTTTTCCAGGTGGCTCAAGGCTCCTCACCGTTTCGATATCCTCCTCAAGAACCGCTTCCCGAAGTCGGATATGCCTCGGGTCGGGGAAGAGCAGGTCTTCGTCACAAGAGAGAAAGCCTCCCCTAGTTCAGCTAAGACTAGATCATCGAATAAATCACTCGAAGTAGGTGTCTGGACTGGGTCCCAAGTCGCCAAGTCTGAGTCGAGTACCCAAGATATACTTATGGATATCAACAGGATACTACTACCCCTAGCGACTCCGATCACCCGGCGTCTACCAGAGACGCGGAGGAGGGCGGCCAGAACCGTATAGGTTCTTCAGCCTCCAGGTAGCCATCGACACTTCTTCTCTATACATCACGCTGACTCGTGCGCATGACAGACGTGGCCAATCATCACGTACTTCACCCGTCGCCAACGACAACACCGGAATCCTCAACGTGTCTCAATCTTCGATCCAGGAAAGGCGAGCCGCCGATTCAAATCAATCCGACGTGAAGCTCTCGGCACCGTCGGCGGCCTACCTGGAGCACCAAATCAACCAGCAACTGCGTTATCGCAAGAGGCGCATCGTCGAATCGTTGATGGCTGCTATTGTGGAATGCATTGAAAAGAAGCTGGAAACACTTGAAGAGGGCGGAGACGGAGGCAAACCTCCGTCTCCGCCCTCTTCAAGTGGGTTCCGACCAGGCAAACGGATGACTTCGCAAGCGGCTGGCCAGAAGAGACAGCATCGTCGCGATGATGGAGGCGAAGATGACAACGATGGGGACGACGACGACGGCTCGAGGAAGAACAAGAACACTAAGAAGGCAAAGACGATCAACGACGACACCCGTCTGAGATTCGCCTGCCCCTACTACAAACGTGACCCGCAGAGGTTCAAGGACCACCGGACGTGTCTCGGCCCAGGATGGACTGACGTGCACAGGGTGAAGTGAGTACGCCTCTGTCAGACGGCCAAAGTCCTTTGGCATTACTCACATCTTCAAGGGAACATCTCAGACGTAGTCACAGCCTCCCACCGCACCAGTGCCATCGATGCTGCCGATACTTTGACAAAGATGACCAGCTCAAGAGCCATCAGCGCAGCGCCAAGCCTTGTCCGATCAAGGACCCGAAGACGGTCTGCCGCGACCTCACTGATGGGTACGACCAAGAGCAAGGAAAGAAGCTGCAGAAGCGTGTTCAGAAGACGTCGGAGGAAAAGTGGAAGGAGTGGTACTGTATCTTGTTCGAGGTAGACCTGGATTCATCAGACATCCCTTCTCCCTGTAAGTTTAGCCACTATCGCCAGCCATATCTCCAATACTGATGAGACGATTCCTAGACCATGACATCCTCTATCAGAACGGTGGATCGTCGGCCTCGCAGGCCAGCAATTTCCAAGAGTACCGGGACTTTTACCTCTCGCGAGTGACGCCGGTGATTCGCCATCACGTTGAACAGGAAGTAGAGAAAGTGATACTTGCAGTCGAGGACGACATCAAGTCGAATGTCATGGACGTGATCCGAGACCTGCCTCGCCGGATCATGGAGTCGATACCGCCGCCGGGCCATCTCTCCGAGGAAGAGAGCTACGAGAGCCTCCTGACGCTCGACGGAATCGAGTTCCAGCTGGAGGACGGCTACGACTTTGAGGACCAGAGCGGGCCAGACCCTCTCATGTCGGAGTTCTCGGAATCATCAGCATGGTCCGATCCGACCGCGCCTAGTTCCGCGTCGTCGGTCGAAGACGACACGGTCGGTGCTTATTACTCAGGGTTTGACCCGGCAGAATGGAAGTCTTCTTGTTTGGGAATCGATGGAGTGTTTGCTGATCAAGTCTTTCATGCTTAACCCTGTTTCAGCTTGTCGCGGAGGATTCCTTCTTAATCGGTCATTTTTTCAACTTCCTTCGCATTGTATTTTGCACTCTGTATTTTTGGCTAACTCCCCGGATGCCTGACATCTCGGCGTCCGGCTCTACACTCCTTGGGCAGTCAGTTGCGGTTGGATTTCCTTTGTCAGGACCGACTTGTACTTCTCGTTGTACGTTGATGATGCTATTGATAATCTTAGCACGAGAATCGGATGTGTACGAGACTTAGGGCCGGAGAGACCATAACGAAGCAAAGATGGACGGACTAGGACTGTATTGTGTGTTTTGTGTACTCACTTAGTCACTCGTTGTATAAGTTCCCCTTGCAATACAAGACTGTATCCAAGTGGCGCAGAAAACAGCGCTGGATCTCTGGCATACTACCTCGCGGCGTGTTTACTGTAAGCGACCAATGGCCCAATCTGCTCCCTGCAATCAAGTATTTGTTGATATGTGACATGTCGCGGTAGGCCTCTCATGGTGGGCCTCCCGCAGCGGAGATGAGCCCAAGACTCTGGTGTGAATGGAAGGAGTAGCTGACGTGGTTGTCAAGGACACCGATATCGCATTCTTCTTCAATGAGGCCTACTCCCTTGTATTGGGTCGGAGTCTGAGTATCAAGAAAGAATTTGTATGAGGTTCGCACTGCAAATGTTTCTCGGGGCTATTCGCGATCCTCTGTCGGTGTGAGTTGACGGCAGTGCGGGGCAGGTACAAACAAACATGCAATGCAGCCTTATTAATTTAAGGCAGGCAAGGAGAGTCGGCGTGACGTAAAAACGCAGGAAAGTCCCGTTTCATCTGCTGCACGTTCTTCCAGTTGACAGGCGATTCTCTATTTTCTTCCTCCTCAACACCATCTCGAGTTGTTCTACAATATCCCTTAAACCGCATCTTCCAGCGTCACGCCATGATCAACCTCGCTGTGGTCTACTTTCTTGTATGGATACATCATCTCAATCACTATTGAAATGAACCTGAGGCTGATTAGTTGAGTTTCCTAGGTCAGCGTGGCATTAGTTGTGCTCGCCGTGTGAGCTTCCTCCTCGCCTCTTGAGTTTCCAGTCCTCAGTCATCACTGACATTGCCTTGATACAGCTTCGTTCACTTGCATAGCGCGTCTCTCTCTCTTCCAGTATCGCCATTCGTCTCCATTGTCACCATACTACTCCCCATCATCGCCTTCTTCAATGCCTACTTCCACCCAAGTCTCCTACGACGTGGCCTGGCGTCCTCAGGCCGCTTGGCCCAGCTCACGCCCTTCGTTGTCCAGACCTTACAGGCTCTCATAACGACAGTTCTTGCAACGCTACTTTTTGAAGGCATGGTGCCCTCTCAGTCGCTGGGGTGTAAGATCGACACGGCATGGATGGGCATGTTCCGCTCGCACGACGCCACTGGCATCCGTAGGATCCAGGATGCTTTTGACTGTTGCGGGCTCAACTCTGTGAGGGATCGGGCGTTTCCCTTCCCTGGGATGTCGCCTAGCACATGTTCAGAAACGTATGATCGAAAGCTTCCTTGCAGAGGGCCCTGGACTAGCGCCACGCAGACAATGTCGGGTCTGGACTTTGCAATAGCGATTGTTGTTGGGTTGATACAGGCAAGAAGACCACTAATGTTACGACAAACTGATACTGATACTTCGAATTAGATCTTTAGCCTCATCCTTATGAGGCAAGGCACAACTTGGTGGAGCTCTACATTCCACCACCGCCAGGAACAGACATCGGGGAACGAGAGCCGGCGTCCGTTGCTAACGGCTGGTGACGAGGATGAGGAATCAACCCAGCATCAAGTGAATGGATCACGAAACTATGGGATTGTGAATGGAACTGGACCACGCGTTGAGCCGTCATCGATGAACGAAGGCAATGCGTGGAATAGTGACAGTGAGTGAAGGACGGACTCGCAGATTATACTTTGTCTGTTCTAGCTACCAATTGAGTGACTAGCTACAGCTATTTCTTCTGTGGATCAGGGGTAGGTTCCGGAGTAGGCTCCGGAGTAGGCTCCGGGGTAGGCGGATCGGGAAACTTGTTCTTCTTGGTCACATTGTTGTCCACCACTTTCTTGCGGCAGATGCGGCAGGTGTTGCCATTTAGAACCAGCCTTTTACATCCTGGGCATTGGACGTTGTACTTCCAAGCCTTCTCTCTAGCAACTTCCGTTGGCATGCCTGTGAAGATATAGTGACTGTTGTGTTGGGTTTACTGCTGTTGTGTTGAGTGGTAAGAGACGCTTAGGCAACGCAGCTGTATTATGAATGACCAGGAGGGAGTTCTCTGCCCGGTTTTATAGGCAGGATATGATGTTGAATCACGCAGTCATAGTTTAGTCTTTCACTGATGAGAATTAACAATAGAGCCATTATTGAAGAAAAGGGGCTGCCAGGAATAACTGTGATGGCGCCAATATCAATCTACGGTTGGTGTTCACACTGAAGATCATCACATCACATATGGCTGAGTAAACCTTTCACATGCTTCTGATAGTGATCGGACTAATCCCGGATGATTGATCGAGAAGGGCTCACCAAGGTACTGGACTACCTGGATGCCTAGATAGAAAAAGTTACGTGGTTGGACCTGTGCGTTCCGACGTCATCTCCACACGATACGTTCATCACAGAGATGGAATCCGCCGTTCGGGATCGGGGCCTTGGGGACTCATTCCTAATTCCGACGGTCAGCGCAAAATGCCTAAGGCCAAGGCACCTAAACGCCTGCTGCGGTTTTGTTTTGTTGGTCGGTTTCCATACCGCAGGCGGCTTCTTTGTTTGCCTTGTCAGGTGGCGGCCAGTGAGCGACCAAACAAATGCGCTCACAGAGCCGCCCGACCAAACAAGGACGACTTCATCTTTTCGCTTTTCAAATAGCCGTCAATATGACCTCACTTTAACTTGATGTTCGGCAACACCTTGAGGACTTCTGTTTTCTCCGTTTCGGCCCCTCTATTTAGTCCTTGATTCTTAGATCCTCCTTCCTCTCCTTCTCCTTTTTATTCTCTTCGCCTATCCATCAACTCTCTCATTGAATCACCACGCACCCATCTTCTTCACCCAGACTCGCCTCCAACTTGGTCAATTCCTATCTACGCCATCGCCATGGAGACTCCCGTAAAGCGCTCCTCCAGGATTAGGAGACCATCCGTTAAGGCGGCTGCCTCTCCCCCCGTCGCGAACTCAACGCCCAAGAAGGAGTCCACGCCCAATGCAAAACCCGTCACTGTAGCCATACGCTCAAGAAGCAGGACTTCCTCCATGTCAAGCTCCATCATTAAGCCAAGCTCAATCTCCAAGCCAAAGATCGCCTCCAAGCCCAGCGACAATTCTAGCACCACCGCCGCCTCCCCTAAAGCGATCAGCAACGCCATTGCTTCGCTCAGTTTCGAATACCAGGTCCCCATCACTATCTCGCAAGATGACAACGACCAAAAAATCATCCGCGACGTTATGGTGATGTACATCAGCGATGGCGCCAAGAATTGGAACACCGACACCAAGATCGCCTTCGTCAAGGCTCTCTCCTTGATCAAGACCACGCCCAGCGCCGAGACCGTCACCAGCAACCACGGCATCTGGCGTGCTGTTGTGCAGCGCAGGGAAGGATGGAACTGGGCATACTGGATTGTATTCCGTGCTATCTACGGCAAGGCCGTACTCGAGTCTCGAACCCATGTCACCGACGTCATCCAGGAAATGTATCCTAACACTGATATCTGGTCCGCCACCACGCCGACCTCTATGGCGTCGACCACTTCCAACGTATGCCCCGTGGCTCGGGCATCTGACGGGAGAAAGTTTGACGAGAAAAGGATTAACGAGAGAAAGCGTCCTCGCCATCATACACTCGATACCAGCAGTGGCCTTCTCAGACAAAACCCGATTCCTGAACGCAAGAAACGTCGAGTCGATCCTGTCAGTCGGTCTACCAGAGTTCTGAGCCCATCCGGTTCATCCAAGGACGGAGAAAGCGACGAGAAGCATACGCCGCCGCAGGAGACAACCGGCGAGTATCTCAAGTCCCCGGCTTCGGAAGCAAATGCCAACGAAGCTTCCCTCCAAGACATCGTCAACACAGTTCCAATGGACGTCAGTGCCGCTGTGGCTGATACAACTCTGAAAGCAAATGCCCTATCGCAGGAAGCAGAGATCGCCACCGCCCCCTATCAGGGTACAGACGATATCACAGTTGCCACCATGCTTCCAGAAATCGATACCGTAACACAGGAAACAGATATCGTCGTCGGCTCCCACCAAAGCACGGACGCTACCACCACCACGGGCAATGTCGACGCCGACGCCGACGCCAAGCCGCTTAACACCGCCAAGACCACTGACAAACCCGCTGTATCAACCAGTCAGGCCGACCGTGACAGCATCTTTCAGCAGATGAAGGAGGAATTATCCGCTCAATTCGCCGCCCAGCTCCGAGAGTCTGAAAGCCGCGCTCAGCTTCGCGTCGAGGAGCTCATCAAGAGTCTGCCTTCATCTCGCCTCGCCGATGGACATGCCTGCGAACTTTTTGCGCAGATGTTGAGCATCAAGCAACGCCTGTCGGCCCTGGAAGAGGCCAACCGGGTCCGCCTCAGTGAAGCCGCCACTTTCAACATTCCAGCGGCCTTGACCGCAGAGGACACCCGCAGAGCCCTCGAGGCCCTCGGCCACCAGGTCCAGAAGTGCACTCGCGACATCTACCAGCTCCACACAGGTCAGCTATACGAGGAAGATCCTATGTTATCATGCATCAAGCGAGAGCCGATTCCAGAATAAATGGCAAAGAGGTTTGAAATTTGGGGGGTGCTAGACGCTGGACGCTGGACGCTGGACATCAGTGGGGAGTTGGGGAAATTTGCTGCACAGGGGTGCGAGATGCAAGACTTTTTTTGCGGCACTGAAGCATGAATTGTCAGTCAGCAGGGACATTGTCGCGTAACCCACAGAGATATTGCTTTAAACAAATCAAGAATCAAGGCAGCAGTTGCCATAGACTCCAGAGATGTGCTTTGCTTGCGATTGAGTCGTGATGTAAAACCTGGTATCCTCGTACACCCAAAACGCCCTGAAAACAAAAGACCACGGTATCCCTCCCTATATCCATCATGATGTGTACAGAATCCACATTACTATTAATACGTTTATCTTAATGCATATTAGCCAAGCTCCCAGGACTCGCCCCAGATTTCGTTCAGATTCAGCCCGAGCAGCTCGAGGCTTGGATCCAGGTTGAACGGTTGAGCCTGATCTCCTCCAATCAGCCACGTGGCCGGATTGGAATCGATCGGAGCAGACGATATCGTCGTCGGGTTATATGTGAACGGCGTCACGGACTGGATACCAATATTAGGAAACTCCCTGCCCTGGAACTCGAGGTTCATTACCTTTGGCCGGTCGTGCAAAGGTATATTGGGGGCCGGCCCCAAGGCCGGCCCAATCGTCGGCGCAGCCACTGAGTTGATCGGGGCTCCCGGCACTTGTTCTCCAGCGACGGGAGGTTCTTGGTTCGCCAGAAGGCGGTAGTGGAGGTTCACAAAACGCTCGGCCGATGTGGACTTTGCGATCTCGGGCTCCTTGGTGCCTAGGTGGGCTTCAAGTAGACCCAGAGCGGCACACATGATGGAGTATCCCCAGGGCTCGTTGTTGCCGCATCGGAGTAGACGATCCTCCTTCATTGAGATGCACTTCTCAATCAGTTTGAGGGTGTGATGAGAGTTGATCATGATCATGTTGGTCGAGCCTCTTGGTTGCAGCATCGTGACGCTGCAGAGGTTGATGGCGGTGGTGAGTGCATCCTCCCGGAGGAAGTTGAGCGAGCGCACGCCCTGTTCGTATAGTTTATCGTGGAGCAATACGACATCTCGGGCAGCATTGTAGTAGATGATCTCGGAGTATTGGTACTTGGAGTTTTGCTTGCGAAGCTTTAGATAGGGCTGATGGAGGGGGATGATGTACTGCCTGAGCTGGACATGTAGCAAGGTGTAGGCGATCATCGGGTTCTTGGTGCCCTTGGTGTTGACAGAGTTGGTGTCCCAAGAAGGAAGAGAATCGATTTCCTGGGTCAAGTCGTTGGTGTATCGGATGACTTGGTCGTAATCAATGTCGGACAAGGGTCCGGTCAGAAGTCTGCTGAGCTCCAAGCGCAGCGGCAAGCTCTGTCTTGCCAAGTTCTGGAACGACGAGAAGGTGTATTCCTTGGCTGGCTTGGATGGGGGCAGGACGGTGGTGCTCTCGTCGAAATCGTCGTCATCCAGATTCCGGGGTGCGTTTGTGTCGTAGTGAAGTTGGCTAACAAGAGTAGGCAGGCCGTGGTCGAAGGAAGCCTGCATGTCGAACTCTTGAACAGTTGCCCAGATCCGCCGTCGCATCTCCTGGTGGAAGACGGTGATCTTGGCGGCCATATGGCTTGGCTCACGATGTAGGCCAACGGCGATGCCGTCCTGAATGAGAGCGCCAGATCCAGTCCAGAATCGCTTCTTCTTGATTGTGTTGACGCGCTTCCCAAGATATAAGAGACAGGCAACTTGGTAGTGAATGAGACGGCGATGCTTCTGGCTTTGTCTCTGAGACCAGTCATCGCAGGCCTTAATCCACTTCTCGGCCCAGTGGCGGGCATTGGACATCATGCCAACGAATTTGAGATGGTCATGAGTGTGAACACAACTGGACACAGCCATCATAGAGAGGATGAGGGCAGTGAAAGCCGAGTAGCGCTTGGGAGAGCCGACTTCGGCTTCCCAATATTGCTCATACTCCTCGCGGAACGTGGGGATGTGAACGATGCGATGGACTTGCTCGAACTGGTCCAGGTAGACTTGAATGAGAGCATCTGCCTCTTCCTTGGTGGGGAGCAAAGCTTCCAGCTCGGGATCCGACTCCTCGAAGATCTGCTGGCGGTCATGCTGGCGTCGTTTGCGATCTTTGCGATCATGGAGGATGACGGGACGAAGCCACTCATCGGCAGTTTCCTTCATGAAGGGGCACAAGCCCGTCAGCTCAACGAAAGCCATGCTGGCGTTGTGAGGACCAAAGTAGCGAGTTCGGAATCCACGGCC
The DNA here is from genome assembly GCA_037954305.1 of Neonectria magnoliae. Lineage (NCBI taxonomy): Eukaryota > Fungi > Ascomycota > Sordariomycetes > Hypocreales > Nectriaceae > Neonectria > Neonectria magnoliae. The sequence goes on from JAZAVK010000031.1 coordinate 113,446, forward strand.
ACGGAAGAAGCGCAGTTCGCCCTTGTCACCGGACATGTTGGTGGCCTCGATGGACTCATGAACTTCGCGAACCGAAGGATCCGTGTCACCCGGATTGGCATCGTCTTTCTGGGTGGCAGGAGAGGTGTCAGTGGCGGCGACGGTGCTCCCGTCCAAGTTGAGGCCGGGGCGGGACAATTGAGTCTTGAGTTGCGCAATCTCCAGCTCAAGACGACGGATGCGATCATGGTCCTGGCGCGCATACTCGGGATCCCGGGGCGACAGACCCATGACGGGGTCGACGCCGAAGCGGCGGGAGTCGAGCTGGGCAAAAGGCGGAGGGACGCCGGACGAGGCATTCACGACCTCGCCGTTGCGAGACTCGTAGCTGCACCGGTCGGGCGTGCCGCTCTTGATACAGCGCTCACATGGGAAGCCCCGGTCACACGACAGCTTGCGACGACGGCATTCGAGACAGCTCAGCCGGACTCGCTGCCGCTTGCGGGCGGGCGGCTGGCCGGAGCTGTTGCGCGACCCAGGCCTTCGGTCGTCGTCCGAGTCCGGGGTCTCACTTCGGTCGGCCATGCTTGGAGATAGAGCGCGAGCGATGAGGAGCCTCTGTCTGGCGCACGGGTTCGGAGTTACGAAGGATGAGAGTGAGCGCTCTGGGGCGATCCGGGGGCGTCAGCAAGTGAAAAGGGATTTCTTTATCAATCTGATCTGATAAAGTCGGCGGAAGAGTTTTGCAACCGCGTTATTTCACGCCTGAGCCGAGCGGAGGTCCGAGAAGGCATCCAAGGTGTCAACGATGGGGCGTGTCCAACTTGGGAGGGTGGCGCTGACTCAGCCGGTGACAGTACAGTGCTGTTCAACGCTCAACGCACATACTAAGTAGACTGATTCTCTTTGTGCCCATCTAGATAACGTTAACTTTTCCAACGGTCCGCCTCAATTTGGCCGTTGCATTTAATCCTCGACGCCGTGAGTTTAGGCTTTAATTCGTTCACAGCCCATTTTCAGTTATCATCTTCACGTACATCAATAGGGCCATTTCATCTTATATATCCTTCAGCCAACCTGTACTCGGTCTTCATCCTCGCTTCAGCTCGGAGCTCCGAGACGAAAGGCGCGAACCAGATGGTGACGACTCCACACAACCGAACCCAACGCAGTGCACCTCGGACGCTTCAGCTTACAAACATCTGGGATGGCAGGCAACCACAGTTCAATCAACATTCCCAAGGGCGTCATCACCAATGAGTCATCCGTCGGCAATTACTTCGGGTCGTCTGGGTACCTTACGAACATCCACACCGCCCCGGCACGTGTACCCGATCACCTCATGATGCTCAAGAAAATCTCCCAAGCTCGTGTAAGGCTCTTGCAAGAGACAGATGCAACAGCTAGCGATCCCTCTTAATATAGACCTGTTGATCCGGAATGGGGTCGCTCTTCTCGCGCTAAGACCTTTGGCTGAACCACTAAAACCAAGTACAAGCCTCAAAGGTACGGTTAGAAACTTGGACAGCCTTGTCTAGCAATGCGAGGTCTAACTAATAAAGCGCAAGAGTTGTTTCAAGTTTGCAGTTTCGTGCATCGCGGTGGATCGGCGATCTGCTTCTAGATGCCCTGGCGTCCGATTTGGACGTGACAAACCAACGCCTGTCGATACCCCAAGATATTCCATGTCCCATTTCGCCGAACTGCTAAATTACTCCCCACTCTTCATTCAGCCCTGTGTCTTCCTGGGCTTACGTCTTTTCCCTAAGATGCAGATGTGTCCTGGCAGCAGTCCGGAGGCCAAGGCCTGAGGTCTCTCTTACGTCTCACTTATCTCTCATCTTGTCTCGTCACAATGGGCTTGACGACGGGTCGTTGCGTCTTGATGCAGAAGTACGAAAACCGCACACAGAAGCAACCAATGCAATGTCGCTTGCCGCGGTTGACAAAGAAGTCTTCCTTCGTGCCTTGCCGGCTCAAAACGCTTCCGTGTAAGAGCCATCTACCGGGCGGTGTTTTCAGCTCCGACAGACCCTGCTTACAAGGAAAGGCTGTCGACAATGGATGCGTTGGTGGTGCTTGAACCGTGCGAGGCCACCATACAGGTAACTCTAGCACGAACCGTTGTTTCAACTAAATATCAACGTGCATGGATGCCGTTCTGGTGGAGCACGCACCCCGTGTGATGCGACGATCTCCCGACTAGCGTCCGTTTGTCGCACGATGCATGGGAAGATGCAGCCTGTCCAGTGTTTCTAAAACTTCCACTATCCATACATATTCTCCTAGTCGAGAGAGGCCCTCTGAGGGCCTTCGGTTTACTTCCCAAGATGGTCCTGGAAAGCTTCGCGATTGGATCGAGCCCCACGATCTTACCACGCGAGGCAAATAAGGACATGGGTGTGGCCTCGTTTCATCCTTCGCAATGCAGAGATGCACGAACCACCACAATTTAGCGCTTGTCCCAGGACCTCAAAATGCTCCGTGGACGGTGGTATTAATTTCCATCGTACGTGTGTTCAAGCGCGCGTACCCGTCGCTGTGGAAAGTCGGTGACGGAGAGCATCAGCAGCATCCCCCACGTTCCACTCTTCTATGTCACCGAGGCCCTCAGCGTCCAAGTGTCGGACGCAGCGTCTAAGATGAGCTAGCCAAAGCCTCTTAAGCATGGGTTTTGCTCTTCAGAACCCTGTCTAATCTATCAAAGTGCCGATTGTAATCACAAGGATACGCTGTTCACCCGTTGCAGTGGCTGCCAGAACTAGCATTAGCACCGTCCGGAGGTCCTCACACAAACGTCCATGCTCATTCTGGAACCCCCCTAATGCTCATGCTGCGAACCGGACATTTTCTTTTTTAGAGATATTCCCCGTGGTCCCATTCTTCCCGACTAGATCAATGTTGAACTGCTGCTTGCCCTACGTCCCAATGCCTTTCCACCTCGCCGGGGTTGCATCCTTCACCAACACATCATCTTTGTCAGCCCAGAACATCCTCGGATGGTGATGTGGACAACATTTGGGGCGCTTTTGCTGCCCATAGCTATTGCGGGAGCGCACGAGACCAACGTCTCTGAGCTTCTTGACAAGATTCCAACATGCGGTGTAAGGCTCTTACTTTGACGCGAATGTTTGACTGTCGCTGACTCCTGCAGCTACAATGCTATCACTTCGCGACCGGCGAGGCATCCCACGACTCCCTACCAGCCATTTCGGACTTCTGCAACGAGGAGGGACCCTGGGCCAAATCTCAGGATTGCATTCTGCTAGAATGCTCCGTACTTGATCGATTATGTACGTCGCTTGCGGGGCGGGCGCAAACACGACGGACTGACGAGTGTAGGGATCAACGAAATCCAAACCGAGGCCTGCGATGACCCAACACAGACACGGGACAAACGGTTCTACTATCTCCTTGCGGCCGAAATTCCAGCCTGGATATTTCCCGGTTTACGAATCTTTTCAAGCTGGAGGTCATCAGAGGGCATTCGTTTGGACGACTACATCATGCTGGCTTGTGGGGTACGTAAAAGACGACTTTGGATGCTTTGCGTGGTACTGATTCTCGAGTGATTACTAGACATTTTATACGGTCTATATCACTTGTGTTCACCTTTGTAAGTATACTAGACCCCTTCGCCTATCAGTGTCACTAACTTAGCTTTGCAGTGCACCATGCCCTATTCGACATCGACTCTTCAGCAGTGAACAAAGAAGTCGTATCGAATGGCTTAAAGGTTTGCTTAACAATCTCCAATAGTCTCAAGGAAATGCTAACGCCCGAAAGATGCTGTATATCACGGAGAAGTTCGGTCTACTATGCCTTGGTCTCGCCAAGGTCTCCATCGCCTCCTTCTACTTGAGAACGATTCCCAGCACTCGATTCCGACTTGTCGCATTTTCCACGATGGTACTGGTTATTGTCCCAACTGTAGTATTGGTCTTCATCTCCGTATTTCAGTGCTCGCCAATCAGCTTCGTATGGAGTGGGTGGGTGGATGAGTCCGGTTCTCAGCATTGCCTCGATATTCGGCTGCTCTCCTACATCAAACAGGCGTTTGACATCGGCCAAAACATCATTCTTCTAATTATACCCTTACCTTTGCTTCGCCAACTCGGTATGAGTTTACGAGCCAAAATTGGAGCGACGACAATGTTTGCTCTGGGCGTCCTAGCAGTGGCTATGTCGGGCCTGAGATTACAATGCATCATCGCAGAAGGATCTACGACGAACGAACCTTGGGACTATACCGATCGCCTCATCTGGCTCGGCGTCGAGATTTCTACACTGATCATCATCGCCTGTCTCCCCGGTGTTTGGACGCTCTGCGGTTCCGCCCCTCCAGGAAGCATCGCGGTACACACATCGCCGTCAAAGCCAACGCGTTTCAACACGGACAAACCACTGCCCCCAATCAAATCCACAATGAAGAAAAACGCATCAGTGTCTCGGAAACTTTCCAAGAGAATTTACTCATCGTCCAAGGGCGCAGCGACGGAAAGCCAGCTGGAGCTGGACCTACAGCTCGGTGACAAAGCCCGAGGAGATGTGTGGACGCAGATCAAGGGAGGTCATAGGTTTTCCAGGTTCTCTATGATTTCCCACGTGGGAGATAGGCTTGGTATTCGGGTCAAAACAACGACGACAACACGCGTCGAAATGGACGACTCGGACGGTGACGACAGGGCTGTAACGCCGAGATCGGGACCCCTCAGCCCGTGATGGCTTCTTTGGATTTAGAATGGATAGATGGGCTGGCGCTGGCGCTCGGCGCAAGAGAAACAAAACGAACCCTCACGGTGATTCACGGTCTTTACTGGAAGAGCTAGTAATGTCTTCTTTTTTTTCTTTGTCACGGTGTGGTGGTGGTGGTGGTGGTAATGCTACTGTGGTAATGGTTGGCGGAACCCAGGGAAGTGGGAGGATGGGAGGGAGGGTCGAGCTGCAAAATAGATACCCTCAGACGTGCTCTAAGATTTCAATAACAATTTCGATTCGAAGTTTATGCACCATCCCTGCTCTGCTAGATGCGACATTGGTGTTCTTTCACGGAACGTCTCGGGGTTGCTTGTCTCCCGAAATGTCGCCGTGGCCGGGGTCGGCGTTTAACTCCACTTTCAACGTCCCCCGCGTCGAAACACCACCGTTTCAATCTCCAACACCTAGAAGATCCTCACCAACCCTCACTCATTTCCCTCGGCGCAAGCGCAAAAGCACCACGCCAAACATGGACTCTCCCGAATCAATCCGCAAGAACCGTATCATCTCGCACATGAACAAGGACCACACCCGCGAGCTGTCCTACTACCTACGCCACTATGCGCGAGCGTCGGCCAGCGCCGCCTCGTCGCCCGAGATGCGCGACATCGACCTCCAGGGCATGCGCATCGTCGCCCGCGGAGGCGACTTCACCATCCCCTTCGAGCCCGCGCTGACCAGCTGGGCCGACGTCAAGGGCCGCGTCATCGAGATGGCCGGCACCGCGCGGGAGGCGCTCGGCCTGAGCGACATCGTCGTCACGAGCTTCACGCCGCCGCAGGGCTTCGGCGCCGTCGTCTTCGGCGCCGTGGTGTTCTACTTCTTCTGCGCCGCGACGCTGCCGTGGGTTGTCCCTGAGAGCCCCGTGTGGCCGCTGCTGGAGGCGGGCTTCCCCGGCGGCGCGGAGTCGTTCCGCTGGGTCGTCAAGACCATCTTCTGGCCGGTCGTGGGCATCCACGCCGTCGAGTGTTACTTGTTTGAGGGCCGTCTGAAGAAGCACGGTGTGGAGAAGTTCACTAGCGTGTGGTGGGCGTGGCAGTCGTGCTGCTTCCTGGAGGGTCTCACGTCGTTCAAGCGAATTGATGCTGTCGTCGCACAGAAGAGGGCGGAGAAGGATGGAAAGAAGGAATGAGGAGTTTTCTGGCGATTGAGTTCCACGCGAAGCACCTGAACTTGCACTTGGGATATATGTTTGACCTGCTAGGCTCATGTTCCCGGAGGGACTTGAATGACGCTGCGAAGGTCGTGAAGAGTATCAGCGCACCTGCATGAAACTTCACATAGGAAAGGGCTATACTATTAAGAAGAATGAATACATAGGCGATTACGAATCAATGAGAAGTTCATACATTTCCTTCCTTCAAGTGCACCATAAGCAATGCTCCATATAATCATGATGCCCCCAATACTGTTTGCGAATTGTTCTCACTGCCCCTTTTACGATTATCCAGTCTATTTTCTTATAACTACCCTTCTATACAAACCAAGGTACATTTAGGTTAGATATTAAGGTGCTCTAGACACATATTTAAGGGCTTATCTAACGAACATAGCTATGGTGCTTCGGGGAAAGTCAACGACTACTGAGATAGATGATAAAAGGTTAGAAGCTACTTAAAAATCGATATAGTCCCGTTCAGTAGGAGTAAATTGCTAAGTTAAAGGCTGTTCTGACAGATATTGATAGCCGAAAACTGCGTATATTATATTATTATCAAAGTATGGAACAACATCTAAAATAAGCAGAAACATCCCACTAGAAACTCAGGACATTTCGGACGACCATTGACCCTAGTGAAGTAGTAGCAATGTCCTATAGACCCTAATTGCAAGGTGTTAGTCCCTAAAGTGTTGGTCCTAAAGTAAGCTCTTAGTCTATTCATACAGCATCACAATAGCAAAAAAGAAGTCGTAGAATCAGAAACACTCTTAGTTTTCTATAAAGAGTCCCACGGAGTTCTTAACTCAAATTCTTCCAAGCTCCTATCCATGCCGAGTACCGTATACAAAAGTCCCCATACCTTCTTGATTCGTCTCCAAACTCCTATCAATGACAGGTATCGTCTCGAATCATTCCCAAATTCGACTCAACGCTGGGTATCGTCGCAAATAATCACCAAACTCCCATCCATACCGGATATCATTTAAAACAGTGCCATGGCCCCATCCCATCAGTACTCTCTTCACTAATCCTTGGTCACCAAAGACACATCGGGCTCAACTTTTTTAGTAATTCTTTGCCTGGTTCTCCTCAAACAACTTCTGGGCGTACTCGCTTGTGGTACCCCAGTTCACCATGGCGTCGAAGGAGCCTTCGTGAACACCTTGGAGTGCACAAACACACAGGTCGTGGCGGCTTCCGAGAAGGTCCACGGGCCAGCTGTCGCAGGCCGTCATGAGAGCGACAACAGCCTTGCGGAAGCCGTGGATCCTGGCTCCCGCAGCAGAATCGAAGCTGTCGACGTGCTTCTTGAGCTGTGGCTTGGTGAGAGCAGCCACGTCGACGGCGGGGATTGGCGTGATATTCTGAGAGTCGATCGTCACCTCAGGGCAGGCCAAGCAGTCGGAAATCGTTGGTAGGTTCTCCATCAGGCTGCCTGCTTTGTCGTTCCGCTTCTCGGTCAGGCTCACAACAGCCCCGTGAAGAACACCGGGCCCCAGGTCGACGGCGAGGACAGTCTCCATGGCCTTAGAGACAAGGCGGGCGGCGGCCGTGTAAGCCTCGTGGCAGGCGGCTTTCTTTGTCTGCAGAGATGCCAAGACGGTCGTCTTCTCTCGCAGGTCCACGTTCTCGCGGACACAGGGCTGGCCGGCCTTGAGACAGGATTTGCAGTCCTCATCACCGTCCCGAAGGCACTTGGCCTTGCGAGTCTTACAGCGAAGGCAAGACTTGGGAATACCAAGTTGGTCTGGTGCCAGGACAAGTTGGTTCTGTGGGAGGACAGGTTGGTTCTCTGGAAGGACAAGGTTGTCCCCGGGGATGGGGAGTTGACATTGGGGCCAATAGTATTGTCCCTGGGGAAGAGAGTTTTGCTCCTGGGGTAGGAGGAGCTGGGGCTGGGGCTGAGACTGTGACTGTGACTCGGCCTGGCCAAGCCCGGTGTTGTCCAAGATTGGGGAGTCGGTTCCTTCCTCGGAGACGGAGTTTGAGAAACTCTCCAGTTCTTGAAAGTCACCCCAGAACCCTGGGAGCTCTTGTCCCCACAAATCTTGGTCGTGTTGGGGTTGGTATTGAGCAGTTTCGCCCAATGGCTGATCGTCCTCTTGGTCTAACTTACCGAGTGCGTGCAGCAGGGCATACTCGACGTCGAGGTTCTCCTCTGACTGATCGTAACTGGCATCCATTGTGACAGATGGTGCCTAGTAGTAGTGGTTGTGGAGGGGGGTCAATGGGTGTGGTTATGGGTGTTAGGTGATAGGCGATGGAAGGCCGGTGATGGGCGAGGAAGTAATGAGCGATGGGTAATGAGTAATGGGTAAGGAGGTAATGGGTGATGGGTGATGGGTGATGGGTGATGGATGATGAATAGTAACCAATTGGTAAAGGGGTAATGTGTGATGGATGAAGGTCGACGAAGGTCAATAATAGTGGTGTTGATAACTGTCTAAGGCCCAAAGAAAGAAAAAAGAAGCTAGTAGTAACTCGTCAAGATGTACTTGCTCGAACGGATACCAGAGACGGATGAATAAACATGGTGAAGGGGACAGGACAGCTTTTTAATATTGTAATACTAGGTATAGAGAAGTCTAAATGCACCTTCCTAACCCCGAGCAAACGGTGTGCTCTGGTCAGGAACAACACCAGGGACTCGTAATGAGCACCTTACCAGGTCAATTGACTTTTAGCATCAGGGCACCATGCTGGCAAAGTCAGTTCAAAGGGTGTTGGTGGAGGAAGATGGACTGGAATGGCGCCTTCTTGTAGGGGAGCAAGCAACTGGGCGCGATGTTTCAACGTCGTCGACAATGATAGAACTGTGGATGAAAGAAACTCAATTCCAGGTACATAACCTACCTAGTTTTCAAGCCGTGCTTTTAGGATGAGGACATTGAAGGATATGCTTTTACGTCGTGATGGCCCTTTGCGTAGGGATGCGTCAACGAAGGAATAAGTGACTAAACAAAACATTGTTCTAGAGGGTAGAAACATGGATAACACGAATATATCTACGGATCATAGCTTCAAATTCATGTCTACGTAGCTAAGAACTTGGGCAAGTGAGGACTTTTCCCCATCGTGATGGCCTCTTTCGTCGTGATCCAGAGTGCCCGAGAGTCCCTCGGCAGGACCCTTAACATATCAAGCCAACTAACCTCAGCGTTTAGTGGAGTCAATCCCGTTCACCCGCAGAACCCTTGTGGACTCTTGGGCCCTTGAACTCTTTGGACCCTGTTGGACCCTGTTGGACCCTTTGAATTCTCTACGCCGTTCCTGTTTTTCAGGGTCGGGCGGGTCCCCGACTCCGGAGCGGACCCTGCCCGTCCTGGACCGAGCACCTATATGCCTTTCTTTGCGCCTTCCATCGGAGGTTGAATCAGAGCCGCTGAGCTTGGCAAAAGCCCGAGCCGGAATGCAGAGTGCAGTCAATGTTGCTTCCAGTCCTTTGGCGGGCGTGTAATTCAGGACACGACGCTGACGGAACACTCCCAATACACGAAGGGTTCTCGATGGCATTGAATTGAGTTTCTGAGATTGATGGCACCATAAAATCATTCCCGCAAAGTCAATTCGATCGGAGCACCCCCATAGACTCGATCACACCTGCTCCCTTAGACAAATGCACTCTACAGGCCCGGTTCAAGATCACTCCCCGTGGAACCTGAAAACTGCTCTCTCTTTCATCTGTATCCCTTTTTGTCCTTCTTCAACTAAACGGCAAGTTCCTAATATGGGGCAGGTGGAGTAGACCGAAGGGTGCTTGGATCAAAGGGCTATGGGCACGGAGGTCGAAGTGTCGTGGCAAGCGTCGTTCCTCACCTACTGCCATTGACGGATAGAATCGGCAGTAAAAGTTCCCGTAAAATAGAAAGAACTCACTTGCCCTGTAGGTGATCTAAAGAAACAGAAAGCACAGTTGGTCGATTGGGGGTTCTGGGACTGGAGGGCAAGACCAGTCATCACGGTGCTGAGGAGTCAGTCTCCTGCGGGCACACGATAGCCATACGTCTATGATCATGAACATACACGGTCACTACCACGTCACTCCCGTTAGCATTCTAAGCTTTCAGTCAATAGGCTATGCAGAAAAAAAAAACCGTAGTTTCAACAAGGAGCGGCGTGGAAGATGGTAGATGGCCCCTCTACGTCTATTCCGCTGGTCTCAATCCAGGGTCATCATTCACAACGAGAGGCTTGTATCGCTTCGCATCGGCAACTTGAGCAACAGGTCATATTGATATTGAATTTAGCTAGCAGAGCACCCAACTAGAAAGAAGAGAATCGAAGAAGCATAGTTTTCCGCACAGAAAGGAGCGTCCTGGTTCCGTCACCATCATGCCATCCCCCCGTATTAACATCCCTCCAGGTCCTCCAACCGCCTAGTACACTTTGCAGCAGGACTTCTTGCACTCCTTCTTGCCGGTACACTCGATCTCCAGCTTGACGTACGAGATCTTGTCAACCTCCTTCTTCTTGCCGTAGCCGTAGTCGCTGTAGGGGTTCTGGCACCGGCCCGTGTCGACGGCCACGTAGAGCGTGTCGCCGCAAAGCTTGGGGTAGCCGGGCAGCTTCTCGACGGGGACGGTGCACTTGTCGCCATAGCAGTAGCCGTTGTAGTTGAGCTTGGAGTAGTGCGCCACGCCGTCCGACTTGCGCTCGTAGACGCCCAGGTACGACGTCTTCTTATCCGCGGGCCAGTAGTTGCCGCTGTACTTGACGACGAGGCAGTCCTTCTTGCTGCCGTAGCCGCAGGGTCCCAGCGTGCCCGAGACCTTGTAGTCGTTGCCCTTCTTGCAGTCGACGGCCTGGAAGAAGTTTCCCTCGTACCGGGGCGAGCCCTTGGCCCATCCGTACTCCTCGCAGTGGACCTTGTCCTTGGGGCACTTCTTCTTGCAGACCGGCGGCGGGTACGAGTACTCGCCGCGCTCCTCCATGTCGCTCACGCCGCGGGGGCCCTTGCCGTCGTAGTAGCTCTTGCACTGCGCGGGCTCCCACTCGATCTTCTTGCACTTGTCGGACTTCTTGTAGTCGTCATCACCACCGGCGATGACACCGGCAGCGAGGAAGCCGAGAAGAGCGATGACAGAGACCTTCATTGTGGAATGGGTGATGAGGAATTGTTTGGAAAGAGGGAAAGAAGTTGTGTTAGTGGAAGAGAGTGGTGAGTGAGGCTTGGTATGGTGCTTCTTGTTTGAGAGTTGATGACGAGGGTGGTGATTTCAAGACTCTAAAAGGGATCCCATGGCCGTCTTTATACTTGGCTGAGACTTCTCTTGGGTCAATGACTGAGTGAGGTAATCCACTGATGTTCATCGGTCGTTGTGTCTACAATCTCACAATTCTTCCCGCCTCCTACAGTCTATTCTTGGTCCTCTCGTAGTCTCGTGGTCAGAAGCGAGCACTGAGAGCCATCTTTCGGCTCTGGCAAGCCATAAACAGCCATGGCAAGCCATAAACAACCAACGAGTAGTGTGAATACCTCTATTGCCACATATGGTAGCGAATAGGCGTGTTTCTCCGCCATTGCCCTACCTCGTGTCTCCTCTTACCTTTCTTCCTCAAGCTCGTATAGCCCCAGGCCCCATCGGGTGCCCCTGGCTCTGAATGCTGACTGAACGAAACTTCTTCGTCTCCATCCGGCAATGTCTGGATACTTGTCACCGTTCAACGAGCTCTCGTCCCTGGAACATGGCTGAACCGGTGTAACACCCTGGGCACCAAGCTGCCCTGAATGGGTTGAGACAGACGGCTCAACCTGCATGTCGGGTTGGCAACTCCCGATTTGTGGCAAAGTTACGCCGGCTCGAGAAACCAAAGGCGTCGTCGTAGCACTAACATCGGTCGGAACTAGCACAAAATGAGGACGGTCGTTGGGCGGGATGGAATCAAGCTCAAGAGCTTGAACTACTTGATTTCCCTGACGCTACGCTCTTTGTCCTTCCCGCTGGTATTTTTCCTCATTTGACAGCCGGGGCTGTTTACAATTAGATTTCAAGGTCGAGGCTACTGCCAGTTTGACAGCATCTCAGAAATGGCCACGCCCCGATCACACTTTTGTCATTTCCAACAAGCCAGAATTAGTCGGTAAAACGACCCCGTACCAAACCTCCGGTTCATCGGCCGTGATCACAAGAAACCCAGTACACCGAGAGATCTGGTATGGCCCAATCATACGGCGCCGGCGTCATCCAGCACTTTCTTATTCCCCGCATCGGCTTCAGCTCCAGATCCTGGGACGAGCCACGTCGCTCGTATATGCAATCAGTATTGGCTTGTCCCTCGCTGTGAGTACCCATTTAGCTTGGGAGCTATTTCTGGATACTCCTCGTAAGCTAAAGTTGAAAGAGAGGTCACTTCTCATGCAACTACCCGCCGCCTGCCAGGGCCAGCTCACTTATGTGAGACCAGGTCCCGATGCAAGTTTCAGGTTAAGGCTGAGAAGCTGGGCCAATTACGAAATACCGTCCTGCTGTCGTCACAGTATTAAACTAATGTGGTATTCTAGTTGTAGGTGGCTGCATTGGCTTGTTCGATATTGTTAGCCGCCGTTCCGTATCGGATGCTCTCTCGCTCAGCCTCTCTACCTCCACGACGTGAATCTAGATCCGATATATCGCCTAAGTTCTCAGATGGCTTAAAGTAGTCACGAAATAGTCATTTCTATATGCAATATTTTGACAAATAAATGACGGGTTCTTCCGTCATTGACCGAAATTCATTGTATTGTTGGTGTTACCACTCCTCAGCTTATCTGATGTTAACCGCCTCGAAAACGCCTCCTTTTGGTGGATAAGCCTTACCGGCCTAAAGTCCTGAACAACACGTCTTGTGGAATCATACGTTTGGTACTTCGACTCATTTAAACAGTTTTAGTTCTAAGATAGGAGTGGCGTCTTTAAATACTATTCACTCAGCTAAGTCATCTCGACCTTCAGGCAGCCCTGCAAGTTCAGCGCCACAACAACTCAGTATTCATGCATACTCTCTCCACGCGGTCCAAAATTTCGTCGTCACTTTCCACCCTCCTAGCCTCACACGGAGCAGCCCAATCCCGAAAGCGGCAAGGAGGAAGTTGACGCCAGAAAACACCGCCGCGTACCTATAGCTCCCCCCGTCGCCTGCCGCAATCGCTCCGGCAATGGGCGGGCTTGTCAACGTGCCAATCGCGGCGATCGACATGATGGTGCCCATTCGGAAGCCAAGTTCCCCCTCGTGTGAGTTATTGGCTATCAGCACGGGGCCGAGACTGAGGTTATCCAAGACACAGTCAATGCCGAGTATTCCTTCAGCTGGTCCATCTCATACTGTGCCTGAAACAGACCAATGCAATTGACCCAGCCAAACGTGACAAACAGAGCAGTTGAAGATCCCGCAACCGTAAGCCAAGCCCGCGCACCACCTTCGCTTGGTACTTGGTGTTTCTCGTCGACTTGGTGGTGGGCTTTTTGGCCCGCCTTCCAGGGTAGCTTCGTCGAGGATTGTGGAAGAGTCTGTCATGATTGGCAATGAAATAAATGCTTCGAGTAACGATACAGAGAAGTGATGAGAGGGATTTTATCAAACTGAGCTTGAACAAATAACCCCTTTATTAATAAAAATAAAAATAAAAATAAAAATAAAAAATGACTATTTTATATGTCTCTTGCTTCAAGGGTGCTGGTGCTGAAGGTCGGCCCCGGGGTTTTCGGCATCGGTGGTAAGAATTCGGCAACGAGGTAGGGTTGACAATAAATAATCTAGCGTTCTCAAATCCAGGAACATTAATCTGGGTCCTTATTTTGTCAACCAAAGTTCGGTCATAAACCTCGGTGCTACCACAACAACTTATACCCACCACCACCCCATCTCATCATCCCCGACGGACTTGCACCCTCAACTCTGTCTTTCTCCCCCTTTGGAATCTCGAGAGCCCGGCCATGTCACCGGCCGCCATCACGCCGCCCAAACGCCGTCGTCGCCGGCCGGCGCGGTCGTGCGAACAATGTCGTCGCCGCAAGATCCGCTGCAGCCAGGGCCAGCCGTGTGCCGGCTGTGTCCGGGCCCGGGCCCCGATGCAGTGCACGTATCGCGACGGGAGCTTCGGGAATACGCCGAGCAACGCCCGGGAAGCCGAGTCTACTTCCAGGACCGAGAGCGAGGTTTCGCAGGCGAGTGGTCGTGCTGTGAGCCGGGGACTTGCTGTGGGATATCTCCGAGAGCATGTCGCCATTACAGAACCACCGGCCCAGCAGAATAGGGACGGGCTCGCAGTACCAGAACGCGAGATCCTCCCCTCATCCCGAGTACAACATGCGTCTCCTCTGGTTCTCTCATCATCGTCATCAATACCCCCCGTCACGCCTCGCCTCCGTAACGTTCCAGAGAAAACAAAGCTGTTCGGTCAGACACATTGGCTACATACTGCAGAGAAGGTACGTTTCCCCTTAAACTATCACGCAACTCCGAAAAGCTCAAGAAAGAGCGCCACAAGACATCCTAATATAGATCTAGTTCCCTGTGTCGGGAAAGTTTCACCCGGTCGAGGTCGAGCCGTCCTTCAACGATGCCAAGGCAGAGTTGCTCGAGGCCTTGAACGAGGCTCACAACCTCCGGTCCTCCATGAAAGCCCTGAACAGGGTGGAGCTGCAAGAGCCTATCCGCGATATTCCGGCTACCCTGCCTTTCAAAGAGACATGCGATGAACTGGTTCGTTGCTATTTCCGCACGCTCGAGCCCTTGTACCGGGTTGTTCACATCCCCTCTTTCTGGAGAGAATATGATCGTATCTGGGAACTTCAGCCCACGACGCCACCGACTGCTGTTTTTCTTGTCAAGTTGACTTTGATCCTTTCCATTGGAACTACGTTTTGTACTCCCGGCACCGACGCCGAAATGAAACAGTGTAATCATCTTGCACAGACCTGGATTCAGAATGCACAGTGGTGGCTCACCGGTCCATCCGAAAAGACGACGTACAACATCGAGGGGCTGCAAGTCTGCTGCCTGCTTCTGATAGCGCGCCAAACCACCTTAAACTGCTCTGGGGGAACGTCCTGGCTCTCCGCAGGATCCCTCCTACGAATAGCCATCACCATGGGACTGCACAGGAACCCGAAACTGTTTCCAACGATGTCTCCCTACCATCGAGAGTTCCGTGCAAGGTTGTGGGCCACCGTCTTGGAACTCTCTGTTCAGTCGTGTCTCGACCTAGCGTTGCCGCTCAACTTCTCCGTCGACGACTATGATGCCTGTCTGCCCTTGAACTACAACGACTGCGATCTTGATTCTGACCCTCAAAACGGGCCCGCCCCCATGAGTGTTTTCACCGACGCGACTCTTCAAATTCTCCTGGCCAAGTCTTTGCCACTGCGGATCAATATCCTGTACCTCCTTAATGACTTTCGAAAGGAGCAGTCATACGAGAGAGCCTTGACGCTAGGCGCAGAAATTCGAGCAGCCTGTCGAGAGATAGCGGCATTCTTCCACTCCTACGTACACGTCGATGGTGACTCTACTGGCGGACCAAGGCTCAGACCGACTGACTTCCACCGCAAGTTTATGGATATTCACATTCGGCGATTCACCATGTTTCTGCATCGCGACTTCATGCTCCAGGCCAGGACAGACCCACGATTCTACCTCTCCCGCAAGACATGTGTCGACGCAGCCATGGTCATCGCCTCAAGTAGCAAGGGCGCGGACCTCAGCCTGCCCATGAAAGACTGGGACGACATGTCGCGACTCTCGCTCGTCGGCAGGGGTCTCTTCAAGTGCGCCCTGAGTTTCGACGCCACGCTGATCCTATCGCTCGAAGTCGTCACCCAGCTGGACGACGAGTCCGTACCACCGGCCGAAGCCGATGCTCTCGACGACATGGCCAAGGCTATGCGGACGCCCCTGATACAGGTACTAGACGATATTCGCAAACAGCTGGCACAATTGATAACTCGAGGCAACACTAGCCTCAAACGGCTGCTTTTCCTGGAAGGTCATCTGTCCCAGATCCGGGCCATGGAGTCTGGACAGCCCATCAAGGCGGCCATTTACGAGACCGTCAACAAGATGCTGCGCAGGTGTGTGTCGATACTGCGCGAGAGTTACGATGCAGCTACGCCTCCGGAACCCGGAAGCGCTCTGGACCTCATGCCGATGGACTTGGCGCCTCTGGATATGTTCCCAGGGGTGAGAACATTTACTCCACGAAAGACCTGTTCTTGTTACTGATGCTTATTTCTAGGATATTGATATGAACTGGGACATATCTAACCTTCTCTGCTTTTCCACACTGAACGATGTTGGTGAGGTCCAATGGCCGGCATAGGAGTTAGTTTTGTTGGAAAGCTAGTAATTAATAACCTTCTCTTCGATGCGGAGTGAGCTTAGATTATAAACGCTGCCTCTAATCAAGTTGTAATGGCACATGTCGCTCTGTTCCATCCTGGATTTCTTTTCCGTAAATGAACAAGAGACCGCAGGTTATATTAATCGTCGTAATAATCGTCATATGTACCCTGCATTGCCTGAGTGCTTACCCACTCCTCGCTGGCTAAGCCTCTCATGAACCTCGTCTCCAACTCTTGAGGGTCCTTGTGCCAATCACATGCAAAATCGCAGCTAGGCGTAGTCGTTTCGCCAAAATACTGGCATATAGCGGCGTGCCGGCATGTCTCTACGTCCTCGCAATACATGGAAAGAGCTTGAAGACTCTTTAACCGGGCTATTTGGTTTGTATCGTCTTTGGCGTCGGATCGGATCATGCGCATCACCCGCTGGAGATCCTCTCGACTGTAGTATAAAAAGCAGTAACTCGCGTTTCCATCCCGACCTGCTCGCCCAGCTTCCTGGTAATAACCCTCAAATGACTTGGGAAGGCGCCAGTGTACCACAAATCGCACGTTGTTCTTGTCAATTCCCATTCCGAAGGCGGTCGTGGCGACGATGACATCGTAGCCAGGTTCATTGTTTATCCACCGTTTGAGTGTTTCTTCTTTAACATCCTTGGGTAGCTTAGCATGGAACGGCCGAGCACCAACTCCTTCATCTCGAAGGGCTGCCGAGAGGGACTCGCACTCATCTCGAGATATAGTGTAGATGATACCGGGGACGCTCTCTATTCTTTCACCAGCCTGGGCCAGCTCAGCCTTCCGCGCATCAGATCTTCGACGATCGTACACGCCACGAATCCAACGTAAAAAGTCAGACAGGCGGCTATCGTCCTCGTCTTTGGTATAGCGAATTTCCAAGTGCAAGTTGGCTCGCTGTGGGCTCATGAGAAAGAGCTTTGTCTTCTCTGGGGTAGCATCCAGACGGAGGATGGACAAAACATCCTGTCTCACTTGTGGGTTGGCAGTCGCAGTAAGACACATGATTGGGACATCTGGAAATGTCTCCCGGAACCAAGAGAGCCGCTTGAAATCCTTCCGAAAGTCATGGCCCCACTCGGATATGCAATGAGCCTCGTCGATGGCGATCCGGGCCAACTCCTTTTGCTCGTGGACTAGTTGTAGGCGTTGCCGAAACCGGGGGCCAGAGCACAACTCCGGCGTAACGTAGAGAAGCCTTGTCCTTGGGTGGCCACTTTCCAAATCACGTTCGAGACGGAGCCGCTCAGCATATGGCGTGTTGCTATTAAGAGAACTGGCTTCAATTCCAGACGCCCTGAGGGAATCGACTTGGTTGATCTGATAGTACGTCAGAGCAGCTGCAATCAACACACGAGATCGATGCGTCTTACCATGAGGCTTAATAATGGGGATACCACTATGGTGACTAGGAGTAGGGGTTAAATTGAGCAACAGTGCAAGGGCTCCACGATGTGACTGGGATGCTTACCACCCTGGTCGATAACGGCGGGCAGCTGAAAGCAAAGGCTTTTGCCGAACGACGTGGCAGCCTGGACATAGACATCGAATCCGTCAAGGGCAGCCTCAACGATCTCACGCTGATGGGGCCTAGGACAAAACACAGTGGTCAGAGCAACGCGGGGTATTATCAACAGCGCGCAGGAAATTCGCGAACCTGAAGTCATCCTTGTGGAACTGACGCCTGAGCGTAAAGCCGATGTCTGTGCATGAGTTGGCTCTTTGCAGGGTGGGCATGGTACTTGCACTAGGTGCTAAAAATTGAGGTACTTCGTAGCCACCGAATAAACTGTAGGCCCTAGATTCCGTCAGAGTGGATGGAAGCGTAGTCTGTCTTCGGCTGGCTGGTGTTGGAGTAGTGAATTAAACAGCTTCTGAGCGAATCAGAGCATTTGACACTTCAAAAAGTAACCAGAACTTTTGATGAAGTGAAATGAAATGAAATCCAAGTCGTAGCTGGCAGGACAAGTTTGCAGTTAGCCAGTGATGACGAGTAGATGCCGTTGAGTGATGCCAAGTATAGCAACATGATGGTAGTCAGGAGAGACGGGATATGACGATGGGCATGATGGCGTAACTGCCTACAGAACATGGGCAACTATCGATGCAGTCCGCGACGCCATACTCACCGTAATTGGGTAGGAGCGTACGACAGTTGGTAGTTGGTGAGGGTTACTTTGGCATACGAGGCGATGCCGCTCGTATATGTGCGTTGGCCTAACGAGATGACGTGGAGAAGACAATGCACTAGAGTTGACCTGAAAGGAACGGCAACGACGAAAACGACGACGATAACGAAAGCGAATAATGGACGAGGATCGAGGGTTGAATGCCAAGAGAGGTGAATTTCACAAGTGGTAGCGACGGTGACTGGAGAATGATTGATTCCTGAGGTAGCTCATCCCACCGGATTAAACGTTGGATACCAGGCCAGGGTCACTCACCTACCTACCTGATTAGGTAGGCACGACAGTCACGTGCAGGTCGCTAACAGTTCCAAACGGACCCGACCCGAACGGTCGAGTGAGGTGAGCGGGTCGTACGTCGGTCTGTGCTTGACCGTCGTAAGGCCAGGGTTGGGGTTCCATTTCTATTGTTCCTTTGTCATCTTACCAATATTTACGTTAATGGGATTACTATGTACAATTATTGTGTTTTGTATCCATGATCTGATAATTCGTGTGAAGCACATACCGGTCTGTGTACCTACCTTGGCCAGGGCTGTACGCGTGCGATCCGATCTTGGCCCCAGGGAGCGAAGGATTTGTGTCTGGGAACTGGAATCCGCGATACGGGAAATGGAGCGATTCCGTCTCACCCGCAGTAGTCCGGAGTCTGGGCTGGACTGGGCTGCAGCACCCCGTCGTATCACATCATTCATTGACGGGTTGCAGCATCTCTCTACGAATACTCTGCCGCTCTGCAGCTCTGCTAACGAAGTGCTAATCTACGAAGACTTGGATGACATGGCTCTAGGCGCTTTGTTTTTGCTGATTATCCAGTCTAAGTGGCCCAGCCGGCGCCTGAAGCACCAACCAGCCAAGAGCGAGGCCCGGGTGCCTTGCAGCTCTCGCCGCACACCGAGACAGGGGTGGGTTGTTGGTGTGTCTCTCCATCGCCACCGGCCAGAACCTCAGAAGCAATCAGCAGCAAGCCGCCAGCAGCTAGGAGCAAGGCAAACCAGGGGCAGAGCCTATTAGCGGGTTTCTCGACACATGCCTGCCATTGCTTCCCAAGCCTCTCGTTGCTCCCATTGCTCCCGTTACCACCCCACTGCACTGGCGGACGCGCTGATGGAGACGTGCTGAAGCACTTCATAGGCCAGCTCTGCCCCCCTCCTCGTTCAGTTACTGGCTCACTGCAGTCAGGAACCGAGCGAGCCATGACAGCTGTCCGCCACCCAAGCAGCCCCAAGAGCGCCGGTGCAACCCTTCCATGGGGAGCCATGCACTTACTCAAGGCATCTGGGACGCCTAAATTTGGACTCGAGATTTCCGGCGGGTGCGAGATGGCTCCAGCCCAGAGTCGCACGGCGTACTGTATTTGTGCTTTGTGTGCTTCGTGTAGTCGGTGGCTGATGAACGTTGCTACTATGTAATTATTCATGCCATGGATCTCAGGGCGTTAGTGACCCGTCGTTCCGTGCCTGTCAGCTGCTGTTGCGACACCATTCCCTCCAGAGTAGATAGATTCGAGCCCAGTCGCCTCATGGAAAGCTCCAACGCACTGCACTCCACGCTGACGGCCCCGCATTGCAAAGCACTTCGGACTCCGGAGGTATGGATGCATGTCTCATCAGTCCCCTAGGACGCCGCAAGGTTCCATCCTCACGGGCTACGACCCAACGAGGCGAAGAAGTCCTGTAAGACGCCTGAAGCCTGAGGTGCGCCGCGCCAGGGCCTCTCGTAGGTACCTTTTACCCCTATCCCCCCTTCCCCCCCCCTATCTTGGGACCTGGTGCTTGATGGCGTCAGGGGTGGTTGGTACCTGGAACCCGGGCTAGAGGGAAGAAAAAAAAAATCGTTGTCCCCCATGAGAAAAAGGTGACAGAGGCGAGGCGGACAAGACTTGCCAGGCAGGGGCCCATCTCTTAGGTTGTCTCGTCTCGGGTCGTCTCTCACCTCTCGCCTCTCTCGTCATTAAAACGGTCTAAACTCTGTTAGTCTGTAGTTTGGGATGTAAGGTACCCTTACTAGGAGAATGGGGCAAACCAGCGCAGGACTCCAGTTTCCAGCTTCTCCCAGTGGATGCATTTTCCCTTAAACTCGACTCTTTGTTGCATCTCCCTCCCCGTCTTCGACCTCTAACGCCAACGGGCCCAGAAGAAAACAAAAAGTTCCGAGACGGGGGATATCCCAGCGGAGACCCAGCTTTTGCAAGCCCGAGTACCCGACAAACATCTCCTTCGCGCTGCATCAGGTCATCGCGGCCGTTCCCGCACCATTCCCCTCCACATCTTCCTCCGTCCGCGCTTCCATCCTCCCCCATCCATTTCACTGTTGATCGATCCTCACTCCTCCGCCATCTGCATCTCCGTCACCCATCGTCTCCTTTTGGATTCTCCAAGGCCCGCCCTCCGTCTTTCGATCGACGACGGCTCCGAAACCCCCTCCGAGAGACCCTGATCTGCGCCGCCGTCTGGCTTCATCCCGTTGTCAGTCATGACCTTGTCGCGCTCGTCTCAGTCGCCGCCTTCGTTGGCCTGAACGCCGAGAAAGAGAAGAAAAACAAAAAAGCCCCGATCACAACCTAGCTTTTGTTTTGAGACGCCAGGGCCTGCCGCGTTGTTTTGCGCGTCAACCCAGAGACACACGAGAGACAAGAGAGGGGCGACTCTGAGACGGTTTGAGCCGGAGCTTCGTTCCTCGGGAATTCCACGCCGCCTCCTCGATCCACGATTCACGACCCGACGATCTAGCCTCCCGATCTGCCCGCACCCCAAACCTTCTTCAACTCTTCGATTCCTCCGCTTCTATCTTCTCCTACTCCTTCGCCCCCATGGACCGGCCAGACAGACTCCCTGGCCCGCCCATCGGCGCCGCTTCTCATCAATCCACGGCCTCCAGAGGCATGACTGACAGTCCTACTCCTACTTCCAGTTCAGCTTCGACTTCCGCTCCAGGTCGACGTCCTGTGCCCAACTCAGCCGCCACCTCAAACGGGCCGCCGCCTCCACCTCCACCGATCCCCGGCATGCGAACCATCACCCCCAATTCCTCCATCTCCGCCCCCGTCATGTCGTCGGCCCAAATAGTCAATCTCGCCCGGGAGGCTATGCAAATTGCGCTTGAGAGCGAGAACAAGGCCGCCGAGGCGAGTGCTGTCGGTACGGGGATCAAGACTGGTGTCACCATCGACCTAAGTCGCAAAAACATCCAGAAGCTGCCAGAAGAGGTGGTCGACATTGTCAAGAGCGAACTGGAACGGTCCGTCTATCCGCAAAGCACACCCAATCCCCCATGTTGATGCGCGCTGATGGCTTATGTTTTCGATACTAGACTGGCTCTATCCCATAACCAACTTACCTCGCTCCCAACTCGATTTTCCGAATGCACTTCCCTTCGATATCTCAACATCCGGGGCAATCAGATCAAGGAATTCCCCCAGGCTGTAATTTCTTGCCCTTCCCCAGCATCCGCGGCACCGCGCTGATATTGTTGATTAGCTCTGCGACCTCAAGTCCCTCGAGATCCTCGACTTAGGCCGAAACCAACTCCGAGTGCTCCCCCCCGACATTGTGAGACTCTCATCTTTGAAGGTCTTGTCCGTCCCGAAAAACCAAATACGAGAACTCCCACTGTGCTTGGCCGACATGGGCTCCTTGCAGGTGCTCAAATTCGAAGGAAACCCGATTAGTTTCCCGCCCCGAGACGCAATCCAGGTGCAAGCCGCGAGTCCGCCCAACGAGGGCATCTTGCGGGACAGCGAAGTAACCGAAGTGGCCGTCACGTCACACATCAAGAAGTTTCTCAAGCAACACGCGCTCAATGGCCGACTGGAAGCCGAGAACACGGGGGATGAATCAAGCGAAGGTACTGACACACCCCGCTTCCCGCTGAAACGAGTCGCAAGCGGGCGATTCCCTATCAAAGTCAACGGCGCAGAAATGCCCGACATCCGATCACCCAACAACGGCTCTCGCCCACCACCGATCCCTTCCAGGTCGCACTACAGGGGCCTGTCACAGCAGAGCGGCGCCGTTCGACGACCTGGCGTCATGCCTCTGACGATTGGGAATGTCAACGAGCGATCACGCAGCAATTCAGAGACTTTGCTGCGTGCAGACCGATCAGAGAGCCGCAATCGGCGGATGGGAATCGTGTCAAGAAAGCCATCCGACCTCGGCACGCTCGATGAAACGCAAGCCAACAACCGCTTCAGCCATTATCGCGGGCTAAGCCATGGCTCTGCTATGCAGGGAACTCCAATCGGAAGCAAGAGTCCAGCAACACCTACCGAGCCCTATCTACAACGACCCATCTACGTTCGGCGTCTTTCCGTGCTACCCGAACGACGTCGAGAATCAAAGATCTTCGACCCCGTCATCGAAGCTGCTAAGGGGATACTGTACTCTGTCTTCCAAATCCACCCTATGATACAGATGTTGATGAGCCTCACGAGCGACGGGTCGGCCAAGCGATCCAGTCTAGAAATCGTGTTCTACAATACGAACTCGCACGTAGAGGAACTGGAACAGGAGATACAAAAGCACGACACCGGCCTGGTAGAGAACGAAGACTACTCGTATCGAGAGAACGAGAATGTCCATCGGGCATGCCAGACTTTGGTAAGCGCTTATGGGCATGTCTGCACTCTTCTGGCCGATAACATCGATGTGTTTGTCAACAATGGGGATGCTCGATATATTCGAACTCTCCTGATGTTGCTGTACAACAGTATCATGGAGCTTCGGGTGACACTCGCGTCTGTCAGCGCGGAGGATGGACGACGACTGACGGCGGAGAGTGATCCCGCTGGCGGCCAAACGCTCCGGCCGCATGCCCGGGAACCGTCCATTACGCCTACGGTAGAGCGGTCGAATATTTCGCGGAGTCGCAACGGCACGTTGGTTAATCAGCCGCCAATCAACCTGCGAGTCGCCACCGATGTCCCCATCCCAGTTCTTCCCCCCTATCTCAACGGAAACGGTCGGACGGCCACCATTTCCTCGGCGACTCCTCGATCAGGAGAATCATTCTCTTCGATAGGAAGTCGAAGTGTCCCGTCCGAATTTACTGAGGAAGACCGACAGTTCGAGAAAATCTTCCTCTCGTTGCAGAAGTCGACGGGCATAGTGATGCGCACTCTGCCTAGCTTCAACGTACAACTGATGGGTGGCTTGAGGAACGCTATGCATCAGCGCACTCCCGAAGGACTCCTTCAGCACTGGAAAGCCCTCATTGCAATGTGCAGCACGGTCATTCAGCAGACTGAGATACTCAAGAATAGGCTGTCCCTCATCAAGCTTAAGGAGCCCGGAGTTAGGACCCAGGCCGGCTTCTGGACCCTGTACAACAACTTCATGCATTCATGGGCGGACATGGTCAACAAGATTAGGGACGACGTTAATCCTGTAGCGCTGCCACCCGACACTAAAATCCGACTACGGCCGATCCAACAGAGCATCAAGGAGACGAACCGCATCATCTTCCAATCTCCCTGGCACTATCTCGTCTTCCGACAGTCGAGTGGAGGCAACGGATCAGGTTCGTACCCGTTCCATGCCATGTCGCCGACACAAGTACCAATCACTCCCCAAAGCGCCGCCTTAGGCCCAGCAATGCAGGCGACAGTCCCCACGACACCCCAGAGCAGCTCTTTCGCGTCGGCTTTCCACGGGAATGTGTTTGATCGCGCAGACGCCCTCATGGCGAACCCGGGCATCTCAATGGGTCGAAACGGGACCATGGTTAAGGGCCACATGGGGTTTAGCTCTCTCTCGTCTCTGTCATCCATGTCCTCTGACGAGGGCATGAGTATGCATCCAGGAACCTCAGTCCTGGGCGGCCACGGACCACTTGGACCTACACCGCTGCGGCTCAACGGAGGCAAAGTTGCCTTCTAAATAAGGAGTCAGGCTTTTTGCTTGGATTCCAAATTTTTATTTTTTTATTTTTTTTTGTTTCTTTGCGGCCGACGCCGCTGGTTTTTGTTTTTCTTGCATAGCAGTTGAAGGGAGGGAGGCGTCCCGGGACTTTGATATTTTGTTTCTCTGCTTTCTTTCTCTTTTGAACAACTGCCGCTGGCAACCCATTCCTTTGCCGCATAGCCTTGGCGTTCTGGTTGATGCTGCTCTACTTATATTTTTCGTGTGCCAGCGACAGGGAGGGAAATTCGGAGGGTATCTGCATTTTAATTCATCGGCTGGACGGATCAAGCGCATGCGTGTACGGTATAATGCAAAAGGCTTCAGATGGATTTAAAAAATGGGGAAGGCCTCGAACCCGGTATTCGAGGATGGACCAAACGGGGAACTTGGCCCGGCACAAACAGATTTCACGGACTGGACTGTTGCGAAGGGGACGAGACGGAATTAGAATACCAGGTGTACATTAGCGGTAGAAGCAATGTAATTTGTGTGGTCGACAAGGACCCCGGGGGAGAGGCAACGGATGTGACATACAGATATATGACAAACGATGGATTATCTCGTCTCATTTGAAGTGGAACAATGATGTTTGAAGTCGTACGTACGGATCATATATCGTACCTACGAAGTACATCATAGTCTATTGGCTTGCTTACAGTATTGCCGTTGGACTAGACCGTTGGGGCCGCATGATATGCACCACCCCCACCCACATGCAGCATCAGCTGCACGAGACGCATCAGCTGCACGAGACGCATCTGATGATCGTCACTGTCCTTCACCAACCGCTCGCTGCTTCTGTTCCGGACGTTCTAGAAGCCCTGCCATCTCACGAGAGTCGCACAGCGCGACAGCACGAAACGCGGCAACGAACAGTCTCCCCCGCAAACCACACCATGTCGACGGCCGCCGCAGCCTCGTCGTCGTCGTCGGCGTCGGCGTCGGCGTCCCGGTCGCTCTCGCCGCGCCAGCCCACGTCGCCGCCGCCGTCCATCGCATCGCCGTCCACCACGCCGGCCGTCGCGCACGCGCCGCCGCCGCCGCCGTCGTTCGCGCCGCTGCTCCAGCCCACGCTGCCGTCGGCCGAGACGCAGCGGCACGTGGCCGAGGCGCGCGCCGCCGTCGTGGCCACCATGGAGAACATGATGGACTCGGAGCTGCAGTGGCGCGCGTCCACCCTGCACGCCAACTCCGCCGTGCTGGGCCGCCAGGCCGCCGACGTCCAGCGCGCCACCGACGGCCTGCGGCGCGAGCGCGAGAAGCTGGCCCGCGAGGCTGACGTCGCTGCCCGGCGGGTCAAGGAGCTGGGCAATGTGCAGAACTGGGCCGAGGTGCTGGAGCGCGACTTTCTCGTGCTGGAGGAGACGGTGCGGCTGGCCAATGGTGACGGGAGCAGTTGTAGCTGCAGCGATTGCGGAAGCGGGAGCAGCGTCATGAGCGATGGCGACGACGAGGACGACGACCATCACCACGACAGGATGGACGTGGACAAGCTGGATGCCGCACACGGCGATCCGTCCAAGGCCAGGTCCGCCGGCGTCGCAATGGCCATCGACTCCGACGGCGTCGCGAGGGCGTGGTCGGAGGCCAGCCGCAGCTTGACGGAGCCCGAGTCCAGTTCGGGCATTGGACGGGGGGCCAAGGGATCGGACACGGCATCGGTATCAACCTCGTCGTAAAGACGGGCAAGAAAGGACCAACGAGACAGTGTGAGAGGTATATGATATCAAGAAATGCGACGATGAGGGCCTTTGAATCGGTTGGTGTTGGGGAGTTACGGGTGCTTAGCTTGGAGCGGCAGGACATTCATTGTTTGGAGAAATCACTCGGACCAGAACAGAATGCCAATTATCCCTTCTATTTTTCCTAGGTATTGATCAAATCGCTAAAGGACCACCAGCCAGGTGTTCTCTTAATCTTCTTGTCCCAGACAGAGCCTCCAGGTCGCGTACGCCTCTATCCTTTCTATCTTACCCGTCGTAACTTCTCATACATGAAAGTGGCCGAGAAACACACCTACAGAAGCCCAGGAAGGATCCGGTATCGCTTCTTCTTGTAGCTGTCGCCAAACTCCTTGCGGTAGGCGCGCTCCTTGCCCTTGGCCCAGTCGAACAT
The DNA here is from genome assembly GCA_037954305.1 of Neonectria magnoliae. Taxonomy (NCBI): domain Eukaryota; kingdom Fungi; phylum Ascomycota; class Sordariomycetes; order Hypocreales; family Nectriaceae; genus Neonectria; species Neonectria magnoliae. The sequence continues at coordinate 139,886 of JAZAVK010000031.1, forward strand.
CTGGGCAGCACCAATGGCAATGAAGAGAACGACAGCCCAGTCACGGCTGGCGAGAATGATGCCGACCCACGAGAGGATCTCGAACATGTAGTTGGGGCAGGTCACCAGATTGAAGCCGTAGCCCACGGGAATCTTCCGCTCAGTGCCGCCAGTGGAGCGCAGCGAAGACAGGTACCGGTGGATGAGGGCGTTGCCCGTCTCGCCAAACAGGTACAGCGCGGTACCGAGAGCGTCGATGATGGGGATGTCGGCCTTCGCGGCGAGAGACTTGGGGCTGTAGATGGTGAACGCGCAGAGAGCGCCGGAGATGGCCCAGTAGAAGAAGCTGTTCTTGAAGACGTTGAAGAAGGGCATGGTGTTGGCGGAGAACTTGTGAACGAAGAGCGTCTCGAACTCGCGCTTGACAAAGTGCAGCACGATCATGCCGTACGAGAGCCACTGGGTCTGTGACATGGCGCCCTCGGCGTTCTTGTACAGGTACGGACGGGCGGCGACGACGGCGGTGTGGATGAGGATGGGGCCGAGATACTCGATGACGAAGACGGTCCTCCAGCTAATCTGGGTGCCTTTGCAGAGACAGTTAGTATTGGATATTCTGGCGTCTAGAAAGAGAAGCTAGGAGGGAGGAGCATTTACCAAGGTCCTTGACGAGGACTTCACCAGCGGAAGCGACGCCCTCCTCGTCGGCAATCAGAGCCTTGCGGTTCTTGAGCGTCTTATTGGTCGAGGGATCGTAGAGGCCGACTCGGTTGAAGTCGCCGATCCTAACCTCCTTGGCAATCAGTTTCTTGACATCCTCAACGGTGGCGTCGGCAGCGAGCTCGAGGGACGCGGGCAGCTTCTTGACGGGCTGCTTCGGAGCTGCGGGGGGAGGTGTCAGTTCCAGTGGGCTTTTCACGAGGCAATCGGCAGCGGGAGCGTACAGCGGTTGGTCAGCTTGAGGGTCGTCGGGGCGGCCATCGTGGGCGGTCGGTGGGACGATCGATGCGACGGTTTAAGGGGCGGCTCGTGGTGTTGAGGAAGAGAGCTGGCAGCGGCGCAGAGAGCGAGAGAGACGGACGGATTCTGAGCCGGATCTGATGGGCGCCAATGGAGACCTCGGCGGACTGTGGGGCACCTGCACTGCGCTGTTCGGCGCATGGGGCGCGGATTGCCGACATTGTTGGGACAATGCAATGCAGGTCCGAATTTGGTTGAAGGTTGAGAAGGTTGAGAATTTTGGGAGTTGGAGGTCAAACGACTGAGCTTAGTTTTCAGCTTACATTATTATGCCTCTGAGCCTCGATGCATCTAGTCTTTGTGGACATAAGCAGCCGCTTCTTACATGTGACTCTGCTTGACACATCACTTTTCACTTCAATCGTGCGAGTTGTAGTCGGTAATTAGGTACGGTTTTGTTTGATAGAACATCAGGGAGTTCATGTTACGGAAGATCAACTTGGTATACATCTTTTAATGTTAACAAGTTCATTCGTGTAGACTACCTCGGGCTGAATCGCATTGTTACTACCTCAGATAAGCAATGGCCCCCGTCCGGACCACAGGTAAGCGCTGCGATGTTGACCATAATATCCAGCTCCCAAATTGGTCGACTGACCTTCTGTATGTTCATAGACACAAAATGTACGGCGCTTTACAATGAGCATCTTAAGAAGTGCAGAGCATTGTCAACTCCTCTCCTATCTTCTTCTCACAATACCTATTGGCAGAACACCACCAAGAACTCGAAGTCATGTATAAGCACAGAGACAATTCATTCACCGCATCTCCGTACCAGTCAGCCCAATACAGATATTCCAGTCTATTCACGCCCCTATTCACGGTGCCTTTCCAGGTTCCAGGAAGTAGTAACTTCAATCAGGGAGGGCACTCTCAGCATAATAGGCAGCATGCACTGGCTCCTAGCACAATGCGTAGACCATCCACATCGGGACCTGGAGAAAAAGATATCAAAGGAATTACTATATATTGCACCCTTCTCCGTCGCCACAGAGCCCATGAGCTTACACTTCTACACGTTCATCTAGTCGTTGTTCCTCTACCGGGTTGCTCGCCTGGGTGCTGGCCGACGACTCACAACCTCTTTTCACCGGCCAGGTGGTAACCAGCTGCCAGCCGTCATTCACTGCCAATCTGCCATCTCTCTGCCTAGGCAATCCCGTCTCGGGTTTTCGCGCTCGAGACGCGTTGCGGGCTCTTCTCCATCACATTTTGGTCTCGCTTCCCAGTTGTCGACGTCACCGCCGTTCGTTCAAGCCTCGTTGTCGCCCGGTTCTTATGCTCCGTTGCTTGACCTTGCTTGACAATCTGGTTGCGAAATAGCAAGTCGTCCAGAGAACTTTCATGGCCCATTGCTGACCGTATTTTCCAGCCTTGACGTTGGTGCTTCTAGTACCAGGCACCGACCGCCGATACCCGTGACGGTTCATTGGGCGTCTCGCCAGAACCTACACCTAAGAGTCACGAACATTCAGTCCTACAACAAGTCAGATCATTGGCCTCATTCACGCCCTTCTTCACTCTTTTAATTTGCTACACCTCCTTGTCTATCTCTCAATCCACTTCAATCAAACCCACTCTCTCATCACATGGCACGTCCACCATTTCGCAATCACGATGAACCCACGCGCGGCGACATTCACGCCAGGTTCATCCTCGCCTGAGCCTAGTGTCGACGGCAACCAACCCGAACGATTTCGCCCCGTGCCCACCGGGCCGCGATCATGGCAACCGAAAGACCGCGGCCGGCCGCCAAAGCCCGATGCGCTGGACCCAGACAACTACGATACCATGTTCCCTACTCTGGCAACCCCGGCCGCGTCTTCACCTGATCCTTCCGAGCGGACATCTTCCAAGAAACTCCGAAAGAAAAAGAAGCAGAAGAAGCTCACGGCCGATAATGAAGAGCCCAGCGAGCCTGGACCGGCGGTTAAGCCGAGTCCCGAGTCCCCGGGTTCCATGGTTTCGGACACGCCTAACCAAACAACCGAGGACAATGCTACCATCAAGAAGCCCCCCTCAGAGTTGCCCGACCCTATAGTTGACGCATCTTCCCACGATGGCAGCAGGCAAGCCGAATTCCCTGAGCCCCCGTTGCCAGCTCCGACCATCAAATCAAAGCTTGACACCAAGGAGGCTCAAGCGGCTCCCTTCATGCCACCGACGCCAAGACCCGATCATGAGTTACCAGTCACAAGGAACTCAGAGTTGGTACCCTACTCAAGCGGTCCAACCCTCCCCATGAATATTGCCCCTCAACAGCGTCCCCCCATGGTGCAATCACAATTCTATCCCAATGTCATGGTTCCTGGATTGGCGTTGCCCATGCCGGCCCCCATGCCGGGTTACTACTATCCTCAGCAATGTACACCTTATCCGGCTGTGTATGTGACCACTCCACCTATTGTGTGGCAGCCCGCGTTCACCCCTATTCCAGCCAAAGTGTGTACAGATCACCCTAGCCAAGCGTGCCAGCAGCCAGGATACTGGGAAGGGCAACTGGGGATCCAAAGTGTTCATGGATCATCACTTCGTGTCGAGTCAGGTTCCAGCTTCTTTGAGGCCTCCCGTCGTCAAAAGGGGTCCCGGCCTTCGTCCCGGACCAAGCGTCGGTCGACAGACTTCAGACGAACCCACCAGCTTGGAAACCAAGGTGCGATCCCACGGCCAGCATCCACCGCCGGTCACAAGACCCAAGTTGAAGTCTTGAAATCAAAGTATCGCGCTAAATCTTCGAGCCCCATAAAGTCAGCACCGAAACAGCAAGTTCTCCTTGACTTCCCTGACCAGAGCATGGGACAAGGATACATACTCCCAGCATCAATTAGACCAGGAGCCGCAGGTGAGCATCAGGCTTCGATGAGCGCCAATAGCAATGAGCAAATCTTTCACCAACACCTACAGCAGAAGCTTGAGGGAGAAGAAGCCTTCAAGCAGGTACGCGGACTAGAGGCAAGCCAGACGGCGTCTGATGGCCGAGAGATATCCGTCGTTGGTGAGGGCAATCGCAAGGCCGATCAAGTCGACTCCCCTATTCCCCAAGATCAGCTTTTGCACATTACAACACCTTCTACAGATGATGCACTGCGACTTCCGCCCATTGGACCACCTGTCAATGCTCCCAAGGCTCCGGCATCACAGCGGCGAGTTACCCAAGGGGCTCTCGCATTCCCCTACCCACCTCTAAGTGGCAGCCCGGCTGAGAATGGAGCATGGTCCCAGTCAAAGCGATGGATGAGTCAAGAGACCAAGGAAAGAGTAGCATTCCAGAAAATGCTTGTCAATCTGCATTACATGGGTGCCGATAAGTCGCCATTTGTTCCACAAAGTCCAGCTGAGCTAACCGCATTCAAGCTCAAGGTAGCCGAATGTGAGAAACTTAAGCTCATGCGAGAAGTTGCCAAGCGAATGGCGAAGGTTGATTGCAAAATTCTTGCGGTGCATAAGGACAGAAAGGTAGAGTCCCTGTCTGGGCTTCTCGGGGGCAAGCAGTTTCGAGACAAGCTCTCGCCAGTCTTTGCCGCAGTACATTGCTTTAACAAGGAGTTGCCAACTGAAGAAACATCGCGCGTCGATTGGCCATCTCTAGCAGAGCTAAAGGAGGAGGGCGACAAGAGAGCCAGTCGCTATGGTCGTTACTTTCCTCTGCCACGTCTAAATGTGATCGCTGCAAGATTTCCCAGTGAAGACCGCGACAATGCTTTTCACCCAGATGGGACAATTCGTTGGGAGAAGAAGGCGGTAAAACTGGGCATCCGCGAGATCATGCCAGTAGCCGCGGATTTGGAGGGAAAAGCTGTCGAGCCAGCTGTAGAACTCCGTCAAGAAGAGCTTCCAATGCCGCTTCAACTGATCCTCGAGCACATCGACAGTACTCAAGAGGATTACGAGCAAAAGCTCCACGAGGAGGAAACAGGAAAACAGGACGAGTCATGAGAATAGACTTGAGGACGAAGGACATGGCCAGCGAGTATTTCAAGGTATTGCATGAAGTTGAATCTCGACAGAGGGACGCTTGAAACACCTATCGAGATCTTTAGCAACAGGTTACCTCATCTTAGGAGTGAAGGACATAGCATTAGAGACTTCCGAGATTGAGGCAGGCAATTACTGAACATTGCGCAAAGAACGCCCTTGTGTATGATAACATAGTTGAAAAAGAGAAAGATTCCGAAAACCCAAGTACGAGTTTTTAACAAGGTATACCATCAACACATAGAACAAGACATCCAACGAGGTTCGATTGAGCCTGACGTCTAATGTTGATTCGCAAACATGTGTCGTAAGTGAGAACATGACGCAGTGGGGCGACGCTAAACGCCTAAGCACGCTAAAGTGGTTGTTGAGTGGGTGGAGTCCTATCTGTCACATGGATGGCTTGGCAGTTGCAGCGCTGACCTCTTTCACGTGACCGAAAGGGTTATTCGGAACATCCAGCCTCCGCCGTGCCGTGCCGGTACGTACCGTGGGCTAGCGAAACCCGCAGCCCACAACCACAATTTTGCATGCATTTCAGATCTCCACGCTCGTTCCGCCAAAAAGCTCACTCTTCCCACATCCGCCAATTCGATTGCCTGGTGACCGTCAACATCATCAGGTTAGTACCAGCCCGCAAGAAGGGCACTCAATACTCTGATCAACGATATCGACTGCCGCCGTGTTGATTTCCAGCTGGTTGAGTTGCTCCTCTCGTCTCCCCCTCGGCCTTTCTTTCGCCCAACGTCGTTCTCTTGAAGCATCCGCTAACCAGTTGGTATTTTACCTTTCGTACAGAAACCGCAGTCATGGGTATCTCTCGTGACTCCCGCCATAAGCGATCCGCTACCGGTGCCAAGCGCGCCTACTACCGTGCGTAATATTCCGAAAGCCCGTATCGTCCTTTGGACATACGTTCTGACCTTTCACAACAGGGAAGAAGCGCGCTTTCGAGGCTGGCCGCCAGGGTGCCAACACCCGTATTGGTACCAAGCGCGTCCACACCGTCCGAACCCGTGGCGGTAACCACAAGTACCGTGCTCTCCGTCTCGAGTCCGGTAACTTCGCCTGGGGATCCGAGGGCTGCACCCGCAAGACCCGTGTCATCGGTGTCTCCTACCACCCCTCGAACAACGAGCTGGTCCGAACCAACACCCTGACCAAGAGCGCCGTCATCCAGATCGATGCCGCTCCCTTCCGACAGTGGTACGAGGCCCACTACGGCCAGGCCCTTGGCCGAAGACGCCAGAAGGCTCAGGCCGCCAAGGAGGGTAAGGTCGAGGAGGACGTGAAGAAGAGCCACGCCGTTGAGAAGAAGCAGGCCGCCCGCTTCTCCGTCAGTGGCAAGGTCGACAGCGCCCTCGAGAAGCAGTTCGAAGCTGGTCGTCTTTTCGCTGTTGTCTCCAGCCGACCCGGCCAGTCCGGTCGCTGCGATGGCTACATCCTGGAGGGTGAGGAGCTGGCTTTCTACCAGCGCAAGCTCCACAAGTAGAGTGGTTTCAACGTCGGTGAAAGAGCGTCCGCCCTCGGTATGGTGTTAAGGATTTCTCGCTGTCTTGGTATTTCAGGGCATGGAAAGCTTCACATGAGCCTCGGATCAGGTCCATAGGGAATGAAAAAATTTCTTGCGATGAATTGAATTCATAATCAAGGTTTTCTTCCTCCAGTCGTGATAATTGGACCAAGCCATGTCTATTGAGGGTGCTTTTCACCATTTCCTGTTGCCCGCCCGAGGGCTACTAAACAATACAAAAGTTTTGCTTCAACGAAGATAAACCCCCAGTAACGCCTACATGTGGCATCACTCTGTGCCAGAGACAATGGGAACTCGTGTGTCTTGTGGGATATCGAAAACATGCCGCCATAGTCTTTCCCCGGCTCCCATCATTACCTTATTGTGAGCGGCTCATCTCAACCAGTGAACACTGCACCGCCCAAGCAGGCTAAACTCCGTTTGAAGAGAAATGACGGGAAGGCGGAATCGGAGAAGATGAGCAAGATTTTGTACAAAGAGTGGCCAGCCCAAAAGGGACTGGGACCAGATCACCAGCTGACGAAGACCCTTTGAAGGAGCTGTTAAACGAACTGGCGTTTCAGGTCGGTCCACTTTCTGTTGAGCGTCTCATGCTGAGAGTTGATCTAGGAAAGAGTGTTAGTGCCGTGTGCCAAAATAGAGAGTTTGGAATATTCACCTCTGCATAGCGCATTTTGGTCGAAACCAGCTCTTCTTCCAGCTCACCCAGCTCCTTTTCCAGCTTCTGGTTCTCTTCATGAACATGGAGGTTTCGTTTCATCAAGTCATCACGCTCCAGCTTCCAGGTCTCTTCGAGATCTTCGGGCTGCTTTTCGATGACGATGCGCAACTCCCGGACCTGGCCCTTCAGGCTTTCATTCTCGTCCTTGAGCTCTTCATTCTCGACCTTGGTGCGAACCAGCTCAGTAGCAAAGTCGGCTTGCTCTCGATCGCAAACCTCAATCCTCTCTTCCAGTCTCCTGACTCTGATGGCAAAATTGTGATTCGCAGCTCGTAGCTCCTGAAGCTCGTTCTCTCGGTCTTTCTCCGCCCTGGTCTTCTCTTCCCACTCCGCAGTGTAGGCTTTGAGCATCTCTGGTGTGACCTTGACCTCACAAGCATCCGTGACGAGTTGGTCCGCACGGTAGACCTCCTTGTCCATATTGGAGCTTGAACTCCCAAAGAAGCCGTTTTCGAGAAGGCTACCATGGCTCGGATCCTTGTCAATGTAGACATCAAACAGCTTGTCTTTTAAGTAGGTGGTGAGTTGCTGCATGTCGGAGAGTCCGAGGAGAGTGGTAGCGTTCTTCTGCATGAGAACGATTCCAAATCGCAGGATGGCCGAAAGGCCCTCGGAAAAGATCAGATCATAAATCCGGAGCACTAGTTGAAGAGGGAATCGGTAGGCGAAAAGTGTCAGGAACCACTGAGTGGCATATAGGTGAGGGGATATTCCTCGTCGGTGGAGGTGGCAGTATAAAGCAGGCTCATAATCCTCCAGCAGCCGCTCAAATTGGTAGAGGTGCATGTGTAGTCCGGGCATGTCCTGAACAAATAGGTCTCGCAGTTTGTAGTGGTTCATTAATCGTACCAGGAGACAGAAAGCCTCTTGTTCAGGCATCTGCAGGCAAACATTAGTATAAATGAGGCATCAAATGGTGTCGGAGAGTTCTCTTACGTTAAATAGCAACGGCATGATCAGGAAATTCATGCCCTGAGCATACCCAACACCTTCATCGAACAGGGCGTACGCCTTGCAAATACCAAACAGCCCTTCTTGGAGCCCTGCAGCAGCAGCATACTTAGAGTAACTAGTACGAGCCCCAAGGTCGCGGCGGATCATCTTTTCAAGCTTCTGCAGATTGGCAGCGTCTTCTTTCTCCTTTCGCTTTCGCTCCACTGCGGCGGCAGCCTGTGCTTTCAATATGGCCTCTGAACTCTTTTCGGGGTTCGGAGACGCCGCGCCGTTGGGGCCCGAGTTCTCTGAGTTGACTGAAGACGCAGAGGACGCGATGGCATCGCCGCTTTGGACACTCAAGTTCCCATTGCTCAGCGAGCTGTTGGTAGTGCCGTTGCTATGCCGATCCTTACTCTTGTCCGTACCTCGAGAGATCAGATCCTTGTAAACCACTTCCAAGTCATCATTCTTGCTGTTGGCCAGAACCTGCCAGATTACTCCTCGGATCGCACTGGGGATACCAGTTGCGATAGCCCTATTCAGCTCCTCTGCGCTTGTCCTGGCCACGGCGGCTGGGCCTTCATAGACGACGGATTGCCAGAGATCCCAATCGACTTGGGTCTCTGAGATGGCGGAGGGACCTGCATTCACGCCTGACATAGTTCCCGGCGCCAGGCCGGAAATGGGAATGGGGACCGGAGATGGTAGAGGCTTCTCGCCGGCAGGAACCTCCTCTCCAGTTGTAATCACACCAAGGCCGGTCATATTCGTTGTTCCTCCAACGCTATCGCTCTCTCCCTCCACTGCAAAAGCAGCTTCTTGTTGTAACCGAAGTTGCTTGAACCTATCCCGAAGGCTCATGCGGTGTGTTTCGTCGACAGAAGCTGCGTCACCGCTCTTCTCCTCCTCCAACTTGCTCAGCATCATTTCGGGGTTACTTGTGAGCGTGGCGATCGAGCTAGCCGTGTTTCTTCGGGCGGTTTGTGTCGGGAGAGGAGGAAGAGGCTCCTTCTCCTTACTTGAGGAATTTCGAGAAAGCCATGCGAAGGGACTGGTGAGTTTCCGAGTCGGGGGTGCAGGCTGGAGCGGAGGTGGAGGAGGAGCAATGGTGGCAGACGGCGGGACAGGGCTTTTCGAGGGCGACTCGGTCGGCGGAGACCATGGCATAGAAGGGAGGGAGCTTGTAATGCTATGTAGTGATAACGTCTTAGGAAGTTGCTGCTTTTCTTCAGGACTCTTTGGTTCTACGTTGTTGTTAGTTGGCTGTTACACCAGGGGGGTTTGGGTGGTGCAGATTACCTGTGAGAGGTGGCGGAGATGAGGCTTCGTCATCAAGGCTAACAGTGTCGAGGTTGGATGTGTTGGAGATGCGGTGCGAGATGGAGGACTTCCGGGGAACAGGAGGCTTCTCGTGGATGCTTTCCTCGTCGCACGAGTCTGCAGCGTCCTGGTTGTTGGCTTTGTGGTCCTGGGGAGCTTCTGCGTCGAGTTTCTTATCAGAGGCCGGTTCAACAGCTTCAGCCAGGGGTGAGTCCAGGGGTCCGTCAGAGGACAGTGATTGTGGCTTGGAGGCGGAGGCGGTTCTCTTTGTGAGCGATCGCGCGGGAGATGCATCGACGGCGTCCTCGAAGGTATCCTGATCGGCGGTCTACGACCGTTAGCATGGATGCGGTTCCAAGTTGATATGCAGTCTGCTGTGCGACTGCTGCAGCAAGGAGCATGCTGGGACATGAAAAGGACCTACTACATCGTCGCTGGACTCTGACTGCGTATCAGAAGACAGTCTCTTTGCTTCGTGGTCCTTCTGCTCCTCCTGATGCAGCTGCTGCTTCTGAGCGTTGGCCTGGGGCGGCGGCGAGGTGACTCCGTCCTGTTGCGACATGGCTTCGACTGTGGAGGCTCTGTGGCCGTGGCTTCGTGGCTCGGTGCGGGCAGGTGAAGTCGTCTTAGGAGTCGAGCGGCAGATAGGTAGGAAGGAGTTGATGTGGCCCCTCAATTGCCGGGGTTTTGGTGCAGAGAGAGGTCAATCCGGCGTGGAAAGATGAGTAGCTGGACGCAGGAGACGTGTTTGGGCCAGGCGGCGAGGTCAGGAATGCCAACGGTGACAAGAAATCCCGGGGGTTGTGGCGTTGGAGTTGGCGGTGCAGTGCGGTGCGGTGCTTCCTCCTGGAGACTCGGGACACGGGACAAACGAGATACTTGGGGGTTTCGAGGCGCCGGACCCTCCATAAAAAAACGGGGAACGGCCGGGTTATGCTGCTACTGCGTGGTGGGGTGGTGTTGTTAGCGGCCACCTGCCTGTCCGCAAGCCCGTCGACGGTACCACGGGCACCCAGCAGGTGCGCAGCTAACAGCGGCCTAGGGGGTGGCAGGAGGCGGAGCGCCTGGAGGACAGCCCGCCTATAATTTGGGCTGGCAATGGAAGCCCTGGAATGGATGGATGGAAGCGCTTCACTTCGCCGGGTAATTAAGAAACGGGGATGGAGAAGATGCGGGCACGGGAGTTCCTGGCCTGGTTTATTCGTAGCGCCTCCAGCAAGGCCAACGATTGAAGGAAGCGAGGCTGGAATCTGCCATCTATATATTCAGGAGAGGCGTTTTATCAAATTCCAGCGATTCAATCGGAAAGAAGAACCATGAGTGGCGTTGGAGGAATCGCGTGGAGCAAACGTGGACGTCAGCTGCTCCCTGGAAGTCTGATAAGCAGCTCCATGGAGGGATCCAAGGGAAGGCAGGGACTCGACAACAGCATTTCATGCACTACATCCCGTCCTTTGCATCACTATCGTTCGCTCTGCTGACATTTGATCGTGTTGACACGCATCAAAGATGACATCCGTGGATCCATCTACCCGGGTATGCCATCATGCGACTATCGAGCACCTATGCACACCAACCTGCCTGCAAATGAACAACTAACTATGGCATCTGGCGGTGTCGATGTCCAGTCACGATCATTTGCGTTCCAGCCGCTGCCGAAAACGGTCCGAAGGTTGGCACAATGCCTGTCCAGATCCCCTGGCCTGCAATTCTATCAACAGCCACCGCAGCGCACGTTCACGCTCGCGCTGCTCCGATCCCCGATTCACCACTCTCGGCCTCGCCCAGCACGAACCAGGGCAAGCCTGCACAAGCCCTGAACTAACACCCCAAGGACTGACAACCCAGGCGAAGAAGCGTCCAGGGGGGCTTCCAAACTGCCTGGTGAGTCTGGCAGTCACTTTCCCAGGCCTGTTTCAGGGTCCGTCCAGGCGTAGGATGATGCACGCTGCCACGGAGTCAATCCTGTGCCTCCAACTACCTGTTTCACTAATTACAAAGTACGGTGGCCTACCGCGTATCTGTTCGTACTTCGTAAAGCGTTCTGTTTGTTCCAGTGGCCTTCATCACAAATCCACAAGGTATTTTGTGTCGCCAAGGCATTCTCCCTTGTCACTGTTGCCGCTCCCCCAGTCTCCCTTGCCTTGAATCGACCTCCTCAACTCATATCCATGGTCTTTGTCTGCGACTCTCTACTCGTGTCTGTATTAAAGTGGTTCCACGCGGCTGTCGTTGAGGCTGATGAGCCAGGCGCTCCGTGACTGCACTAACGCAGGGGCGGCTTTGGCCACGCAACCAAGCTCCGTGCCAAATCCCGTGCGAGCTTCGAGAAGGACCGTTTCCCCCCAAAAAAAGCAGAAAGCGAGCCAGCCCAAGCACTAAGAACTGCTGTCGAGTTACTTGTGTATGACGTAAGGAGGAAGAACTTACCAGTTGTTAGCTTCGCTCTACTTTTCAGATTGTCAAAATACGTGGGGTCTCGTGCGCTTCCTTGAGCGGTAAAACCATCACCAATAACCCTACCTACCAACAATGGAAAGGAGAAAACCAGTAAGTCAGTAATGTGGATGCTATCATAAAATCAATCTTACACAACTGTGCGATTCAGCAGAAGTGACGTTATCTACCAGCACACATTACATTCAGATTAATACGTAGCTTGAGCGGCGAATCCGTATGTGACATTTTTCCTACCCTACATAGGTACACCTATTATGTAGGCTTCCACGAAAACTGGGCGACCCGCGTCCTGGCCTGGGAAGAGTTGAATGCCCTGTAGCAGACGACTTTAGGTGGACCAAGACTGTCTCTAATGTTCGTTACGCACTTCCAGCACTTCCAGCACGCACACGTCGGACAAAGTACCAGGTACCCACCCATATGAGTAGAAAGGTGCGATAAAACCTTTGCAGAGAAGATCAGTTCAAGGAAGCATTACAGACAGATACATGATCAGGCGATGCAAAGCGCCACTACAATCATGTCCATCTGGGAAAGAATTCCCCTGCCCTGGTGCAGAGGAGTTCAATTGGGACCGAACATTCAGTCAGGACGGCCACGCAAAAGAGCATCACCGGTCGAAACACCTTAGCATAAAAATCTCCTGTCCAGTCGCAGACCAGTTTAACTGCAAGGAGACGTTGGCCTTGCCGAAGCATGCTAAGAAACACGCTCGACTTCATACCCTCCCTTTCGTCTGTCTGCGCCCACACTGTACGGAGCGTTTCGAAATGTTCCAGAAAGCTTGGGATCACACTCTAAAGGAGAGTCACAAGTTCGAAACTGTTTACACTTGCCCAGCCGAGAACTGTCTTACAGGAATCATGGAACGGCGAGTCGACAAACGCGCCGCCTGGACCCATTGGCAGGGCATCGAAAGTCTACACAACTAAGCCGCGGTGCTATGAGTCAAATCACAAGCACTCTCATGGGGAGGTCCCAAGAAATACCCTCTGTTCTTCTGCTTTTTTGGGGGAAATAGTGGTAGTCGCATTTCCTAGAAGTTCGGAGAGTTGATATGTGTGCGATGCGCTCTCCCAAAACGACTTTCCGAACCTGGAAGATATCGAGAACAGAGGATGAATCGCTGACTTTTGTATAAAAGGCACTAAGAGGTACGATACCGTGTCACTCCGCAACTTGGGTCTCCAATGTCTAGGTCCGGCCAGGGGCCCGAGTAGGAAAGCTCCGCCGGGGGGGGGGATTGTAGCCGCAGCTTTTTGAGTCATGCCCTGATGCTGTGACTCTTGATTTCGACATGGCTCAACTCATTCTGGTCACGCCTAACAACCTCACCTAAAAAGACCTGAAGCTCTCCAACCGCTGCGTGGGTTGTTACCCCAATCTCCCCCCGAGGGAGCTAGTACCTGAGTGTGGTAGTCGGCCATTGTCAGAAGACGAACCATGCATTGAAGTATGCTGCGGCCAAACAATGGGAGTGTCCAAACGACTACAAGGTTGTTCTAGATCGTGCGGAGGAGATACGAAGGGGAGAGTGACTCCCATCAGATCTTGTCATCCTAGACGACGAGTGTTCCACCTTGTCTCGCCAATTGTTCAAGTTTTCCATCATCGACCGTGTCAACGGTAAAACATTGATCAACACTGTGCTGGACCACCCTGGGTGACTCAACCACAATAATGACAGAAAGAATGCATCTAATGAATTATCGGGCATATTTCAGGAACGTCTGAGTATGCGAACAGCATCCAGAGTATGCTCAGATTCTCGCTTTTCGCGTATTGACCAGATGAACGTCCACCAAGTCGCGCGCAAGCTCTAGGAAGTTGTGATTTCACAAGACACAATTTTTCTTGTATAGCACACCGGGAAAATACGAATACCCGAAATGCCTACTGCACATTCGCCTGCCACAAGAGCTTGACTTTAAGACTAGGTACCTTAGATCTTTGCTTGCCCAAAAGTGTACCTACGTAGCATGTACCCGATTTCGGAGATATGGCGGGGCAAGCCTTTCACGTGTGCGTCATTCGCAAGCAAAGTTTGCTGTGAAGGTGCTTAATCATTGGCCGCCCCAGACAAGCACGACCCACGGGGCAGAGGCTCGTGTGTAAGTCCCTTGACAGTGTGAGCTACTGGCTTCTCGTTAGCCTTATCTCAGCAATAGAAAGGTCAGTTGGATAAATTTCCCTATTATGGACTGTATGGCGCACTATACTTTACACTGTCAAAAGACCTCTACAAGGGCCCCTGTTCTGTGGGTCGTGCCAACGCTATTTCTGGGGGAACCATACCGTAGTAGGGCCCCGCCCCTGTATCCCCCGCCACTAAAAACCATATGTATAAATACGTCGTACCAAATCACCGGCACCGAAACCGGGCTGACTCACGGATGTCCAGCGTCCATAAAGCTCTTGCGGGGAAGTTTGAAAATCTCGACCACACTTTCGATCACACTCCGAAATTCCCAATTGGCATCTCGACAGCAGTCCAAGTCCCGGTCTCCCCTCTGTCGAACTCGAATTCGCGAGCGACGTTCACCATGTGCGGTACCGAAAACGAAGCGGCCGGTCCGGCCCCCAATGCGGCTCACCCCGTCCAGAACCACAACCCTGCATCATCGCCCTACCAGCGCGTGGATGATTACCTCTCCAATGTGTCTCGCTATAAGATTATTGAAAGTATGGAAAATTCAAGAGGGACATGGAAAAACCGCTCCTTGCCACATGCAATCCCAGTCCCAGTCCCATCCCCAATCCACTGTCCCAGGGGCGGTGTTGGTTCTTCCTCCCCTCTGGGACTTTGAGTGAGTCAATCAGGTTGATGTTAACGGAGAAATTAGGCACTTTAAGAGAAGGCGAGCAATTCTCAAATTCTTTCTTTACAACAGAGATGAAGTGTAAGATCGCAACGATGCTCAGTGACTTCGGTGTCGACTATATCGAGCTCACCAGCCCGGTATCATCTCCTCAGTCGTACGAGGACTGCAAGACCATCTGCAAGCTTGGCCTGAAGGTCTGTACCCAGAAGCTGCTACTGGAGAGTAAATACTTATTTGTCATCTAGTCCAAAATCCTCACACATGTGCGATGCAATATGGATGATGCCAAGAAGGCTGTAGAATGCGGTGTCGATGGTGTCGATCTTGTCATTGGAACCTCCAGCTTCCTGCGTGAGTACAGCCATGGAAAGAGCATGGAACTGATCCAGAAGACTGCTCTCGAAGTCATTGCATACGTCAAGAGGTGTGTTTCAATGCCAATCCCTGGTGTCCACTTCAAGGCTGACACTCATAACAGCCAAGGAGTCGAGGTGCGCTTCTCCTCTGAAGACTCGTTCCGTTCCGATCTTGTCGAGCTCCTCACTCTCTACAAGGCTGTCGACAAGGCAGGTGTCAACCGAGTGTAAGTTTTGCCCCAATGGAGGCAGGAATCGTCCCGCATATTGACAGGAGCAGTGGAGTCGCCGACACGGTTGGAGGAGCTACGCCGCGAATGGTCTATGATCTGATCCGAACGCTACGAGGTGAGTAGCCGTTGATCAATGGATCAAGTCCGACGAAGTTTAACGCTGACAATATGGACAGGCGTTGTGGGTTGTGACATCGGCATGTCCCCTAATCTTCACCTCCACGTCGCTCACTAACATCAGATAGAAACGCACTTCCACGACGACACCGGTTGCGCAGTCGCAAATGCGTTAACGGGGTTGGAAGCTGGCGCGACGCACGTGGATACCAGCGTCCTCGGCATAGGAGAGAGTCCGTATCCCTTTTTCCCTCCTCCCTGTCGTGGTTGATGTAATTTTCATGGCTGACTCTTGACTTTTAGGGAACGGCATTACCCCCCTGTAAGTTTTTGCCGCACCTCAAGGCCTGGAAGGCGACTAACAAAGACTAAAGCGGCGCCCTAATGGCTCGCATGGTTGTGACGTCTCCTGAATACACCATATCCAAGTACAACCTCAAAATGCTCAAGGATATCGAAGAATATGTCGCTTCTTGCGTGCAAGTGAATATTCCCGTGAGTAGCTCCCTCCAACGTACCGGTTTACCAGAAATCAGTCATTAATATTTTGATCCCCTAGTTCAACAACCCTATTACCGGTTTCTGTGCATTGTGAGTTGTCGCTCGGTTGTTGGTGGGACCACTGGCTAACTCTAAGACAGTACGCACAAGGCTGGAATCCACGCCAAGGGTAAGCCGACTCATAACATAAGTATTTCGGATTTTCTCGTTTTGTTCTAACTTCTGGTAGCTATTCTGGCGAACCCTTCGACATACGAGATCATTGACCCCAGCCTTTTTGGATGTATGTTATCTGTTGCACCTAAACTCCTCCGGTCTACAGTAATGGCTGACATGTTCTAGTAACTCGATACATCTCGATCAGCTCTAGAATTACGGGCTGGAATGCGGTGAAATCTCGAGTCTTGCAGCTAGGATATTCACTGACAGATGACCAAATCAAGGAAGTGTATGTTGCCTTCTCATCAAACCACGAGACCGGATCGAAGCGGGAACTTGCGCTAACATTTTGGAAATAGGACTGCTAAGATTAAGCAGATGGGCGATATTCGTCCACTGGCGGTTGATGACGCAGATAGTATCATACACTCGTATAACTTGAGTCTGCACCAGGAGAAGGTCGCTTGAGAGGCGTTGTGTTTTGGCTATTGCGGATCGGACGGGGGGAACTGCACATGAAAATGGAAGAGTGTTTTTAGGACTGGAGCATCAAAAGTGAAATTCAAATCTTCAGTGCTCGGCACCAGAAAGTGACCAACCAATACATTTCCCATATCTCTTGCGATGACTAAGATCAGCTTCAAAATGTCGAATATCCGGTGTCCAGAAGCAAGGGGGGGGCCGGTTTCGTGTCCGTGATGCCGCGTAATGTGACACTCGCCCGCCACCGATGGCCGCCGCCGCGTGGGTTACTTCAAACAAGACACTCCCGTCTGCTGTATCTCTCACAGGACAAATCCCGAAGGCCAGAGAAAGGGTTTCCGGCTTGCACTGCAGCATCGCAAGGCATGCTGTCGCGGGAAGCCCACGCTCAGTAGCTCATCTTCGCGAGGAATCTAACTCAAATAACGCGATGTTTACGCTCTCCGGAGCCCATTAAGCAACATCAGGATAATATATCAAAGAGATAGGCATAGGACGAGGCGTTTTGTGTCAAGGCAAACGATGCGACAGATGCATCTGTTCTAGGACCGCAGAAAGACTACCGTAGAGAGACATAGAGAGCTTCACGCGGAAAGGCCCGAGAAGAATTGCGAGTACCTCGAGCCAAAGTTAAACAGTTCAGACACCATCATCGTCTGACTGTAGTTTCATCTCAATAATCTAGGTTTAATAGATTCCTGTTCAGTGCATGGCAGACAAATAATTCCGGGTTCAAACGAAAGTCCAACTGTCCCTTGAAGAAAACACCAATAGATACACAGGAGATTCCAGTGTGACTGGAGATTCGCCATGTGAGCATCCGTGTAGCCTTCTATTGGCTGGGCCGAATCAAAGATGGGACAATGGAAAAAGATAGAATCAGGAAGACATCACGATAAAAACACATGGGTATCATTGACTTCATGACAAATGGAGGCTGCAGAGTCACCCCCAAACACACATGGAGTCTGGAGTTTAACATTACTCTGTGTTCATGTTCGTAGCATTGGATCAAACCCGGGGACACGGACACCCAAAAGGGTGCAGTAAACAAACAAACAACCCCGCGTAAGATGTTGATGTTGAAACAAGCGCGGCTTGAAAGGCTGTACACGTAGGTATTATCTACTTAGCAGTTGCAGGAGGACCCGAGCACCTGAAAGGTGGAGGGCTAGCAGCCGAGAAGATAATCCGGCACCTTCGGCGACCCGATTTGGCCGTGCCTCTAGGTTGTACCATGCAGCCTAAGCCTCGCCCCGAAGGTACTTCCATTCACCCCAGTAGCTTCCACCTACACGGGTACACCTATTACGCAAAGGCCCACCTGCACTTCTCAACCTGACGATTTGGCATACGCCTTTTTCCCACTTCCTCACCTTCTCTCCACATTCTCGCCAACCGTTCTTCTCTTCATCCGGGTCATCTTCTCGTTTTCGCATGACAGCTGTCTACCTGCGAGGTGGACCAAGCTGATTTTCCCTCGAGCCGGCCCGATTCCACCCGTTGCAAAGCTGTTCCAGAGGCCGACCTGCACTCGACCTTGGACTGCTAATCAAGCTTTATCGGCCGCCAACGACTCTCCTAGAGACCGCGCCCGCACCTTCTCCATCACCACGTCAGCAGAACAGTGTTCTCAGCTGGAGGCACTGTTTCTCTCTCTCTCGATAACCTGGTCCGGGCCAACGGTGACGCCTGGACGATCCGCAACCTCCAAAACTTCCATCCTCAACCCCGCCGAGAGCCTGACCGACCGATCTTCGGCAAGCGTCAAGGCATATCATTCCGGCACAAGCCCAACAACCACCCCGATACCAGGAGCTGCCTAAGATCGTACACTGCGCCTCACAGAGCAAACTGTCGCTGTGGCGGGTCAGTTAACCCGGTCGTAGTGGAGGGGGAGCTCACTTTGTTTTTTGCGGCCCCGCCGCTTCCACCTTCACGATGGGGAAGATTACGAAGCCGATGCAGCAGAAGCACAAGGAGACCTTGGTTAGCCCTTTTGTCCCGTATTCCTATTATGAACCGAAATCGCTAACATACCTACTAGTCCCCTTGGCTAAAGAGCTACGTCGACTCGGCTTCTTCAACCCCTCTGCCTCTCTTACCACAGCACCTCGCCAGCTTTCCATCACGATGGCCGTTCGGACGAGGCGATCTCTACCACTGGATACCGCTGTTGAACCGCTTCGACGGTCTCCTCGAGCACTTTTGTGCAACCTACAAACTGAACGAGGGCCCTCAATCTCGCGACTTTGGATGCGATGTCCTTCTCAACCAGACCAAGAAGGGAGCGTTCAGTAACGAGAGACAGTGGTCCATGAAGGAGCTGGAGGACCACGGGTTTCCTGCCGATGGAGATAGACAGCTCATCGAACTGGTTCTCAGATTCACTCGAATGCTACTTGAGCACTGCGGGAACAGAAGCATTTATGCCAGCAGCGCTCACCTCAACGATCTTCTCCATACTACTTCATTGACCGTTCTTATCGCCACCCTCGAGGTTGGTTCTGAGCTGGCCCAGAGATACCAAGCATCCGTCAAGCGTATCGGAAACGCTTCTAGACAGATCAGCACCGCACTGCTCGCGAACCACTACAACATCGACCTTGACCGCGTTCAGCAGCTGGCTTTTCCCTTCGTCAAAACTCCCATCGTCAGCCTGTCAGACCCCGTGCCCTCCCACACACCCGGCTCCGCCAAAGGGAAAGAAAAGGCGCAAGGTGCCAGTTCCAAGACAGTCACCTCGATGCATGCCAACGACCTAGTCACCCTCGCCTCGTCCGAAGAGAAGCGATGGAATAGCTGGGGTGACGTCAAGGTTTGCTACTACCCCCAGGCAACGACTCAGGAATCCGCAGCTCCTATCGACCAGGGGCGGACATCAGCCCCATCCACCCCGACCCCACTCAGACGTAGCTCTACAATGACTGCCCATCAACATCAGACGCCTAAATCGCGGAACCACTTCACGGATGATTCGTCTCCCCTTGGGCCCCGCACACCTGTGATCGCGGATGAGTCTACAGCTCCAGGACCTAAGACGTTTGAGCTGCCTCAGTCAGTCGTTGCCTCGACGTCTATGTACGATCTGATTTCAAGATGCCCTGCGGACTTGCCGCCAGCCTCCAAATATGAGGCCTTTCACCGACTTAGAGCGGCCAAGGTTTTGATGGGTTCACGGGAAGCTCGACAACAGCTGCTGGCTGTGCGTTTACTGGCGATTACTAACTTGGCCTATATCCACACGGAGTCGAACTTCATTGAAAAGGTTCTTCGTCAGGATGCAGACGAGACTCGCAGATTCCAGCTGGTCTACCAACTCGCTGAATTGATACATCCCTCAAGTGACGGCAAGGTTGACATTCCCATGTGGCTGCAAGCAGTTGCCCTTGCTTTACTCGAGGCAATCTCCAGTTTCCACGCCAGGTGCCAGGATGTTTTATCTGCTCTCAACGCCAATGTCAACCACGGAATCTTGCTCTACGTCATCCGGAAAGCGGTTGCTGGTATGAAGGAGGACAACGATAGTGACAAGGGTGATCAAGTCACCGAGACAGATGAATGGCGAAACAACCTGTTCTCTCTCACTCTCCATTTATCAATGGCAACCCGGGTTGGCAGTGAGATGGTTTCTGCGGGTCTCATGGAAATCCTTGTTGAGATTCTCAACATCCGCTCAGCCGTGGCACAACGCAACCATTCCATGGTCCTTGCTTTCCTGGACGGTCTTATTTGGACCTACCAGAATGCCTTTACAGCCTTTTTCAATGCGAAGGGCTTGGACGCCGTGGCCCAATTGGTTGTGGATACAGTCAACGAGGCTCGAACTCTCCAGAAATCAGGGCAGGGTATAACACAAGGACAGCAATCTGGAGCTGTCGATTATGACATACCATACTACCAGCAGCAAACACTGAAGTGGCTTCTCAAGTTTGTTCATCACATAATGTCCAACTCGTACAGCTATGGCGGCAACACAGATCGCCTCCTTCGCAACCTGGCCGACAAGACTGATCTCCTGGCCAGCCTGCGGGACATAATTGAAGACAAAAAGGGATTTGGCTCCGTGGTTTGGACGAATACTGTCACTATCCTTAGTGATTTCATCAACAACGACCCCACAAGCTTTGCAGCCATCTCCGAATCTGGCATGATCAGGACCTATCTGGAGGCCATTACTGGACGCCCCCTTTCCAAGGAGGTTGTCGTTGCCGAAGAGCAGAAGGCAACCGACCGAGAAGGAGATGGCTCTGATTCCCAGGACAGCGCTACTCCATCGGTCCTCGATCAGGATCCTCGTCCACACCCCCCAACCGAGGAAATCCTTCGAGGAAGATCTCTCGAGACGTTGGGTTCGGGAATTCTCCCTTCTACTGATGCCATCACGGTGGTCCCACAAGTGCTCAACTCAATATCCTTGAACAGCGTGGGAATGAGGATGGTTGTCGCTTCAAGAGCTTTCGACAGCTTTCTGGAGATTTTCGAAAGTCCTACACATGTTCGATGCATGGAAATGGATGCCGAGTTGGCCAACAATGTCGGCGCCAGTTTTGATGAGCTTGCTCGCCATCACCCATCCTTGCGAACATCAATCTCAAATGCAGTCATCGACTTGGTAGCCCGAGTCCGGTTCCTTGGTATCGAAAAGGCAGAAACTGCGAACTGGGGCGCGAAGTTGGTGTTCGACGAACCTGATAAAAAGTCTAAGTCTGTTGCTGAGGACGTTGGTGACAAGGGAAAGGAGCCCATTGTCTCCGAAGATACGGACGTTGACATGTCCGATGCTCTGGTCGCAGCACCAGCTGACGGCCGCGACGACAACCCTGCAGACTCATCCAAGAACTCGATAATTCCGTATATCTTCGCTCTCAGTAGCTTTTTGAGCTCTTACATGTCGAATTCCATCTTAAAGACAAACTTTGTCCAGGGTGGAGGTCTCGAGCTGTTACTTGATATTTGCGAGTCTCCTAGCCTCGAGACTGGGTTTGGCGACTCGCTCGCCTCAAGGATCATCAGCCAAGTGGTTTCGCAACTTGTTGAGCATTCTCCAATCCGGGGATTGCCTTCTCTCCTTCGACGCGCTCAATCTGCTGTCGACACTTTGCGTCCTCTGGCAACGAAAGCAGATGCCCTGCCACCCTACTTCACGCCCGTTCTAGCTGCAAAGTCGCGCTTGATCTTCAGTGTGGAGGACTTCGATGAAGTTTATAAGAACGGCACAAAGATCGTCAAGGCCCTCCTGAACTCGCAGACGTTCATCAAAATCGTCTCCGACTGTTTTGCTACGTCCAGGTCCAATGCTCTGCAGTTATACCCGATCAACGTTTACGACTACTATCTTGGCCTGGTCAAGTCTATCGGCCCGTTGTTGCGTGGCGTACTTGCAGAAGAGGCGGGTGAACTGACTGTCGTTCCTCAACACTGGTCGTTTAGACGCCATGCTCCATTGTCTGAAGGAACTTCAGGTATCCGTAACCCTGAGCCGGTTGGCGATGACAGTGCCTCATTGCCGGACATGTTGGATAGTGCTGGGAATTGGCAGTCCAAGAGCGGAGCAGATGAACCGGGTCCGACCCGCCCAACAGAGGAGGAACAGGCGAGCCCCCAGTTCCAGAATTACGAAACACTTCGAGTTCTCCTGCACCCGATGATTCCGACAACGTTCCCTCTGTTCCAGACGCTTGGAAAGGCATTGCTGCCTCGTCGCGAGCGAGATCCTCGGGACCCTTATCCGAGACCTCGCCACTTGGAAATTGCCAGGGCTCTTGCCGATACCGTTCTAAGCCAACTGAGGCCATCTGTCGCGAAACCCAAGCCAACGTCGAAGGACTTCCATTTCTGGATCATCATGCTCCACACGATCACTGAGATGTTGATCGACCACCCCACTACTCGCTCGAACGATCGCTCGAATGTCCAGATCATCATGCCTGTTCTTCTTGCATTTAAGGAAGAGGGTGGCATGAACGTGCTGAACTCGATGCTTCAGGTGTTCTCCAAGGCTGTTCTTGGGGGCCCAGATGCGGCCTCTGACGAGTCTTCCAAGTCTAAGGTCGCTGCGTTTGGTCTCAAGAAGATCCTGGATTTGTATATGACTCTCGTCAATGGAAAATATCTTTCGGAAACTTCCACCCATTTCACTTTGCAGCCTCGCACGGGAGAAAGAAGTCAGGTGCCTCATATCTACCAACAACTTGTCGTCGAGTTCCGAGCAGCCATCCTACCCGAAATCACCCAATTGTGGGATTCTGACTTTGTGGAGAAGGTCCCTCACCAGACTGTAATTCGATTGGTCGATATTTTGAAGATGATAGCTGCGGGTGACCATGAGACTCAGACGGCTAGACCCCCTTACCAGCTCTTCAAATACACGGATGTGCGCTTCGATTGGCATTCCCACCGGGCCGTCGTTGAGGACCTCTTGAATAAGGGGTTCGAAGCAGATTTGGTACATGAAGCAGTCTACAGAGCCAATGGAAATGTAGCCAATGCGCGGGATTATTGCACATCCCATAAGGCTGGGCTTGCTGGGCCCCGAAATCCCATTCCTTCAGAAGACGCTGATACATCGGCCTTGAAAGAGATCAGCAGCACCTCGAATGACGCCGAACAGTCCAACCGACCGAGCACGTCTGAGCCAGATCGCATGTCTCTGGATGGCCCTCCTGAACTCGCCACCCCTGATCTTGCAGATAGGTTCCTAGGAGAGGCTCTAGGCGAGATCATTGACCGCTCATCCCAAGCGACCGATGAGACTCGCGAGACACCCAGCTTGATCAACGAGTCTCAGATCGTTGACGCTTCTGCAGCGAACGCCACAGAGCCCACTTCTGACCAGACCGCGGAGACCCACTCTGTGGCTCGGAAGGAGGATGTGGATAATTACCGTGAGAAGTTACGAGAGAACATGATTGACAGATGCCTGGATGTGATTCGAGCCCACCCTGAATCTGCCATTGAGATTTCTGAGCTCATCCAAGTCATGGTCCTTCGACAACAGAACAGTGACGCTCACGAGGAGGTCGGCTCAACTTTGACATTTGCACTCTCGTCGTTGGCTCTGGACGAGGAGGAGAAGAAGCGGAATGGGAAGTGCATTGCTGCATACGCTCACTTACTCGCGTTGCTTCTTCAAGATGCGAGCTTCTTCGAAAGCAACACTGAGATTCTCAGGGAGAGAATCGATGAGTACGTGGGTTTTCTGAAGACTTCGCCGTCCACCCCCGCCGAGGAGATACCCCCTTGGATTCCATACATTTTTTTGGTTGTGGAGACTCTCCTCTGTCACGACGAGCGACCCATTGCTGCCCAGTGGAAAGCACCGAAATCTCTGGATGAGCCGTTGGCAGATCCGGTGCTTGAGATGCGCGAACCGCTCGTTGATGACGCACGACGTGTCGACATACTCGAATCTCTCATAGAGTTGCTTCCACGAGTAGGAAGGGAGGAGACGCTGGCAGTCTCAGCATTGAGGGTGCTGGTGATTTTGACACGGAACCGGCGGTTGGCCAAGCTGGTTGGTGACAAAAGGAATCTGCAACGGCTATTTCTTATGGCGAAACAGCTGTCGGGTTCAGGCTCAGAACGGTTCAAGCAAACGAAGCTGCTAGCGCACATCATGACTATCCTCCGCCATATCGTGGAAGACGAGGAAATCATCAAGCAAATCATGCGTGCCGAGATCAAAGCGAGTTTCCCGAGTCTTCAGCGCAACCAGCGGGGGGGTCATTCCGACGTTACCAGCTATCTACGGGCAATGGCACCGATTGCCCTTCGGGCGCCTGACTTGTTTGTGGACGTAAGCAATGAGATGCTAAAATTCGCGAGATGGACCTCCCAATCAGGCGACGCCTCTCGCTCCCAGCCTTTGGTTTTGAAGGAGCAGAGCAGCGAGCAGGATACCGACGAGGATAGTGAGCCAGAACAAGACGCTCAAGACTCTGTGGTTGAAGACATCAAGCCATCGACCGAGCCAGTGGACAAAGAAATGACCGACGCACCTAAACCGCATCACGAAAGTAAGCGACCTGTGGTCGAGAATCCAGACGGTGTGATCCACTTCCTTCTTTGTGAACTGGTTAATTACCGCGAGGTAGATGACAAAGAAGTTCCGACCACGGACAAGGACTCAAAGACAGATACGCAGGCGACTTCGGAAGCCCAATCTCCAGCTTCGAAGGACAGCACTGCCATAGACGCGAAGGACAAAAAGCCAGTGAAGCCCGTCTTCAAAGCCGAGGAGCACCCAATTTTTGTTTACAGGTGCTTTTTACTGAACTGTCTGGCTGAACTCCTTCAGAGCTACAACCGGACGAAGATGGAGTTTATCAATTTCAAGCGCAGCGCTCCTCTGACAACAAGCACCCCGATTAAGCCTCGATCTAGTGTTCTGAACTACTTGATCTATGATCTGCTGTGCCAGGGTAATCTCAGCGGAACGGTGGACAGCATTGCCTCGAAGAAGAAAGCGGCAACGTCTGCTCAGGCACAAAAGGTTTTGGTTGCTTTGGTTGCAAAGACGAGTGAGAAATCCCTCAACCGCGGAAAGGACAAGTTTGCATACGACGATGAACCAGATCTACTATTTGTGCGCAAATTCGTCCTCGACACCATGCTAAAGGCCT
Source organism: Neonectria magnoliae (assembly GCA_037954305.1). Classification (NCBI taxonomy): domain Eukaryota; kingdom Fungi; phylum Ascomycota; class Sordariomycetes; order Hypocreales; family Nectriaceae; genus Neonectria; species Neonectria magnoliae. Next base: position 165,126 of record JAZAVK010000031.1, read on the forward strand.
ACGAGAGGGCGCCAATCTCGGATGAGCCGCTTGAGATCCGATATTCCAGGATGCAATGCCTGGCTGAGCTCATGAACTACATGGTTGGCGAGAGAGACAAGGACCAGAGCACCAATGGAAGAGCTTCCGATAGCATCCAAGCTCGATCGCATGCACAGTTGCGTCGACTGATGTATGAGAAGGGCTATCTTGATAAACTCACGACGTCTATCGCGGAGATCAACCTCAACTACCCCGGCGTCAAGCGCGCTATTAAGTACATCCTGCGTGTCCTGCGGGTCCTGACCGAGACAGCCAAGGAACTGAGCCACTCTAATATCCTACCCTCTGACGGGCTTTCTGACCATGGTGACGACGACATCGCTTCTACTTCCTCTCTTTCTGATTTAGATGATGATCGGGAAGAAACCCCAGACTTGTATCGAAATTCTGCTCTTGGCATGCTTGAGCCACGAGGCGACGATGACGATTCCGATGAAGACGAGGACGACGATGACGAAGACATGTATGGCGATGAATACGACGATGATGAGATGGACTACGGAGAAGATGATATGTCCGAAGATGCTGAAGACAATATCAGCGACGAAGACGAGGAGCTTAGCCAGATGGGTGAGATTGAAGGCCTCCATGGTGAACCTGGCGTTGTCGAGGTCATCATGGATGAAGACGATGATGAGGAAGACAGTGATGACGAGGACGACGACGATGAAGTCGACTCTGAGGATATGGAGGACGTGGAGGATGAAGTTGAGATCGTTGATGAAGATGGCAACCCGATCGATGACGATGGCAATTCTGGCTGGGAAAGTGCAAGCCACGACGAAAATGATGAAGGACCCGATGAGGACGACCTCGGCTACGACGCAGACATGCACGATCAACGACTTGAACTTGGCCCTGGGGATCTCATTGGGGGTATGGCTCGGGCTATGATGGGAGACGATGGCTATGACGCAGACCTATTGGATGGGCTGGATGACCACTATCTCGATGAAGGCCATGAGGATGGTATGCCTTTCACCTTGACTGCCTTGATCGAATCGCGAATGCTAATAGTGACTAGATGACGAGGAAGACGACGAAGATGTCGAAGATGAAGAATACATCTACGACGATGACTACCCTCGTAAGTGCACCATTAGTCCTAGGCCCTGATGAATAATTGTTAACATGAGGATAGTTGATGAGCAACCCCCGTCAATGCCGATTCTTGGATGGGACGAGCCCCATCGTGAGGACGATGAACACCACCGTCATTTGTTCATGATGGAGACACAACACAGGCGACGGTTGCTTACTAGAGTTGATAACCGTAGTCCGTTCCCTCCAGGTTTCATGGTTGGATCTGGCCGGGACAGCATCGGCGGTAAGCTTTCTTTGTTATGCATTGGTTTCTTATGCTAATCTTTCCTTCAAGACTTTCGTAGTTACTTTTCGCGAACGCATCGTACTGGTGCACCCCAGTCTAACTCTGACGACGGCGCGAACCCGCTTCTTCGACGTACGGATCAAGCTCGTGAAGGCCCACAGCGACCTGGTCACTCTCATTCGATTGGACTGAGATTGCCTGAGAGCATCTTTGGCCCAAATGGCCGACATGCCGTTGACGGGCCTATGGGATTCCTCGGAGAGCTGATGGAGTTTCTTCCGATCATGGGCCGGAACGGTCAACATGCTTTCCACTTACAGATCACTGGTCCTGGAGGCACCACCCGCGAAGCAAGAGATTTTGGTCCCATTCGAGGGTCTAGGAGCGAGCAAAGACGAGACGGACCAGCACAAGAACCTCAACATGCAGTTGCGTTCTCCATCGAGTCTACCATGGAACGTTATCAGGAAGAGGCGCGAATGATCTTTGGGCCAGCTCATCCTGCCGAGGCCTGTAAGCTCTACAACGCTATCATGATCAAGCTTACTCCAGCCGCCATTGAGCTTGAAAAGAAGGTCAAGGCAGAAGAAGCTGAGACTCAAAAGCGCATGCAGGAAGAACGGAAGAAATTCGAGGAAGAGCAGCGTTTGGTTCGAGAGGCTAAGGAAGCCGAAGAGAAGGCCCAGAAAGAGAAAAAAGAAGCCGAAGAACGCGAGGCGGCAGATAGGGCCGCCTCAGAGGCTGTCGCCAACGACACTCAGAGCGGACCTCCTGAGACTCAGGATGACAGCACTGCTATGGAAGGTGTCGAACAGTCACGGTCTCGCCCAGAGCGTTCAGATGCCCAGGTCGAGACTGTGGTAGCATTTGATGAACCCCGTGTCATGACCATGATCAGGGGCGAAGAAGTTGACGTGACCGAGTTGGGCATTGACCCTGACTACCTAGCTGCCTTACCTGAAGAATTCAGGGAAGAGGTCATCGCTCAAACAGTCAGCACGAGAAGATCACAGGCGCGAGAAGAAGCCACGACTGGCGAATCAACTGAAGTTTTCCAAGAATTCCTTGATGCCCTTCCAGAGGAATTGCGCCTGGAAATTGCCCAGCAGGAACGTCAAGAGCAGCGCCGCCGGGCCCGTGAAGACCAAGGTCGTCAAGCGGCGCCTGCAGGCGGCCAAAATCCAGTTGAACCAGACATGGATACAGCAAGCATTCTCCTGACCTTCCCTCCAGCACTCCGGGAACAAGTCCTCATGGACCAGGGTGAGGACATCATGGACCAACTTCCACCGGAGATGGCAGCCCAGGCTCGGGCTCTGACGCAACACAACCACTCGGTCATCACAGGACGAAGCCCAGGTGGCGTCACCCGAGTGCCTCCACCTGGACCACCAGGCCAGGCAGCTGGGAACAAGGTTCAACGTCGAACAGTTGTTCAGATGCTCGATAAGGCTGGTGTCGCTACGTTGTTGCGCTTGATGTTCATTGCCCAGCAAGGGTCCATCCGGAACTACTTGTTCAGTGTCTTTGCAGATGTTTGTGAGAACCGACAAAACCGCCTTGAGGTTATCAGCACACTTCTCCAGATCCTGCAAGATGGCAGCACCGACATGAGTGCTGTTGAGCGAAGCTTCGGTCAACTCTCACTGAAGGCTAGAAGGCCCAAGGACAAGGACCGGGAAGCAGATCAGAAGACTCCACAGACTCTCAAGAGGAGCCTGACCACCTTGACAACTCCTGGAAACACGCCACAGACAAACTCAGAAACCTCCCCGCTCCTGATTGTACAGCAGTGTCTGGACCTTCTGGTGGACCTCAGCACGAAGAACCCACATATCCCTTTGTTGTTCTTGACTGAGCATGAGATCGTTGGCTCGACTCTTAAGCGTTCACTCGGTCGCAAAGGGAAGGGTAAGGACTCCAAGGCCCACAAGTATGCAATCAACTCACTGCTGTCTCTCCTTGACCGTGACTTGGTCATGGAAAGCTCAGTGGTTATGACTCACCTTGCGGACTTGCTGAACCGTGTAACACTGCCTCTTCAAAATCTCGAAAGACGTCGCAAGGAGGCCGATGAAGAGGACGAGAAAAAGCCAACCGAAGCTTCTGCTGACCAGCCCGACGCTGCCACCTCCGCATCGGCTGCGAGCACCAACGAATCGAAACCTGCTGAAGCTGAGCCATCAGAGAATGCAGGCGGTGACGAAGGGGCCAAAGCGGAAGAGAAGAAGGATTCTACGCAAAAGAAAGTACGCCAACTGCAGCCACCGGTTATTCCTGCCCAGAATCTCACTCTGGCAGTGAGAATCTTTGTGGCTCGAGAGTGCAGCTCCAAGACCTTCCAGAACACCATCTCCACGATAAAGAACCTCTCTGCCATTCCTGGAGCTAAGGCTACCTTCGGACAAGAGCTTGTTCATCAGGCACGCCTTCTAAGCGAAAATATCGTGTCTGACCTGGATGACCTCCTGCCTCACATTGAAAAGGCGTCATCGGGCACGGAGATTCAAGGTGTTGCCCTTGCGAAGTTTTCCCCAGGGGCATCCGAACAGAACAAACTCCTCCGTGTCCTGACAGCTTTGGACCATCTGTTTGACAACAAAAAGAAGACGGAAGAGTCTGAATCAGACAAGAACAAGGATGAGAGAGCAGATTTGGTCACGTCACTGTATCACAACTCGACCTTCTCGGCTATGTGGGAGAAGCTGAGCGCTTGTTTGAGCGCGATCCGAAAGCGAGAAAATATGCTCAACGTGGCAACCATTCTTCTTCCCCTTATCGAATCAATGATGGTGGTTTGCAAGAACACAACGACAGGCGATGATCCTACCCAGAGCAAGGAGATGGTTATTTCTAGTCCTGCTCCTGAATCGCGCACGGCAAGTCTCTTCTTCAACTTCACCGAGGAACATCGGCGAATTCTCAACGAGCTTGTGCGAAACAACCCCAAGCTGATGTCGGGCACATTTGCATTGTTGGTTAAGAATCCCAAGGTTCTTGAGTTTGACAACAAGCGCAACTACTTCAACCGAAGCGTCCACTCACGGTCAGGCAATAGCCAAAGCCGTCCTTCGTACGCACCGCTGCAGCTCTCTGTTCGTCGCGAACATGTCTTCCATGACTCCTTCAAGTCGCTGTACTTCAAGTCGGGAGATGAGATGAAGTTCGGGAAGCTCAATATTCGATTCCATGGCGAGGAAGGTGTTGACGCTGGTGGTGTTACCCGCGAGTGGTTTCAGGTCCTCTCTCGACAGATGTTTGACGCCAACTACGTCTTATTCACACCTGTTTCCTCTGATCGTACTACCTTCCACCCAAATAAGCTCAGCGGTATCAATGATGAGCATTTGATGTTCTTCAAGTTCATTGGGCGTATCATCGGCAAGGCTCTATACGAGGGCCGGCTTCTCGACTGCTACTTTAGCCGGGCTGTCTACAAGCGCATCCTCGGAAAGTCGGTCTCCGTCAAGGACATGGAATCGTTTGATCCTGATTACTACAAGTCCCTTTGCTGGATGCTGGACAACGACATTACAGACATCATTACCGAGACATTCTCTGTCGAGGATGATGAGTTCGGCGTGACCAATGTGGTCGACTTGGTTGAGAATGGACGAGAGATTGCGGTGACTGAAGAGAACAAGCACGACTATGTCCGCCTTGTGGTGGAGCACAAGCTACTGTCTTCTGTTAAGGAGCAGATGGAGAGCTTCCTTCGAGGCTTCCATGAGATTATTCCGTCAGAGTTGATTGCTATCTTCAACGAGCAGGAATTAGAGCTGCTCATCTCAGGTCTTCCTGATATCGACGTTGATGATTGGAAGAGCAACACCGAATACCACAACTACAATCCGTCATCGCAGCAGATCCAATGGTTCTGGCGGGCACTCCGCTCATTCGACAAAGAAGAACGTGCCAAATTGCTGCAATTCGTCACCGGTACAAGCAAGGTTCCCCTCAACGGCTTCAAGGAACTAGAGGGTATGAACGGAGTCAATCGCTTCAACATACATCGTGACTACGGCAACAAGGACCGACTACCCTCTTCGCATACCTGCTTTAACCGTGAGTTTCCCCCTTTGTTTAATAGTCTTATCAGCAAACTAACTGATTTATAGAACTTGATCTCCCTGAGTATGAAAGCTACGATGCCCTACGCTCTCAAATCATGAAGGCCATCACGGCAGGAAGCGAATATTTTGGCTTCGCTTAATTTCGATGACCGTTGAACGTCTGGTGCGGATTGGGGATAGGGGATAGGGGACGGGGACTGGATTGATGGGGATGATTGGAGGAAAGGATGGCAATGGATGAGTTGCGGGATGCAAGGCTAAGGCACTCGGTTGTCACCTTAACAGCCTTTATTCTTGTTGCATGGATGGTACTGGTAGGAGCTACATTTTCCGGGTTGCTTTTGGACTCGCTCCTCGCTGGCACTCGTTTCTTTCTTCTTAGGCCACGCTTGGGAGAAGTGCAGGTCTTTCTTGCTAATGGGTCTGGAAGGCGGGAAGGTCGGGAGGAGGCGAAGGATATTCAGCATCATGTGTACATCACATCGAAGTCGCTGCGCTTGTTAGAAGGGAAATAAATGAGGGATGCATATGAACGTGCTGTTGTTCTGGCGATTTCATACGAGTGATAATTGGCAAGGCACAGACGGTAAAACCTGAGCGAGCGAAGGCAGGGAACATAATGTAAGAAATCCACAGGACCAAGTGTTGGTGAGGTGAGACCTTGTAACTCGGAACATCATGTCATGGATGGTCTATTCACGGCTGAAGCAGATAGGTATATAGATAGAAACCCAGAATTTGACTGGCGTATGGCACGAGTGCATTAATGCATGTTCATTTTCCGAAATGCCTCTAATACATCCGTGTTGGACTTAAAACCAAGCCCGAGAATCCCCACTCCCAATGCATGCAAACCACAAGACCAAGGCATGATTCCCCTTTTTTTCATTAAACGCCAGAACCTTACTTGCGCATGGAGCTTGCTCGTCGCTTGCGGGCATCGGCCTTCTGGGTCTTGGCCTCGGCAACGCGCTTGGCGAGGACCTGGGCGTACTCGTTCTATAAGGCAGCATGGTTAAAGCCGTGCTTTGATGGGAACTGGGATAGCAACGTTGAAGACTTACGGCCTCGTCCTTGACCTTCTCGGCCTGGCGACGCTTGAGGGCAGCGCGGTGGCGCTTGTGCTGGAGACGCTGGGGAGTAACTAGGCGCTGGATCTTGGGGGCCTTGGTGTAAGGAGACTTCCCTTCACCCTTAGGCTGGACCTCTCGTCGAATGACGTACTTGCGGACCTAGGTTCCCCAGGAAGATTAGTATATAAATTTCGTGTGTACATACCACTATCCCAAAGGATAGGGTCCTCTCACACTCTACCCAGACTGGCAGTTTCTCCACTGCAGTTCTGGGTAGGCGATGATCGAGTATGGGCGCAGGAAGAAACATACATCGTCATCCTTGGTGAGGCCAAAGAACTTGCGGATCTTGGTGGCGCGCTTGGGGCCGAGACGCTTGGGGTGGACGACATCGGTCAGACCGGGGATATCGGCGTCGCCCTGCTTGACAATGCTGAGGGCAAGAACAGAAAGGTCCATGCCAACGATGCAGCCACGGACAGACTTGCGCTTGCGCTCACCGGTGCGGCGGGGACGGTAGCAGGAGTGGCCGTCGGCGAGGAGGAGACGGACACGGGTAGGGTGCATAACACCCTGCTTCATGGGGAAACCCTGCTTGTCGTTGCCGCCAGTGATACGGAAGACGTAGCCCTTGAACTCATCGCCGATAGAGTCACCAGGGACCTCAGCACCCATCTGTAGAAAACACATATGTTAGCTCGTTCGAACGATTCGGATTTCGGTGGGAGGCAGATCGGGGTCGACGTACGCGCTTCTCCAAGAAGACACGGAGCTTGCGCTCATCCTCGATATCGATGAGCTTCTGGCTGCCATTGGCAGGGTAGGAAATGTTCAACTGTTTGCAGACGGATTAGCGAAAGTTCACGCGGGTCCAGCACCGCGAAACCGAGCACGTAGAAACCGCGTAGAAGGCGTCTTGAATGCCCACGATGCGTGGCATGCTGCGAGGATCGATTGGGGCTGTTGGCATACCTTCATCTTGCCAGTTGTGGTGGTGCAACTTTACTTGACCTGGCCTGCTTGAAGTTAGTGATGGTGGATGGAGGTTGCAAAATTTGGGCGAAATGGAGAAAGTGTGTGTCGCTAGGGCTGCTCCACGAGGTGAAATTGACCTGGCCAATGGTAGCGAAGGGGGTTTCTTCAATTTTCGGTGAAAGGATTTCCCGCTTCAGACCGCGCTTTCCCCACACAAAAGCAAGAAAAAGCGTCAAAGCCCTGAGCACAGTGCAGGACGCGACGCTCCTCCACTATTCGCACCCCCGGGGCTAGACCGACCCAGTATGGTCAGCTGCAAGGTGCCATTGCCCGTCCGAAGCTAAGTAGTATTATTCCAGTATCTTACTCATCCGTACTGACAACACCAAGAACACGAATTCACATATCTCTTTAACGCCGCTGTTTACAGATCAGTGTGATTTCGCATTCGACTTTTTGAAAATCCTTTCGACTCTCAACATGTCTTCTGCTAAACTCTATCCTCCAAGCAAGAAAGCTTCCTCATCAGCGAACCCGCTTCCCCAGCTCATCCAAACGCCCTCTGGCATGGCTCTCGTCGAGCTCCAAGGAACAATCAATCTTCCCCAGGATGCGGACGGCGAAGAACTGAAGAACGTGGAACTCGGCAGAATCGACTTCCCCGATTATGTCCCGGATGCCATGGGCTCTGCATGGATGAGCCGAGTCCACCTTTACATCGGACAACATCAACGCCTGAACGGCGAGGTCAAGAAGCTGCCAAAGGCCATCGCCGTGGTGCAGCGCAGAGAGAACCGGGTGATGACGGGGTCTGGCGGTGACGTTGCAGAGCGAGGCGAAAACCTCGAGGTGGTTGAGATCGTCAAGTACAAGCTGATCTTCTCCAACCGGCCAGAGCCTGTGAATACTGCCAACGCGTCTTGAGCATGTAGAGACAACTTGACACGGCATTCAAGCCGACCAACTCGACGCCAGCTACTCGACTCATACCGCCGCTGGGATTCTGTGCGCCCAAGATACAGCGGTTTGAAGACGGATACTGGCCTTACCATCAAAGGGCCGACTGCCCCCTAGAGTCTCCTCTTGGAGACAGTACAAGAGGAGTCGGTGGTGGATGAGCTTCCAGGAACCCCTTCTTCAGCTCTCTCAGGTCTAGGCTACGAGAAAACGTTGATCTGTTTTCGTTCGACCATGGTATTAGATAGCCCTTCACAGTAACCACGTGCTTCTGGGAGTTCAGGGGCTTATACTGGGGAATATTTGTGGAGTTTTCAGGTGAACCTTGGGTTCCTCTTGTAAGGTAGCACAATCCTGGCTTTATTCGAGGTGCTCATTCACTCTGCAGAAAGCCCTTTCAGACTGCAATTGCATGTAATGGGAAGTTCGAAGTAGCTGCTCCTCAAGCTTGATCCCTACCGGGTGGTGACAAGATTGCATTTCTCATCGTGGTATCCATTTCCTCATTCCATTTTACTCTTTGCTTTCCAATATGGACAAATATTCTCATCCCGACACCCCGACATCAGCAGGCTTCGTCCTACCCAGCCCGTCCTTTCCGTAGTAATCCATCGGATACACGTCCTTCCCCCAATCCTCCCTAACTTCGAGAGCGACCAGCGCCTCGTACGGCGTCAGCAGCGGCCGCGAGAAGGCGTAGCCCCAGTCGATGCTCAGCCGCGGACACGCCACCTGCACCCAGCACTCGACGTCGGCCATCAGCGCCAGCTTGCCGGGGAAGATCTCGCTCAGCAGCAGGTTGACGAAGGGGATCCCGCGCTCGCGCAGCCGCTGCTCGATGAGCCCCATCGTGTGCGGGTTGCCCTGGCGGCCCAGCGCGCCCAGGATCAGCCCCCACTTGCCCGCCGTCTTGGCCGTGCGGATGGCGGAGCGCCGGATCGACTGCATCTCGTCGTGGCCGTACGTCTCGCGCGTGAGCTTCCGCGAGTACGGGTCGTAGCGGTACGCCGGGATGGACGGGTTGTGGATCATGATGCTCTCGAGGTGGAAGCGCCCGTCGCCCAGGTACAGGATCAGATCGACCTGGTCGTCGTCCTTGAGACGTGGTGACGTGCAGCCCAGAATCTCGCCTTTGCTGAGGGGCGCGATCTGCGGCGAGAGAACGCGGAAGCCGGCGCGCTCGAGGCTGCTCCGGACGCCGTGGATGGTGGCGTTGAACTGGATGGTGCCCACGACGGCGATGGTCTTGCCGCTGGCAAAGTTGCGCTCCAGCGAGGCGAGGAGGTGCGAAGCGTCGATGCTGATGTCGACGAAGACGTAAAGCGTCTTGATCTTGGTCACATCGACGGGAATGAGGCAACTATGGGCGTAGTGCACGAGCAGGTCGCAGCCGAGAGCCCGCGCTGTGTAGTCGTCGATACAGCAAGCGCCGTAAGTGACGTCGCCCATGATGAGCGTCTCGATGCCGGGACAGAACTGGGTGAGGATGTCGGAGACGGTCGTGGCGAAAAGGAGCAAGCCCTCGGGCATCTGGAGGGCAACCCGCTTGGCCCCTGAGGTGCGAATGCGGTGGATCGTCTTGGGGATCTCGAAACTGTAGTTGGCGGGCAGCAGCGCGATGGCAGTTTTGAGGTTAGGATCCTCCAGGATCTCCTTCGGTACTTGGTTCAATAATCGAGGTGCTCGCCGTGGCTTGGCCGCTGGGGGTAAGTGTGAGCTTGCATGTCTTTCACTCTCACTCACTCATACACCTGCACACTCTCACAAGATATGAGGAAGACGTACTCTGAACCGCACCGCTCTCCCCCGTGGTCACCGTGCCTCCATTCTTTGCCGCAGCCTCTGCAGCCGCCCTCCGTCCCACAAACCGCTTCTTGGGCTGCTTCACTGGCGCCTCCCCGTTCTGCGTCGTCGCTTGAGTCTCGTTGGTGGCGGGATGGCTCCCCTGAGCCATCAACTGCGCTTCCTCGATGTCGGCTGCGATGCCTATATCAGTCTGGAGCCTATCTTCCTCCATTATATGATCTGGCGCTTCTAGTTATATAGTCCAGGATATCGTGGTTGTATGTCTTGTAAATCCGTTCAAATGTGATAGACTTTTTTGTCTTATTCTCTTAGCCGGCCTTTCTTCTAGATATCAAAAAGCTGGATGGCCATGTTTGTGTTGGTAGGTTCGCACTGTGTGGCCCGCTTTCAACAACACGAACGTCATCATTGGTCAAGCACAAGCTGTTTCCAAGCTCTGTCAGCATATCGCTTATTGAGCTCCAAGTACGTAGGGTACATCAACGACATCCAGATGATGCTTCGGAAACCTTTCTCTGACGGGAATTCAATGGCATTAACGTGACCTCCTACGTGCTTTGCTCTTGTACCGCAGCCCATCACCAACGAGTCCTCCAACATGTAAACAATCCGTGCAAACAGTGCTTTCTCCACGAATCCTCCTTTGGTGCGCGCTCAAATTATACTGTCTCTATCGCAACGCCGACAACCCGTCCGTTTACGCGTCAATCAGGTTCTCCTCCTGTTGCTGCTGATCCCGGGCCTCGGTCTCCGCTCGCGCCTTGCCCTTGGCCTTGGACTCCTTGGCAGCACGCTGGTAGAACTCGTTGAGCACCTTGGCGGGGATACGGTTGAGCAGTTCCTTGGGGTAGATTCGGAGTAGGCTCCATGCGAGATCCAGCGACTCGTAGATGGATCGCGACTCGTAGGGTCCCTGGCTGATGAACTGGCGCTCGAACTTCTCCAGGAACTCCAGTGACAGCTTGTCCTCGCCCGACAAAGCCTCCTCACCGACGACAGCCTTCATCGCGGCGGCATCACGACCGATGGCGTACTTGGCATAAAGCTGGTTGGACACATCACCGTGGTCCTTGCGGGTCATGCCCTCGCCAATGGCAGACTTCATGAGACGGGACAGCGACGGCAAGACGTTGATGGGGGGGTAGATACCGCGGTTGTACAGGGCACGGTCGATAAAGACCTGACCCTCGGTAATGTAACCAGTCAAATCGGGAATCGGGTGGGTAATGTCATCGTTGGGCATGGTCAAAATGGGGATCTGAGTGATGGATCCGTTGCGACCCGCGACACGGCCTGCTCGTTCGTAGATGGTGGACAAATCCGTGTACATGTAACCAGGGAAACCACGTCGACCGGGGACTTCTTCTCTGGCGGCGGACACCTCTCGAAGGGCATCACAGTACGCCGAAAGATCAGTAAGAATAACCAAGACGTGCTTCTCAAGTTGGTATGCGTAGTATTCTGCGGTGGTAAGGGCGAGACGAGGAGTAATGATACGCTCGATGCTAGGTCATGTCAGTCATGCCAAAGGAAAGAAGGGTCGGATTGGATGCACGCACGTAGGATCGTTGGCAAGGTTGAGGAAGAGGGTGACACGCTCCAAGCTGCCGTTCTCCTCGAAATCACGGGTGAAGAAACGGGCAGTCTCCAAGTTGACACCCATGGCACCGAAGACGATGGAGAAGTTCTCCTCGTGGCCGTCGTGGACACCCTTGTTGGTGATGCCCTGCTTCTGGACCAAGCCAGCCTGTCGACAGATCTGGGCGGCGATTTCATTGTGGGGCAGACCGGCGGCGGAGAAGATGGGGATCTTCTGTCCTCGGGCAATCGAGTTCATCGTGTCGATGGCGGAAATTCCGGTCGAGATCATCTCCTCGGGGTATTCCTATGGTCGTCAGCGGGGATTAAACCCAACTAAGGAGGCGGGGAAGCTTACACGAGAGTAAGGGTTGATAGGGCTGCCGTTGATGTCGAGGTACTCTTCCGCGAGGACCTTGGGGCCCTTGTCGATAGCTCGTCCGGAGCCATCAAAGATGCGGCCAAGCATGTCCTCGGACACACCGAGCTTCAAACTCTGGCCGGTGAACTCGACTCGGGTCTATCGCTGTCTCAGCCGGATTGGTCTCGCTTATGTACGGCGTGTGGCCTGCCTACCTTCTTGACATCGATACCGGTGGTGCCTTCGAAGACCTATCGGACTCGTCAATCGCCGTCGACAACGTGATGCCTCGTGGGGAATTACCTGAACGACCGCTCGATCACCTATGCTTCGCGGTCAGTATGCCTCAAGTCATTCGAACGGGGGGAACTCCGGGAACGGCGCTAACCTCGAGCTTCGAGGACCTGACCGGATCGCTCCGTGCCGTCGGGGAGAGTGAGCGTGACGATCTCGTTGAACCGGGGGAATTTGACCTATGGTTGTTAGACCGCTGATGGGCACGACGACAGCTGGATTGGCAGCAGGGACGGCCTCACATTCTCCAGGATGACGAGCGGGCCGTTGACGCCGCCGACGGTGTTGTACCGAATCCTGGGGATGACGGAGTACGACGACGACTCGCGCGGGTCGGCCATGGTGGCGGTAGAGGAGCAGATGGGGAGGGCGACGCGGGAGGCGGGCGAGGTGCGGAGGCAGCAAGAAGGACGGGTTAAAGGACTGGGGTTGAAGGAGGGAGCTGGCGGTGATGGGGAAACGGGAGGGCGCCTCAAGCTGGGATGAGGTTGGAGGAGGTTGAGCTTGCTTCACCAAGGTGGAGCCCTACGCCGACCCAAGGACGCACGGCCGATAGTCTACGCAACACCAGTTCTTCCGTCACTTACCTCCGAATCCGTTCCTAGATGGTAGAGTGACATCACATGACTAAACGTACCCCTCAATTTTCAAGGTCGCCATGAAACTCGCTTACATGAAGTCGACACTTGGAACAGACGAAAATGTATCAAGCTGTGCTTCTCTTCAACTGCTTGAATTATCATATATATATATATTTGGTTTTAGAGTGGTTTTGACGGTTATTGCCTCAAGCTTCAATGTCGAATGTCACTGACCCCTAAGCTAACGTATAGCTCAAGCTGCCTTGGCTGTAGTTCGAGCTCGAGCTCCCAGCACGGCTTTGCCCACAGTGCTCTCGTTACCCTTGCCCAGCTCCTGCGTGATCCACGCTCCAATATCCGACATGGCATCCAGGTCGACGCCCGTGTCCATCCCCAGTGTCTCCATGAAGTACACCATGTTCTCCGTCGCCACGTTGCCCGTCGCTCCGGGACTGTAGGGGCACCCTCCCAGCCCGCCCACGCTGCTATCAAACGTTCGGACCCCGTGCTCCAGCGACACCGCCGTGTTCACTAGGGCTTGCCCGTACGTGTCGTGGAAGTGCATGGCAATATCCTCCATCCTAATGCCCGCCGACACCATGCACTTGAGCAGAGCGCTCGTCCGTGGCGCCGTACCCATGCCCGTCGTGTCGCCCAGCGAGATCTCGTCTGCCCCAGACTCTAACAAGTCGGTCGCAATCTCGGCTACCTTGTGTGGGTCAACGTCGAATCCCTCAAAGGGACAGCCGAGAACCACGGAGATGTATGCGCGAACCCGGAGACCGAGCGCCTTGGACTCCTGGATCACCTCTTTGAAACGCTTCAGTGATGTCTGAATATCGCAGTTGAGATTCTTCTGCGAGAAGCTCTCGGTGGCAGCTGCAAATACGGCGACCTCAACGCTCGGCTTCGATACTGCCTCGGCCGCGTTCGCTGGGTCCATTTGTGTTGCAAAGGCGCTGGGGTTTTTGGCCAAGAGCTTCGCAGCGTTGTGTAGACCTTTGATGTTGGGAGCCAGGAACGAATACGATATCGGGACCCGGGACGAGACTTTTTGCTGAAGGATGTGCTCGAGGATCTCGCTGGAGTGGGCCATCTGGTCGAGAAGTTGTTAGACAGACGGAGGGACAATGAGAAGGCCAGCATCCTACCAACATACCTGAGGAACCCATTTTGGAGATACAAAGGATCCAGCCTCAATCGTTGGTATTCCCGTACGAGCCAGCCGCTCAATCAACTCAATCTTGGTCGCAAGGGGGATCGTCTTCTTCTCGTTCTGGAGGCCATCCCGGGGTCCGACCTCGACGAGCTTGACGCGGTTGTCATACGATGGAGCACTAGCGGTCGCAAAGCCTCTCTGCCAGCGGAGCTGCGAGCGCCGGCAAGCTCTGCAAATGCCTGATCGAAGGAGGCTCATGATGAATTTCGTCGTTCGGTCTCGATTTAGCTGAGCTTGTCAATGGGAAGAGAGTGGGAGGGGGAACGGGCCCGAGAATTGGCGTGGCTCGGGCGACGCCGACGTCACCCGCGTACTGTCGTCGGCTCCAGCAATTGGGCCGAGCTCCCATCCGCCGGTACCCAGGCGGCTAATGTTTAGTTACCTAGCCGCCGTCTCCCCCGCAACTTGCTGGCATTCTTCACGTCTGGACAATGGCATGGTTGCATCTCACTGATACAGTATAGCTTGTTATGGCTTCAGAATATTACAGACCTCACTACAAACCATGTAGACAGAAACAGTGTTGCCATCTACAGATTGGGTCTTTTGACATTAAAAACTCGTTTTGGCGTTTGACCTTTGAAAAAAATACACCTTCTCTATAGACGAGAGGGGCTAAACCGGTGACAGAACGGTAATCCAGTGTTTCCATACGCAAACCGTCTAGTACTCAGCATCAAGCTCCTCCTCGCCCATGGAGTCGGTAGCAACCTCCTCGTAATCACGCTCCAGGGCAGCCAGATCCTCACGGGCCTCGGAGAATTCACCCTCCTCCATACCCTCACCAACGTACCAGTGGACGAAGGCACGCTTGGAGTGCATAAGGTCAAACTTCACCGACAGGGAAGACCAGGCCTCGGCAATGGCAGTGGTGTTGGAAAGCATGCAGCTGATAGATCATTAGACACGTCATCGGATTCATAAAGGGTGAACATCAACTTACACAGCGCGGCTGACCTTGGCCAGATCACCGTTAGGAACGTTCTCAGGAGCCTGGTAGCAGATACCGAGCTTGAAGCCAGTGGGGCACCAGTCGACGAACTGGATGGTGCGCTTGGTCTTGAGGGTGCCGACGGCAGCGTGGGCGTCGTTGGGGACGACATCACCACGGTACAGCAGGCAGGTGGCCATGTACTTTCCGTTGCGGGGGTCACACTTAACCATCTGGTTGTTGGGCTCGAAGCAAGACATGGTCATCTCCTGGACGGAGTTGGCCTCGTGAGCAGCCTTGGCAGCCGAGATGACAGGAGCGTAGGCGACCAGAGGGAAGTGGATTCGGGGGTAGGGGACAAGGTTGGTCTGGAACTCGTTCAGGTCAACGTTGAGGGATCCGTCGAATCGCAGAGAGGCAGTGATGGAAGAAACGACTAGGGATACATGTTAGCTTGGTTGTCGCGGGTCATACTCTAAATGTAAATCATACCCTGGGCGATCAGGCGGTTCAGGTTCTCGTAGTTGGGGCGCTCAAGGCCGAGGTTGCGACGGCAGATGTCGTAGATGGCCTCGTTGTCAACCATGAAGGAGCAGTCGGAGTGCTCGAGGGTGGTGTGGGTGGTGAGGATAGAGTTGTAGGGCTCAACAACGGAGGTAGCAGTCTGGGGAGCGGGATAGACACAGAACTCCAGCTTGCTCTTCTTGCCGTAGTCGACGGAGAGACGCTCCATGAGGAGAGCACCGAAACCGGAACCGGTACCACCACCGAAGGAGTGGAAGACAAGGAAGCCCTGGAGACCAACACAGTTGTCGGCGACGCGACGGATCTTGTCAAGGACGCCATCGATGAGCTCCTTACCGACGGTGTAGTGGCCACGAGCATAGTTGTTGGAAGCATCCTCCTTGCCGGTGATCATCATCTCCGGGTGGAAGAGGTTTCGGTAGGGACCAGTTCGGACCTCATCAACAACATTGGGCTCGAGATCGCAGTAGATGGTACGGGGGACATATTTGCCCTGACCTAGAAACAAGGGCGGTCAGATGGGGGAGATTCCGTAGTCGTCAAGGACGAGATCGAATCCATACCAGTCTCGGAGAAGAAAGTGCTGAAGCCCTGATCGGGATCCTGAGCCTTGCGCTCCTCAGTGAGGTAACCATCGGGCTGGAGGTTGGAAGCCGTCAGTCAATATTCGGCGACGTGGTGTTTGTCAACAAAGGGGGAGTGCGTGTATACCTGGATACCGTGCTCGAGGCAGTAGAGCTGTAGGAGAAGCGTTAGCGACCATGCCTCGCGAAAAGATCCCGTCAAGGGGAATTACTCACCTCCCAGCAGGAGTTGGCAATCTGGCAACCGGCCTGGCCGACTGTAGTTGACGGGTTAGCACGCCACGAGGGTTTCGAGCAGGATGCGGTGAAGATGCGTGTCAGTGTCGGTATCGGGGGAGCTCACCGTTGATGCTAATGACCTCACGCATGGTTGCGGGCAGGTAGATGGGATGAGGATTAAAGTGTTGGGAGGATAGAGAGGAAGGGAGTTCACGAAGAACACCAAGGACGCGGGCGGCAAGACAGGCCAGACAAGGCTTTTACGAACGGAGACTCGGGAGCAGGAGGATGTGAGCGAAGACAAGGACGTGCGGTTTGGTTTGGTGATGGGGGGGAAGAAAATAGGTGGGGGAAATTTGGCAGACAGGGGAGGCTTGCCCGGCATGGGATTTGTTGATTTGAGGCGTGTCTGGGTGACTGGAAGGGGGCAAGCGCGTCCGGCCTGGTCACTGGTACGCTGCTGGGCTTTGCGGGCCACAGCGCTGCGGGCCACCCGACAGGTGCAGTTAGGTGTTCTGCTGGCCCTGCGCTGGCCTGTGCTGGCCTGCGCTGGCCGCTGCTGGAGTGCTGGCGGGTTTCCTACTGGCTGTCACTGGCTCTCAGTGGCCTCCGAACCAAAGTGGCTCCCAAGGAGGGTCCTACCCGCTTCACCGCTCCAGCCAACAAGCGGCTATCATAGCAGCCCTTGGCCACGGCACAGGCTCCATCCCTTTTGGCGACGATCCATGGAACCATGTTTATCAGACGACTCTCAGGCTTCTTGCCCTCACCGGATGATGGATGATGGGTACGGGAGGGTAATCCGGACAAAATATGCTATTGTACAAATAGGTACCTACCTGTCTAGGAAAACTGGCAGTAGATTTAAACTAGTGGATGATAGCGTGCGTGTTACTATAACCGAGATCATTTCTAGTGTCCCAAGGCCCCAGCATTTTTGTACTTTCGTCTCTAAATGAGTCCCCCACCACTAACGAGATTGTAATGCCGCATGTTGATGCTCATATAAGATGGGAAGCACAAAAGAAAAACCAGTAGGGCTCTCCCTACTTCGTAGTAATTAACTGAATCGACAGCTTCTCAGCCGGCATAAAGATCATCAAACCGAGCCATGGCTTTTCCGCCCGCTCCCCAAGACCCTCTTTTTTTTTTTTTCTGGCATGGCAGCAAATGGGCCATTACTAAACCTCACCCTTACTGAGCAAGCTGTTTCTTGCTACGCATGTACAACCCACTTATCTATCGTCCAACCCATGCTCACATTTCCAACCTCTGGCGTCCGCCCTTTATTGCTTGCAATATACTTGCCCGTTCCCTTTGCCGTGGCCGTCTAGTAGCATAATCAGTGGATTATTCGAAATGACTGGCTTCCGGAACCAATAACGTTATTATGTACTTCTTGCGTTCGTGCAACTACATAAGTACCTAGTATAAGATCCGCCAGCCCAGGTTCTTTGGCCAAGCTCATGCCTAATGCAAACTCACTGTCCACCCGCCCGTCCTCTCGCGCCGCTACCTCATCGTTGTGGCTTTTGTCTGGTTGGGTGGTCCGTGGTTGTCAGGTATTTGGTCCGTACAGTGCGCAGCTATGTTTTGGTGTCGAATGTGCCCAATAATGCAGGTACATGCTCCGTATAGCACAGTATTTATACCTAAAATCCATTTCTCGCCCATCGACGTCGGATGTCAAGCTGCCCCAAGCTCTTCTAGACACTTCTGAGAGCTGGGTTGCCCCTGACATGAAGCGGACGGGCATGAGCCTCATCCCGAGCCCGAGAATCTACCGCCACCACAAGCCATCCCCCACACCAGCCACACCTCAACCACCATGTACCAAAGTACCCCTCAAGACACGAACATTCAACATCATCGTTGCATTCACACGCAGGCAGGCAACTAAATTGATGCCTCTATCACCCCATCAACCATGATATTTCTGCGTTCACCACTGCTGCCTGTTGCGGCTCTGCTCTTCGCCACAGTCTCACCAGCGGCTGCAAACACCGAAAAGGCAATTTTCACAGCCCCGGACACTGTGAACATCCCTCTGATGAAGCCTTCCCTTGATGATCTCAACCTCCATACTCTCACTCCTGACGCTTGGTCGATCCGGGCCAATCTGACCCGTGTCTTCCCCGTAGAGCCAGGCAACGCTGCTACGGGGGCGGCCACCTGGTTATTGCTAGATCGTCTCACCCCTGGCCAACGATATGAGTTCCGTGTTTGCTGGGCAGCTATTGTAAGTATATTGGTGCCAGCACCTGATGCTTCGCGAGCGGAGGCTAATCTCACACTATCTTTAAGCAACCTACGGGCTTTTTACTGTCCGTCCACGAATTGGAAACCGTCTGGGATACTCCAGAGCTTATCCAGTCTCTCGCAGAGTACTCCAGCTCGCGTCAACTAAGCTCCGAAGGTGGTGAAGAGCAACAGTTACATGATTATCAACCCGACCAAGGAGAGCGTCAGTCCTCTGTTCTACTGCTCCAAGTGCGGGCGTCTGCCGATTACTTCACAGACGATGCAGTGCTCATGAGGGATCCCCCTCCTGTCCTTGCCGATCTGATTTTAGACCCATACTTATACAATGTCGTCCCCCGTTCTCTCATACCGACGGCTGCGTACCTCGTGTTCGTTGGGCTACTCGCCTGGTTCGTGGCTCGGCCTATTGCTTCCAAGCTGCAGTCCATTGCTGTCACCGCCGAGACCGCAACAAAGAAGCAAAATTAGAGACGAGGCTTCTTCGTATACTCAAGCCGCTACGGCGGGATTCCCAAATACAAGCGGGTTCGGTAGATGCATTCTACTATCTATGTCCATCATCATCATCGTCTTCGTCATCTTTGTCTTCTTCTTCTTTCGGAACTTGGGTTGTCGTCACTCTCATCCTTGACAGCCCTTGGGGTCCTCATGTATCTAAACCCTTGGCTGGGTTCCGGTAGTCCAGCCCTTCCTCACTGCGTTATTCCAGCCCATTGGTCACTTTGCGATCTGAGCGGCTTCGAAGTATTCGGCTGAACATGTCTCTCACCAGTCGGTAAATGATTGGCGGGGTAAGGGGGCGCAAACAAGAAAAACGGACAGTAATGCAAATTGTTGCTAGGTCTCGTTCACCCAAATAGCTCAGTAAGGTGCCCCATACTGCTGGCCTTGCTGAGGGTAGCTTCCATGTGGAACCTGAGGAGGTCCTTCGTGGTGCTGTTGGCCACCGTACTGAGGCTGACCACTGGGAGTTCCGCTATACGAGGAATTGTACCCGCCACTGGTAGGAGGAGGAGGAAAGTGTTGGTTGCCACCGGTGGGAGGTGCGGCAAAGGATTGTTGATGTTGGCCGTACTGGTCATGGCCTCCGTGGCCACCAGCAGGGGGCGAACTGTGAGGGTAGGACTGGCCGTACGATTGATGCTGAGGCGGTTGGCCTAGGGGAGGGGGGGGATACTGGCCATGCTGAACTTGGCCATGCTGAATTTGGCCATGCTGCGGCTGACCGTGTTGGGATAGGCCATGCTGGACTTGACCATGCTGAGGCTGACCGTGTTGGGGTTGGCCATGCTGGGCCTGTTGCTGGGGCGGACCGCCGGTTGGAGGAGGGGGAAACGAGTTTTGCGATCCATACTGCTGGTTCGAACCATACGGAGAAGTCGAACCGTATGATGGGTTGGAACCATGAGACTGGTGCGAGACGGGCTGCTGCGGGTGGGCGCTTTGCTGTTGGTGGGAGACCTGTTGGCCTTGCTGGTGGTGGTTATTCGGGGAGGGCGAGCCATATGACTGCGATCCGCTGGGAGTCGAGGTGGGCTTCCCAGCCGAGCCCGGAGGGTGATATGTGGGAGCCTCGCCAGAGTAGCTTGCGCTTTGGCCCTGTCCTTGCCCATGTGCCGAGTGAGAGTAGCCAAAATTCTGATTCTGAATTGGAGCAAATCAGTCAGTCTGATTCCATCTCCAACGACTTTCCCGAGAAACACAGGGTATACATACGCCGCTGCTGGGCTTCCCACCAAACATGTGAGCAACGCCGCCCATGACTGAGCCGGCTAGCCCCCCCTGCTGATGATGCGACCCACTGGAGGACTGGCCGCCATGGTAGTTCTGCGGGGGCGGGGGTTTCTCCGAGGAAGAGGTCGCCGACGACATGAAGCTGGATGCCAACTGTCCCACGAGCTTCCCAGCCGGGTTCTTGCCGCCTCCACTGCCGCCGCTGCCGTGGCCGCTACCGCCACCACCGAGGAATTGACTCGCCAGTCCGCCGAGGTTACCAAGCGGGTTCGAGTTGTTGCTGCTGCCGTGGCTCGAGCTCTTGCCGCCGCCAAGAAGTGCGTTCATGGCCATGGACTAGATATAGACATCCGCAACCGCAATGGTCAGCCAAAAGATCATCCCGCAACCATTGAGAATCCTTCAAGTAGAGCAAAGTATAACTTACCCCGAGACCACGATCCCCGGTGGGACCGTCCACGCCCCTAGTCCCGTCGGGCAAGATGGGCTCCATGGTGCCGTCGGCATGACGAACCGTCTGAGACCCATCGGGATGGGTGATGAGCTCGGGCTGGGGCGGAGTGCCGTAGGGATGCTCGACGGCCTGGGCCGGAGTGTTGCCTGTCTGGGCGGGCTCGGTAGGCGTATCCCACTGGGAGACGCCAGTAGACAGCTGCACGAAGTAGTACTTCTTGCTGGAGCCGTCCCACTGGGCAATCCAGCCGGCGGGCAGCGGGGGCGGGGCGAAGGTAGGACCGTCGGCCGCGGGGGACGTAGGTCCTGCCATGGCGGTTGGAGGATCGAGGGTTGTGATCAAACCCGGATGGGGGAGAGCGGGGAGGGACGAGGCCGACGGGAGGTTTGCGGAGTAGGTTGTCGGAGAGAAGAGGCGGGACGCGATGCGATGCGATGCGATACCGAGGGGGGATCTTGGCAGGATGCAAGTGGCAGGAGACGAGAGAAGTTGTGTTTCAGGAGGGCAGAAAGAAGGGACCAACGGGAGGAGGGGGTCGACGGGGGACGGTCCGTCAGAGAGCGAGAATCGCTGCAGTCATGAGGTGAGGTGGTTCGCGTTTGCTGGGCTGGTGGAGGTTATAAGGCCAAGGAAGGTGGAGGGCTGGAAACGGGAACCCCCCCCCCCCCCCCCCCTTCTACGACTTCCCCCCTCCTACCAAGATACCTGGTACGTTAGGAGGGGCCCAAAGCCGCCCGCAGTGGGATAGACGGAGAAGCTGGCTGGCCGCCGTGCTGGGCGCGCGGCCGGCCGGCGGTCAAATGATCCATGGATTGTTAGTTAGCGCTTGCGGCCCTCTCCCCTCCAGGGCTGATAGAGGCACAAGCAAGCAGGGGGAGGCTAAGCGCTTTTGGGCCAGCGTGCGCCCCTCCATGGATCCTCTTAGGCCGCGCGCGCAGACAGACCCCTAGGGAATTTTTTTATTTTTTTCTCTCTTCGGGCACAGCCCCGCAGTCGCTGCTGAAGACTTGCGTGTGCTCTCCTGTGTGTAACTTGTACAGTCTGCGCACCGTGTGACTCCTGGCTGCCCGGCTGCCCAACTGGCCCCGCAATCTGCGTAGCAGTAGCGGCGAGTCTGATCGTATCCGCACTGTCGGTCTCGCCGTTCGCGTCAGGAATGATGAGCCACAGTAACGTAACGCAATGCGGGTAGCAGCGCCAGCGACTGCAAACCGCCTCAAAGTGGCCGTCTTTCCGTCTTCCGTATTTTGTCTTCTGACTTCTTCCCCCCTCTCGATACGGATGGGCTGCCTCTTTCTTACTCTCCCTCTGTTCTGTGTCCCCTGTCTGTCCCCTATCATCATTGTCCGGCCGCATCTTGGATCTTTGTCAGTCATCTTGTACGCTCAAAGGGAGGGGGGCATGTGTCACCCACCCACTGATGTCGAGATGACTCACGTGCCATTGCGACTTCAGCTTCGAGTCCACCATGATAGCGTCAGTCAATGGTTGGACGAGCCGGACACCCATAACGAACTCACAGGGTGTCCTTTTTTTTTTCTTTTTTTTTGGCTCCTTGCACTCGCACTCGGGTTAGGCTTGTCACGTATCCAGTTTCAAGTTTCAATAGTAGGTTCAAAGAGCAGGTTCAAGTACGTCACGTTTGCACAGGCGAGACCAGCGTCTCTAGAGTCTTTCCGTGTGAATTGTTCCATAAGTTTTCATTTCCTATGGATCTTTGTGTACCTCCTGATCATGCCTTCATTTACAATGCCGAAAGAAAGAAACAAGCAAACTCCTAATATCCCCGGGTGTTTTCCCACACCGTTGTCATCAAGGATGCCCTATGTGCTTCGAAGAAAGGTTGTTGACCCCCATTGGCCAGTGGTTCCATCCTGAGTTCCCATCCTTTGTTCAGTCAGAAGTCTGACTCAAAAGATCTGTGAGTTCGGACTTTAGACTCGAATCTCAGTGCGACCGCGGAAGCGGCGGAAAGACCGTCGCTTCCCGCTCATAGCGAGAGTCGAGCTCTGGCCGCTCTCACAAGTGGTGCCATCGGCCACAGCCATCAGGACCGACCACACGCCAGAGGCGCAGCGTTGGAACTGGGAACCGCCGACGCAGTTCCACTCGCCCTCGGTGGAGCAGGCAGAGCCGGCGGTCTGGGCGCCGCTGCTGGAGCCGTCGCCGCTGCCCGAGGTGGGAGTGGCAGCCGGGGCAGACACGGGAGTCGTGGCAGAGGCGGCCGGGGCAGAGTTGCCGGCGCTCTTGGTGACAGTGACGAGAGTGCTCGCCAAGCTCGTGGGAATGGCAGCGTCCGTGGTGGCGGCAACGCTGGTGGGAGCGGCAACGCTGGTGGGAGCGGCGGCAGTTCCGTCGGCAGGGTCAGAGACGGTAATGAAAACACCGCCAGGGCTAGAGGTAGGCGAGTTAGACACGACACTTGAAGCAGGGGCCGAGGGCTGTACATACATGCTCGATTCGGCACCATCGGCGGGAGCAGAGTTGCTCGCAGCAGGCTGGCTGTAGGTTGCGGCAGCAGTGGTGGAAGCAACGGGAGTGGTGTTGCTGCTGCCGTCGTCGCCGCCGCTGGAACCACCACCGCTGGAACCGCCACCGCTGGCACAGCTACCTACGGGAGGAGCGGTGTTGGAAGAGTCGTCGTCGACCTCGTCGCCGGGGTTGGGGAAGGCAAGGTCGGAAGACTCCTTGGTGGTGCAGCCGTTGCCGACGTTGGCAACAAACATCTCGGGGCGGCTGCTGAGAGCCGAGGCGCGCTTAGCGGAACCTCCAGTGATGTCAACGGCGGCGCAGTTCATGTACATCTCGCGGTTGCCGATCTGGTTGAACCAAGTCCAGGCGAAGACGGCCTCGCCGGAGGGAGTGTCGGTGGGGATGGTGAAGTCGAACGACGACGTGCCGGCGGCGGGACAGTTGCCGACGTACGAGTGGATGACCTTCCAAGTGGTGCCCTTGTCAAAGGAAAGCGAGGCCTGGCAGCTGCCGCCGCCGTGGTTGGCGCCTCCAGTGATGGTCATGTTGTACGTCTCGCCAGGCTTGAAGCTGGCGGTGGCCTTGCCGGCGTCGGTGCCGAGGAGGCTCTGGTAGCCCTTGCAGGGGAAGTTGCCGCCGCTGGCCTCGAGGGGAGCAGTCATGCTGTAGTCAATGTCGCTGCCCGCAAAGGGGTTGGCCTTGGACTTAAAGGGAGCTGGGAAGATCATCTCCATGTGTGCTTGGGCAACGCCGGCAAGCCCGAAGGCGAGAGCGATGGACTGGAAGACCTTCATCTTGATGGATTGTGGTTGTTTGAAGAAGGACGAAGAAGGACGAAGAAGAGAAAAGGCTCGTCACGTCACGTCCGTCAAGGAAGTGTTATGAAGAGGGTATCTGGGAAGAAGAGAAGTGGTTTGCTGAAAGCAGGTCGTCGCGTTGATGATTGGCGAGTGGGTTAGGTTGATTGGTTTGTTGTGTCGAGAAGAAAACACCGGCTTGCAGTGATTCAGGAAGAGTTTTATATCGAGCCCGGCTCGAGAAGTGAATGTGGCAACAGGTGATGTTCAGGTGAACGGGTTCTGAGTTACGAGTGAGAGTGAATGAACGGAGCCACCGAGGTCACAGGTGGGTATTGTGTGTGTTATTGTGTTCCGCGGGAATAGAAAGGACTGTGTTGCTTTGTGCGGGTTTCCCCAATGAATGCGAGGCGAGACAAGGATGCCTGAACAGCGAAAGAGAGCGAGCGCTGCAGAACAGGAGTCAGGAGCCGAAAGAAGGAGTGTGCGCGGGTGGTTGCACGAAGCGAAGAAGGAGGAGGGCTGTTAAAAGGGTTTTCGGGGACGCGGGTCGGATGATCAGAAGTCGGTCGTCAAGAATGCGAGTCCAGGAAGCCCAGCCCCAAGAACAAACGTGCAGAGAACAAGGTTTCAGGTTGACGGTTTCGGGTTTGTTTCTGGCACGTAGAAGAAGAGAAGACGGTTCGGTGGGGGAAAAGGGAGTGTATGCTGGCCGCCGGGGCAGAAGCAGAAAGAAAAACAGAGAGAGAGCTAGGTGAAGGAGATGGAAGAGTTCCTGAGCGGTGCTGAGGGGAGGGCGGAGGAGAGAGGTCGGGGAGTGGAGGAGCAGGCCGGGCGTCTTTTGTACTCGGGCCGCCGGTGGACATTGGCAACCTCAACCTCAACCTCAACTGCAATGCAGTGGCCCCGGCCCACGACTTCTTTGAGCCGAGCCGGGATGATCGACAGGAGGGAGGCAGCTGGCAGCATGCAAGATCGGCCTTGCCATGGTCATTGCCCCCAATTGCTAGGACTAGGACGTCGTAGTTAGGACGGAGAACCGTGGACCTATCCCCCTAGTCATCCTCTCCACTTAGAGACGGCACAGAGCAGGGTTGGCCAGGGAGGGCGCATAACCCATTCACCTCTGCATATCCCTCCATTTCTGTTTCTTCTCCCCATAGTTATTTTTCGCGACCTTGGGAACCATGTAAGTGCGTGCGTGCGGTGTGCCTGTGTGTGTCTTTGTGCCTGTGTGCGCGCTTGTGTTGCAGACACCCAACCACCATTGAGACACGCCCCCCCGATCCTGCTGCTATACGCTCTTCTCAGCCCTTGTTGCGATGCCCTTGTCTCTCGGCCTTTCCATTGTGCCTTGAGCCTGGAATGTTGCCTTTGTTGTTGATCCTCCCTCCACGTTCCGGCATTGCAACCTGCGTAGCTGAGGCATCCATCTACCTTACTATCTAGTCTGTCTACTAGTTTGTCTTACCTTCTCCAACCTCTGGGAACTGTCTTGGTCGTCAGCTCTCACTAGCGAGACAATGCCTCGCACGTAAAAACTCCCAGGGCGCCCTGGGAGCAACCTTGAGGTTCTAGCCCTGACTAGACCGGACCACCTGTGCGTCACTGTCGCTGATTCCTGGTTTATTCCTGTCGCTGGCTCCCATGCGTCGTCGCTGCGCGTCTGAGTGCGTGCTGATGTGGTCCCCCCGGCCTTGCTGCATAAAACCCGGCGCCTAGGCAAACCTCTCCCGACAACCAGCCTGCGCTGCTTTTTTGCCTTGCCCTTCCTTTAACGCCGCGCTGCTGGGGCCGCATTCTGCCCTTCATAGGGTCTCCGGGGGTCTATGCCGAGGCGCTGGGGCCGAACTCGAAACCGATCTTCGCGGGCCCTTCCCCACACACACGCTCGCACGTACACAACGAGGACACAACTGACATACTTTCACCCAGGATCCAGGAACCGATGCTACCTACTCCGTACCTGCTCACCAGATACCCCACCACCCCCCCTGGGCCTCTCGTTTCGTCTCGAGTTTTTTTTTTTTCGGATTACACGAGTTGGTCCATGTGCCTCGGTCTTTTTCTAAATCAGGTTCTTTTTGCTTTCCGTCCTCAGTTCTTTTTATTCCTCACTTTATTTTTTTTCTATTGAAATGTTTGTCATGGGAACACAAAGATGACGTGGAAATGTGACGGGCCGTCGGTCAATCATCGGTGTAGTCCGTATGCTTCACTCTGTTTGCTTTCAATAACAGTCTCAAGCGATGAATAGCGCGTGTCGTCGTCAATTGCAACGAGCGAATGAATAGGGGCCAGAACGAGTCAAATCGGTGAGCCATCCATCCCCGTGACCATCGGAGAGACCGCCACCTCGCTCGTCGCGGGTGTAAGTGCTCGCGGCTCTGGGACTGGCCAGCTGGCGCTGTCTCCTATGCCACCGCAAAGAATTCCGGGAACGAGGGGCAGGGGCAGGGGCAGGGGGCCCGGTGGGCGTCGCCGTGACGGGCAAGAGGCGGCAAGGCCAATCAGGACTCCCAACAGCCATGGCAGTTGAAACGCCACCCGCGCTGGCCTGGGCGTGATTGGTCCGGTACCTGAGTGAAACGCGATCGGAGGGGTAGTCGTTGTTGGCGCGCGAGCAGCAAGGGGCAAGTGCGAGAGGGACAGGACAAGGGGTGTTTTGCAGGAGAGCGAGTGGCAAGTGGGAGCCAAGCCAAAGGGCAAGAGCCAGGACCGGACCTCCCTCCCTCAGGAGACAGTGCAAGCATCTTCCAAAGGGCAGGGGACCGGCCACCCGCCGAGCCACAGTGACAGCGACAGGCCGTGCTAGCGGCGGACACAGAAGCCCAGAATGGCCTAAAAAAGAGGCCTCAGGAGAAGGGAGGAGGAGGGGTTTGTTACAGGGGGTGAGTGAGAGGCATTGAAGTCGGGAAACCCAACGTGGGAGTGAGAACGAGAGGAAGAGAGATGGTTCGTGTTTAAACGGGTTTCTCCAAATTCTGAGATGGCCGTGATGTTGGCTGCTTTACGGAAATAGCCATAATACAACAGATGCGATGTTTGGCAGTTGGCAATGTCTGGAAATGGATCTGGCTGGGCACAGGCCGGTTGTCAGTCGGTCGGTGTCGTCGGTGTGTGTTTATGTGTTAGAGACGGTTGGGTTGGTTGTTGGCATTCGTTGAGGCGGCACGGATGAATGACAAGATCCCGTTCCTTGTGACTCTTGTGCGAGTTCTAGCCTTGAGCCTTCAGCCTCCAGTGCCCAGCCTCAATCCAGCCACTCACTGGTTTGCATTACTCAACGCAGGCCGTTGGTTGTAGCCGGGTTTCCTTCGTGTGACTCCTCCTTCTATCTTCAGTCGTTTTTTTTTTCTTTCTTTTCTACTGGGTCTTCGATCAAACGTTACAGCGAGTCGTGAGTCGCGAGTCGTGAGTTGCGCAAGCCATCATAGGTCCCAGCTTGAGGAGCGATGGATGATCCCCCCGATTCAGGATCCTTCCGATACAAATTCTCCCGACACAAATCCTCTCGAATCTTCGGACCTCCACCTCCACTGAGAAGGTAGATGTCGGGTCTCCCTGAGGCCCGGCACCCTAATTACTGTAGGTAATCCCCCTCACGGTTGCCAATCCTCCTTGCTAGTTTCCCCCCGGTCCTCCGCCCACCGTCCCCTATAATCGAGACCCCTGACAATCGAACATCGTCAGGTCCGTGACGTCTCTCGGCCATGCCCGTTCCGCGACTGCGCCCTCGGTGCCGTGCCTTGAACCCACAACGGCCTGCGCCACTGCTCATGTCCATGCGAGCAAGCTTCTTGGCCACCGGAAGAGAACCGAGACAGGGCTGCCCCCCTACAGTGGCGATGCGACATGCTCAGAACCCGTGGCCTAGATGTTCCGGCCCCGAGGGGGCATTAGGCTAGTTACTGCAAACGTAGTGTGTACTTAGCAGATCGATCTGCCTGTCTGTCAGTGGTGTGCTGTGCTCCAATAACTGCTTGCTTGTGTTTCGGCTGCTATGCATATTCCTGTTCTATGCTTGCATGCCTCCTCTACCGCCAAGAGGTCCGCCACCCGCGCGTGTAAGCAAGGCACCGCCCTTCGAGTCCAGACTAATGAAGCACCTCATGCGAGGGATCTCTCCTGTTATCAGCACCATCGAGACCAGACATCCAATTCAGGGAGACCACGGTAACACAATGCTCAAGCCAGGTGCACACCATTGATCACTACCCCCCCCCCCAACTCTTCTTGTTCTGGCATTGCATCCTTCTGTACGAAAATACTGCCGGGTAGGTGACGGCTGACTCGCTCAGGTCTCATCTACTGTCACCAGTCCACCACGCTCCACTCCAGCGGCTGTCACCGCAAAGACGGCTTCCTCCAACAGGCGCCGTCTCCCCACCACTCACATCGCAGAACCCATTCCCCTCCTCGCCGTTTTGACGCACATCCATCTTTGATGGAACCTACACTACGGTAGCCCTTGCCCCTGGGCGTCGTTCGCCAAGGACAAGGCCCCGTCGTCCACCGTTCATGGTCCGACACAACGAGCTTCACTTACACCCTGGGCAGTACTACTGAGTACGCACCTAATAACCACTCCCAGTATTGGTAGTAGTCCACGAAGTCCTTGCACCCTTAACGCCTCACACTTATACCTACACCCATCTTCGGATACATCTACATCTATTCCTCCATCTAATTAGTCCACCCGCTCATCCCTCCCACACCCTGTTGGGCCATCGCCGTCGTCAGCCCATCCTTCAATGCCGCCGTCCCGTTTCGCCTCATCGAGCCTACGTGCTCCAGCCACCAATCCCTTCCTGGCTCTACTGCTTCTCTCAGAAATCCTGTCTCATGCATTGCACATCACAAACACTTAACCCGCGCGTGAAACGAAACATGGAATGCTTTTGTTGTCTTCTCCTTTCTGCTACCTACTGGCAGACGGTGCGCTATGTTGGTACTATACAATACCGTACCCGCCGATAGATACAACGCATGCTTCTCTTTGCTGATACTTCGGCGCTTCTCCCGGAAACCCCTGAGGCCCGAGACCCGAGGCCCGAGGCCCCAGAGTTCCTCCTTCCATCTCCCATCCCATCTCACATCTCACATCTCCCATCTGCCTCATCTGCCTCATCCTCCACCCTATACCGCTATATCCACCGTCCACTCATCCCGCATACCACCCGGGCCTCACAACGCCTCTCCTACAGGCCTGAAGGAAACGGGAGGAATCGTCTCGTCAAAAGCCATCGCGTCTCATCGGTTTTGGACTCGTTCCTGTTGCGGTGCCTTGGCTGACGACTTCTGCTGCTCCCAGTGACACATTGTCGCCTGGCTCTGGCCTTCATCTCCCCGCTGTCCAAAGATGCCCTCAACAGCTTCTCCCACCACTCCTCCTTTGACATCCCCGTCCACTCTGGCCGTCCACTGTTGCTCCAGCTCGGTTGCCAACGTTCTTGCGCACGTTCTGTCGGTGGGCACTCGTGGTGGCCGACGATATGGCGCAGGTAACACTCCTCTCGCCACCAATCTCCGCTCCGACGACAAAACAATATCAACTGCAATGCCAATGCCACTCACGCACGGCCCGCATGCCGCTGCAGAGGCAATAACCTCCACGTCACCGTAACAGATCTTGCCCGGTATCTTCTCTCAGCCCACCGTAAGCGACCCAACGGCTCACCTGCTAACCCAAATACCCGCGGGCAACTCGAGCCCGAGGCCTAACATGTCTAAGCTGTGCTGCTAGTTTGTGCGACTCTTTACGAATGCTTCATATTGCAACCTAGATGCAATGATGCACCCATCGCTGTTGCACGTGTAACCCAGACTCTGAGATGGAAGGGCCAGAAGGAAGTAGAACTCGGCGAGGCTACCGCCACCCAAAAAATCGTGCTAGAGATGCTGCTTTGGTTTATGATTCAAGGAGGGGCCGATACTACGTCGCATCCCCCTTATTTGGCTTCGTCCGAGCCATCGGTCGTCCGACCTTGGCTCGCGGCTGGCACAGCGTGATTGGTCTGTGGCGTCTGATGCTGTGCCTGGCCACCATAGCCCTTGTTGTAGTTATTGCTGCCATTTCGGTGCTGCTGGCCGTATTGGTGTCCTTGCTGGGGGCTGGTTCCAAAGTGCTGCGGTCCAGGACTTCCGTACCCTCCTCGTACTACATACAGTTAGCCTCTCGCCAGTTTATCGGACAAGGACATCACCTACTCTGTCCGTTGGGTTGTCCCGGAGTGAATACTGGCTGGTTGTACTGCACATTGGGGCTCATCCCATACATCGGCTGGCCCTGCTGCGATCCCTGGTGGACCATCATCGGCGCAGCGGGGCGGCCGGGGCTAGGATAGCCGTTGGCTCCGGGTACCGGCTGAGGTCCGGACTGCATGAACTGTGGGTGGTTTCCGGGATACATCATTTGAGGGCCGGGCACCATCCCCTGTGGCCCCGGGATGAACTGCGGCTGCATCATCATCGGACCGCCCATCTGTCCTTGCTGAGGTGACATGTACTGAGGATTATTGGAGAAGCTACGGAAGCCCATCTGCGGTGTCCCGGGTCCCATGTAGACCGGCTGGTTGTAGGGCACCTGCGCTGGGGAGTTCACGCTGGGATAGGCTGCCACGGGCACATTGCCCAGTCGCGGCGAAGCAAACGATTGGGCTGAGTTCGAGTGCATCATCCGATGGTCATCATTGCCATATGGAGGGTGAGGCACAGGTCCATGTTGTGGTGTGTGCATCTGCATTGGAGCCATGTGCGGCGACTGTCTGGGGCCCATATTGTGCGCGCCGTGCTGAAGATGGAATGGCAGCTGGTGCTGGTGAGGCATCTGCGGGACGACATGCTGAGGATTGGGTGTGGCCAAGGGAGGTCCACCGAATGGCTGGCGCTCGAAAAACTCCTTGTACGTCAGATGCATAGTGGAATCAGGCTTCTCGTTGTCCTGGAGCTGTCGCCATGTGGGCA
This sequence comes from Neonectria magnoliae, assembly GCA_037954305.1. Lineage (NCBI taxonomy): Eukaryota > Fungi > Ascomycota > Sordariomycetes > Hypocreales > Nectriaceae > Neonectria > Neonectria magnoliae. Next base: position 196,359 of record JAZAVK010000031.1, read on the forward strand.
GAGTATCGAAGGAGGGTCGCAGGCCAGCGTTGTCTTCCCATTTGCGGCCCTGGCCAGGGGTAAAGGTCTGGATGTGCGAAAGGATATAGCACTTCTTGACGTCAATCGCCTTCGTCTTGCGACGAATGAGCTGGCCCGTAGTAGCAGGGGCAGCAGGAACAGGAGCGTCAGGAACATTGTTCACAGCTGATCGTGGGCTCGAACTGGCACTAGGATGTCCGTTGGGGTTGAAAGTCGCGGCGAATGGGCTTGGCCGGAACTCGTGGCTGTTGGGGTTCAACTTGGCACCCATGTGCCCAGGAACTCCGCTGATGCGTCGGTAGCCCGGCTCGCCGCTGTTGGCCGGGCCAGTTGGAGGAGCACGCATTTCTTGGTTGGCAGCGTGTGGTGGTTGGCCTGCTGGAGGCTGAGAGAACTTCTGTTGTTCGACGGTGCGAAGTCGGTGAGCAAGTGTAACAGTCTGTTGCTGCGGCGGCACGTGTTGACCGTGTTGACCCCCACCCCGGTTGTTTCGGTATTGCTGATGATACGATTGCTGAGGAAATTGCCCGCGAGCTCCAGGATGACGGTTTTGAGTTCCAGCTGGAGGAGTGGCCTGGGTGGTGGCAGAGGTCCGAGAAGGTCGAGAATCACTGGGAGTGGCAGAGGCGCTTGCAGTTGCAGGTGTGCTCTGTCCGGCTGCCTTGGGCTGGGCTTCCTTCGACGGTGTCGTCTTGTCCTTTGTCGTCGAGTCGGCCTTGGCCTTTGCAACGTCTTCAGCGTTCTTGATTGCCTTGGCTTGGATCTCCTTCTGCTTGAGCGGGTCTTTGGCAATGATGGAGACTAGGTCGGTTGGCACAGGGGTAGAAAGTTTGAACGAGTTGGCAAACTTTTTCAACTCTGTCAACTTCACTTCTTTGTCGGCCCTGGCCTTGTTACTGCGAGCCTTTTCGGCATTCTGGCGTTGCTGCGTGGCAAATGTCTTGAACTCCTTCAGGACATCATGCTCAACTGTTGACGTAGCACTGGGAGCGCCTTCATTGCGGGTGGCGGTGGTAGTAGAGTTTCGCAGGGTGCTGTTCTTGTCGGCGGGCTTCGCATCCGTAGCCTTGGTGGTGGCAGGCTGGATCACTGCCTTGGGCTCAGGTGTTGTCGTAGCTTCAGCGGCTTTCTTCTCGGTTACCAGCTTTGCATCCTCGTTCTTGGTGGTAACACCGTTCTTGTTAGAGTCGGGAACAGGCGTCTTTGATTCCTCCGAAGCCGGGACTGGAGCAGAGCTCGGTTGCTTCTTTGGTGGTGCCTTGATCTGAGAGGAAATGATGGCAGGATCGATGGGAGCTCCCTTGACATTCGACTGCGCTGCGGGAGCTCTTTTTGCCGGAGGTGTGTACTTGTTCTCCCGGCCAGCCAAGGGAGGGAAGTCCTGGCGCCGGACACCGCTGTATCTATGGCATCTTGTTAGCCGAGTAGCCCGAGAGAAGATTGAGATGGATTAATAGGACACATACTTGTCCTCTTCATTTTCGCCCTGGTCATCTCCTCCACCAACGTGATCCATGATTCGCTCCTCGGCAACATGGGCAGTGGTGGGCGCACTGCGCTCGATCTCTCTAGCCTTCCTTTCGGCGGCAGCTATGCGCTCGCGATACTGGGGATGGTGCTTGTTAATGGCAGTTGTGTAGATGTTCTCATCGTAGTCTGTCTTAAGGCCGAAGAGCCTTTCGTTCTCGGCGAACTGGTCCCAAGCTCCGCCACTATTGGACTTTTCTAGAGCACCGTTGGAGGCATCGCTCGAGTCAGGAACCCAGGGCTGAAGGACTCTCTCGTTACCGAATCGACTGTTGGAAATGGCGGCATCGGTGCGAAACGATCCTCGGTTCCCTGTTCGGATTTCGTTAGTGTACGGATAGCGCAGATCATAAGTTGAGCCGCTCACCATTTTGCCGGTTATCCAGTTTCCCCCCAGCACCTGCACCTGCTATCCCGTCTTTCTTTGGGAGGGGCATATTGGAAACGCTCTTATTGTCGTATGGCTTCTCAAGCGAGTGTCAAGATATCGTCGCCTCGGCCACCATGCAGGTTGCCACTGAGAATGCCTTGCGTGGCGATACGGGATGATGGGTGGTGTCTCGTGGAATTCGTAAACGCAGCGCACTGATCAACCCTGGAAGAGAATGTTAGACCTGGCTAAGGCGTTGGTGGATATGTGGGTGTGGGTGTGTGTGTGTGTCGTGGAGGCAGGTTTGGAAGGCAAGGTAGAGGCCACGTCCGGCGGAAGCCCATGACGTGACGCTCCAGTGACTGGGGAGGGTCGAGGGGGCAGTTCTTGGGTCAAAAACGCCAAGTGTTGTGATTGTGATTGTGAATGTCGGCAGCGATCGAGTCGAACTTACCTTGAGGGAGCGGGCGGCGTTGCTCGTGTGACAAAAGGACGGTGGTGACGGTAACGGATCGAGGTGATCGGGTTATTGGAAGAAGACGGGAGGATTCGATGCCAGCAGGTCGCTCTAGACTGGAGGAGAATGTCAGTGCCTGCATCGACATGCAAAGACGCATCCAACGGCGGGCGAGGTGAAGTTTGGGTTTGGGTTCGGGTTCAGGGGCGGACAGGGCGCAGACGCAGACGGAGATGCAGGACAAAGGGCCCAAAAGATGGGGCGGGTCAAGAGAGCGCCCAGGAGCGACTGGCGAGGAAACGGGGCGAGGTAGGAGAGATGGACGGGGGTGACTAGGACACGAGAAACGGGAAACGGGCAACGGACAACGGGCAACGGAAACGGGGGACTGCGATTTTACCTCTTCAAGTTCGGAGCTGAGGAGACGGGGCGGGCGAGACGATGGAGGGCGGATGATCGGGGGCGATGCGTCCAGCTCGATGCTGCTACGGTTGCCTCGCAATGGGCAACAAGAACATGGAGCGGCGGAATTTGGGCCGGGTCGTGGAGGGAGAGGGAGAATCCGAGGACGAGGTTGTGGACAATCGACGTGGTGGTGGTGAGGCTTTGTTTTCTGAGGTACCCTCCACTACTAGGGACTACCCTTTTCTCCCATTGCCGGGCAGTGAGCTACCCTGCTATACCCACTGTACGTGGGCTGCTTCTGGCTTTCCGGGGCGCCGTGACGAAGAAAATAAAAAAAGGTGTGGTGGGTGCTCGCTGGCTAGGTGCCGCTGGCCGCCGCCGCTGGTGGTTCTTGGGAGGGGGCCTGATTTAGTGACCTGAGCCTCTGTCCCCAAACGCCACATGAGATGCAACTCGGCACACCGCCCGGCCACAAGATGACATACCATGCACAGTGTCAGACAGTGTCGTCGCCGTCTTTCAACTGCCTTGCTGAGCCTCCTTCCCGCCTTCGGCAGTTCTACAGTGTAGCCTCAACCCTCGTCTCGAAAAAGAAAAAAGAAAAACACTGTGCGAGAGTGTCCCGCCCACCAAAACCGCTCCAAACTTCGGTGTACTCCCCAGGTACCCGCCTACCCCAGACCTTCGATGTTGAGAAACCGACTGGAATTGAACCCTCCACTCCCGCAAGTCTCGGGTCAGCGCGGCTAGATCCAGGGGAATGGCTATTTTCGTGAGAGCACGGGATCGGTGACAGTAGGCCTAGTTGAGCCCCGTTTTCTGGCTCATCCGGTCCAAAGGAGGAATCGTCCAACGATTCACTCCGTTTCCATCAGCCTCGAACAGCCACGCAAACAAACAGAGCTGAAAGAAAGCCGACTGATCACCAGTCTACCACAAGTCGCAATCGAACCAGGATGGCTCGAGCAATTCACACAAAACAAACGGGCCCTGTTTGTCAGAGGCCCGTTGTCAAATATAAATATTCCCATGCGAACGTTACACATCGGAACAATTTCGACATGTCGCCGACGGGAATGGAGGGCACATAGTATGAACCAAAGGATTTCTACTACAAATATTCACAAAGAGGACATCCCCCCGCCTCGTCTAGACGACCCTGACTGTTGGTACAAGATTTTACGCCTCTTGGACCCCCGTTTATACTCGAAGACCAATCTCCTCGGCGTACGGCAGCACAAACAGGTCACCAACAGTAGAGACAGTGGCCTTGCCATCGAGAATGGCCTTGGCGGTCTGCAACAATCGTCAGTAGGATGGTCACGTCGAGTGAAAACAGGGCATCTCACCGTCTTCAGGTTCTCGGCAGTAACAGCATCGATGGCCTTGGCGAGGCTAGCGGTTTCGTAGACCTTGCCGCTGTTGATAAGGCCAGAGCCGGCCAGTAGGATGCTGGACTTCTGTGTCTGGACCTCGTCGAGGGCGTTGAACTTGGCGTTGGCGATAGCCTTGGTCACATCTTCCTTGGCAATAGTGCCAGCCGCGATGGCCTTAAGCACCTTGACCGTCTCCTCGGCGCCCTTGCGGACAGACGCGGCAGGGCCAGAGAGCTGGACGCTCAGAAGACCGGCATCGGAGTAAGCGAGGTTAGAGGTAGAAACAGAGAGACCGGAGGTGCCGGCGGTAGCCTTGGAGAGGAGACTGAAACCAGGGGACCACTTGATGCTGGACTCGCCACCGAGCAACGACGCAAGGACGGCAATGTCGGCCTTGGGCGAGTTATAGCTAGAGCCGGGGAAGGCAATGACGATAGAGTTGCCAGCAGTGTGGCTTGTCCGCTGCTCGCCACCGTAGTACTTGCTGGCCTCGGTCTTGAGAGTCTGGCCGCTTCGGGGGGTAGTGGGAACGTCCTTGAAGAACTGACCAACCCAGTTGGAGAGGGCATCAGGGGCAGCACCGTCGGCGACGATAGCAAAGTTGGGCTTGGAATAGGCAACGTCGGCAAAGCTGGCAATGTACTCCTCGTTCAAGTACTTCTGGAAGGGGGTCGAGGACGCAGGGTACAGAGAGGAACCGAGACCAGAGTGGAAGGCGACGGCGTGGGCGTTGTCGAGGGCGATGGCGGGGACGTTGCCATTGAGGGCAATCTGCTTGAGGTGCAGGACTCGCTCAACCTCCTCGTGGAGCTCGTGGGCTATCAATCGTGTCAATGCCGATGCAAGATGTGTGTTTATATGCTTGGTTTACTCACTAGTATACTTGGTCAGCGAAACAACCTCAGCCAGAAGCTCGGCGAAGTAGGGCAGATCCTCGCGGAGAAAGCTGGTCTCAAGAATAACAGCCTCCCTGGTGTGTGAGGAGGCCAATTGACCACCGAGTAGCTCGGACTCGCGCGTGATGCGAAGGGCAGATCGTCGTTGGGTGTTCTGCATGGGACCCGGCAAATTAACTCAAGTCCCGCCCTCAAATACCGAGATTCCTCACCTTGAACGCGAATTCCTCCAGTCCAACGGTCAAGCCAGGCAGAGGCTGGAATCGAGTACCGGCCTTGGCAACGATCGCGAGCTTCGTGGTCGGTCCGTGGGCGTCTCGTGAGGCGACCTTGAGTCCAGACACATCCGAGGTCTCGTACGATCCAGTCGACGCAGCAGCGGCAAAGGTTCGTTGCTGGACGCCGCAGGACCGACGAGCGGCCTGCTGCGCAGTTCTCGCGAGGGACGATCTCGAGATCATTGTCGAGGATGATGGCGTAGGCAATTGGCAATCCTTCGGCCGTCGGGATGGAGCAATTGGTCTCCAAAAGAAGTGCCTCGTCGAAAAGCTCCCGTCTAATTTTCGGGAACAGGGAACGATTCGAAATGTCACGTGATTTGTTCCGGTCAGCCAGATTTGCATCCCGGGCATTGGCCCAGTGTCGCTCTAGATTGGCCTGGCCCGGAACGTCAAGGCATCAATCAACTGCACGAGCGCCCACGCAGTCGCTGAGATATGCACACTTGCTTAGCCCGATATGGAGAAGCACGGTCGCGCGCCCAAGGACATGATTCTGTTTCTGAAGCCGACTTTATGCGAACATGAGCTCAGCGAGTTTGTCCGCTGATCAAGGAAGCATTGCTACGATTATTCATGTGTTTCCTACAAATGATCCCATTGTTCCCTAGTAAATATGTCATAATGTCATAGTGGAAGCACGCAAATTCCTACCGCATATTGTAGGTGGGAAAAATCCACGGCATTGACGTTCCGCAGCGATTGGCCCGCCGCGCCTGATGAATGGGGAGTCAAAACTCTCAACCCGGCTTAGCGGGCTGAGACTACTCGCTAGAAGCATGTGCATGTGAGGGAAAAACTCACCCCACCTACCAAGCTTCACTTACACCAAGAAAAATTGTCGATTTACGTCCTTCAAACGTCAACGCGCTCCCTCCGTCAGTCAGCCTATCCGACTTCTCGCGCTCCCGTCCGCTACCGTCTGCCCTGTTTCTACATCTCCATCGCTCGCAGACCCGCGCTCGTTGATATTGCCGCCCTTGGGGACATCAATGACTCCGCGGTAGTAACTGCTATAGCTCTAGAGATAGTGAGAGGATCTCTAGGAGCAAAGCAATGCTCGTTGTGAGTCAAGCATCGCGACCACCACCGCGCGCCCGCGTCGCTGACAGCCTGCCCCTTCGCAGACAAAACATGCCGCTGAGCTTTGTGCTCTCCTAGTCAACGACCTCTACGGCGAACTGCCTTCCGTATGGCCCCCTCCCTGCCCGGTTGCTCCTCATCAGAAGAGTCTTGACATGCGTGGGATCGCGGGGCTAACCTTGTCGTCGCCAACCAGCGAATCTTGACTGCGCTACTAATCAAAGGTCGCTCGACGATTGCGCAACTGGTCCAACACACCTCACTTACTCCGCGACACCTACGAAATGGTCTCGCCGTTTTAATCCAGCAAAATTTGCTCTATCACCATACGAACCCAGACGCCCCCGTGACCAACTACGAAGCCAACGCCGATGCTTGCTACAGCCTCGTTCGGTCCGGAAAAATCCTCGAGATAATCGAGAGGCGACATGGAACCTCAGAGCGTGAGCTGGTCCAGACCCTCATGCTGCTAGGTCATGCCAGAATTGGCGACCTTTCGCAGGCCTTTGGGTCGCGAGCACCCAAGGCCAACGGGCATACGAATGGCGACCATGACTCACTCAACGGATTGATTGACTCAGAGCACCAACTCAACTCTGTCCTCAGCCGTCTTCTTCGAGCGGAAATCATCGAGACCGTCCGACCAGATAGCTTCCGCAACCCCAAGGATGTCTACCGAGAAATTGAGGGTGAGGTCTTGAACACGGGTCCTGGTCAAGCGGCGGCGAAAAATAAGGGCGAGGCGCAGCGCCAGATTATTGAGCGCTTTCGGAACTTCAGGGACCAAGGCAAGGCGTTGAAGCGGCAACTTGACCAAAGCGGAGGCTTTGTCTCTAAGAGAAGGAAACTTGCCAATGGCCGAGCTCAAAACGGCCATGCAGATGACGAAAATGCGCCGCGGCTGAATGTAAGGAGATGTTCTTCCCCGAGACAGCTTTCGGTACTAACGCACAGTCAGCCCAACGTCATTGTCAGACTGAACCATGAGAGGTGTTTAGTCGAGCTGCGAAATCAACGGTTGGCTGGTTTTGTGGCAGACATACTTGGCGAAGTAACCGGGGAGGTTTATCGAACAGTGCTTGACTTGTTGACAATCAATTTCTCTAGATGCCGACCAGATTCTCTACTTGATGAGCAAACGCCTGGTCAGCAGGTCACAGTCACGACTCTAGACATCCTTGAACATCTTGATGAATCCGTCAACGTCCAGTCTGGGATTGGAAAGGCATCCAAGGAGAAAATCGATGCTGCAAGCGCCGAGAAGGTGAGGGCAGAACCTCTAGATCCGGATTATGATTCAGACGATTCAGATCTTGGCCCTCTCGGACGACGGCCTGTCGTAGGAACACTCCATCTCGACGAGGATGAAGACGATGACGTCTTTGGCGACGATGACGAACAACAAAAGCCAGGAGCAACCAATGGCGACCGTGAGACCAAGGTCAAGTTCGAGGGCTCTGCGGCTCCCAAGGATAGTCGTCTCAGTCAGATGCGCCAACACCTTTTACTCCTTGCCGAGAGCAAACTGCAATTCATCCGCCACTGTGGGACATTTGGGCGTGGCCAATGGACCGTGGATTTTGCACTTCTCATGGATCGACTACGAGAGACCGAACTAGATGCCATGATTGAACAGACTCACGGTCGACATGGCTTGAGACTGACACGGATCTTGCGCGAGAAAGGCAAGCTTGACGAGAAGATGCTGCCCTCAGCTGCCCTGATGAAAAAAGGCGACGTCCAAGGAAAGATGCTTGCGATGCAGATGGCAGGCTTGGTAGACGTGCAAGAAGTCCCCAGAGACAACATGCGGTTGGCCAACCGAACGTTATTCTTCTGGTTCTTTGATAAGGAACGCACCCAGTCACAGGCCCTGGACGACATATATAAAGCCATGCTTCGATGCCTTCAAACCCTCCAGGTGGAACGCCACAGGAAGCGGAACATATTGTCGTTTGTGGAAAGAAAAGATGTTCAAGGCAAGGAAGAAGAGGTGATGACGGCGGAGCACTATAACAAATACAACATGCATCTGGAAGCACAGAGCAAGCTCCTCGGGCAGGTCATGAAGCTCGACGAAATGGTTGCAGTGCTTAGGGACTACTGATGGGATGTTGGGGCACAACACATTATTGGGGAAAAGGGCAGGGAGATGTCAATGGCTTCTCTGTTGGTTCATGGCCAGAATGGCGGAGGGTTGGAATGAATTCATCACTATCGTCATATTTGTCATCGTTAACACCGGAGACAAATTCTAGCGTCAGAGGCTGGATGGGTAATCAGGCTTCTTAGACTGCAGTGTGTGTAGGATACAGAACTGAAATTCATGTTGTCTAATGAGTATTTGAACGTACTCGACTATCCTTGTTGGTCATATACGGGTGATGTAGTGATGCAGCTTTTTACCATTGTTGTGCTAGAGTGGATGCTTGTAAGCGTTTGGGTGTGATTAATAATGGAAGTGCGCTTGGGAAGTGAACCGCAGATTGCCTTCGGCCGTGATGTCTCAGAATTGGAGTTTCCTGTCTGCAAAAAGGTTCACCGCTACTGTTGCCATTATGGAGCCAATGAACGCAACGTGAATGAAGTCAAAAAAGCAAGCAACGCATATTGACTTTCCCGAGTCTGAACCATGATGATCACGGAATAATATCCAGAACTTGCCGCGGTGTTTTCCAGCATTTCGAGCGGCAATAGGGTAGACCGCGTACAGTCTAGATGGGGCCAGGGTATCTCCACATATCAAAGCCGCTTGGCTAAATGGACGGAACTGCACATGGTCGAAGCGACGGACTACACCCTACGATGGAGGTCAGTCCACCAGGATAGTTGAACAGTACATCTGCCGACACTCCGGACACAGCACTAAGGCATGTACCTGCTGGCCGAGTCCCGTTCGAGAGGGGATCCAACCGTTGGTCGAGGCGTTGAGGTAGCTCCAGTTTGCACTGCAAGGGTGGGACGCGGGCGCACGCTTCCGACGTCGGTACCTCTCACTTTTGGAAAAATTTCAAGAATAACTTGCGACGAGCACTTTGCGACTTCACCTGCATCCTCTTGCACCGTTCAATCTTTTTGCCTCATCCTCCCAATCGCCCTCTCAGCCGCCCAAGATGTCTCCTCCAGCCTCCTCCGGACCCCATAAGGAGTCCAACTTGGCTCGATTGCTCGGCTCAGGTACGTTTCTCTCTGCCAATCCCTCGGTGACCCAGGCGCCGTTGAAGTGTCGCTATTCCCACGTCGCCCGCCATGGAATGCTCTCCAGCTGTCCCGCTGCACTATCCCGCCGCACGTGAAGCCCGAGACCCAGGGATACAATTACTGACCGACTCAACAGGTTCTGCTGGCATCGCCGAGCTGGCCATCTTCCACCCCGTACGACTGACTACCCCTCCGACCACCACTTCGATGCGCCTGCTAACCTGACCTTCAAGGTGGACACCATTGCCAAGCGATTGATGAGCAACCAGTCTCGCGTAAGGACCTCCCCAACGCCCTCTCTTCGATTCCGAGCGAACTCGTTCATTGACTTTGCGTGACTCCAGATCACCAGTGCCGCCCAATTGAACCAGGTCATCTTTAAGGACAAGGCCGCCGTCTCCCCCGGAAAGAAGTTCGTCTCCTTGTTCCCCGGTCTGGGCTACGCCGCCGGCTACAAGGTTCTACAGCGAATCTACAAGTACGGTGGCCAGCCCATCGCCCGAGACTTCCTGGATCAGCACTATGGCCGGGATTTTGAGTCCGCCTTTGGCAAGAAGACCGGCAAGGCCATCATGCACTCCACCGCTGGCAGGTAAATCAATGGCCCGCACATAACTCCAAGACGACACGGAATTTTGGTACTAACCGACATAGTCTGATTGGTATCGGCGAGATCGTCCTCCTTCCCCTCGACGTCCTCAAGATCAAGCGACAGACCAACCCTGAGGCTTTCCGTGGCCGTGGTGTCTTGGCGATTGTGAAGGACGAGGGCTTCGGCCTGTACCGAGGCTGGGGATGGACCGCTGCCCGTAACGCTCCTGGCTCCTTCGCTGTACGTGCACATTAACCCCCCCCCCGTGCCAGACTCCGGGAAGCTGACCTCTCTATGATAGCTGTTTGGTGGCTCTGCTTTTGCTAAGGAGTACCTGTTCCACCTCGAGGACTACAACAAGGCCAGCTGGTTCCAAAACTTCATTGCCTCGATTGCCGGTGCCTCTGCCTCCCTCGTTGTCTCCGCTCCTCTCGATGTCATCAAGACCCGTATCCAGAATCGCAACTTCGATAACCCCGAAGGTGGTTTCCGAATTCTGACCAACATGGCCAAGAACGAGGGCTTTGGAAGTTTTTTCAAGGGACTGGTCCCCAAGGTACGTAGAAATGGCGCTGCACCATTCATCTCATTCCGTCTCCCCTGTCTCATTGTTGCCGCCCGTCCCCGCCCCCACCTGAAGACTTGCCGCTAATCGACTCTGGACCACAGCTGCTTATGACTGGCCCCAAGCTGGTCTTCTCATTCTGGCTCGCCCAGACCTTGATTCCCGCGTTTGATATTGCCTTCCGCAAGTAATGACATGTTTTTGGATTTTCGGGATAAAAAAGAATCTAGAGGGCTATCGGGAGACCCGGGGAAAAGGGTTATAGACATGCAAGACGTTTCGTTGCGAGGCATACGATAGAACTGCCGGCATGGCGACCGACGGCGCTCGGGTGGATGAGAGAACTCAACTCTGTAATTTAAAGCGATTGTGATTTGGCCTCGTTTCTGTGCCCTTGGTCCATGAGCGTCCACGAATGTCCGCGAGAGCCTAGCTTTCCTTTTTGCCGTGCCAGCTGGAGTCAACAAAGAGTCACCGTGGAGTCGCAATGGCCTCACATGGCCTCTCTGCTTTGTTGTGGCCAGTCTTCATTCGTCGGCTAGGCCCCTGTCGTCACCGGAGATACTGATTGGTCCTCACAACATGCAATCCACGCGGTGTCGGGTATCATTGTCATTGCTTGGGCCCGTGCTGAGGCCCGCCCGGTTTCCCCAGCAACGCCCTGGAAACAAACACAACTTCGACAACCACATCACAGAGTACCCTACTTAGCGTGGCTACGACGCCGTCCGTAATTTTCAACTCTGGTCTGCATTCCATTCATGACATAACACAACCAAACAACATGGCCTCCCTGGACATGCAAGACACCCCTCGAGAAGGTCGAGAGGGTGACTATTTTCTCAGACACCAACAGTCCATCTCTTCAGCAGGTTCCGACCACCGCGCCTTAGTGCCCATGTAGGTCTTCTCTGCTCACTCCCCAAACATTGGCCGTCTTGCTCGCCCAACACTTCGCGCCTCTCCCGCACGAATGCGCCAGCTGACCAGTATACAGGTGGGACAGTTCAGATCCGATCAGAGCGCCGCCACCGCTCCCTCTCAACCCGCAGTCGCCCAAGGGCTTCACCTCAAGAGTTGGCACATCGAGTGCGATTCAATCTGCGCACGCTGCGCTTAACGAGCGCGCTCGAGAGAGCGCTCTGGTGCCGTCCGCTATGAAGGGGGGCTCACACCGCCGGATGCAGTCTCTGCAACCCGCCTCGGTCCGGGACTTGAGCTTGATGATCGAAGGGTCCAACATTAGCCCCAGCGTGTCGCCGACTAGATCACCCGACAAGTTCCACCGTCCGCAGACGCCCGTCCGACAAAGGGACGAGTCTCGGTACAGTGACAGAGAATCGTCAACAGGCACGCCAACTCCAGGGCCGAGTCTGACTCCCATCGTACGACCAACTGTCCGACGACCACCTCCCCAGAGCATTCTGGGCGAGAACACCCCCCCACAATCTTCAACGATGCTTGCCCTTCAAAACATGGGCTCGCAGCAGCAGACACCCACACCTAAGGAGCCAGAGGCCCCTCTATCCAACATCACCAACGGTTCTTCAGCTGTGGTCAAGCATCCCCAGTCGCTAGATCTCCTGTCAAACCAAATCCTCAGCCTTACAAACATTGCGACATCACTACAGAAGGAGATGTCACAACTGAGCCGGAGAAGTCGAGACAATGCTACCGATCTGCTGAGCCTCAAGGAGGCTACTACTACGAGAGACGAAGATATCCGAAAGAGCTTGAGGGACCTGATCGCCACGGGGAGCGACGGTGGCCAGAGACTCTCCTCCAGGGACCCGTTCGGCGGCTACTACCTCGACAACAAGCCACACAGCCTGTCGCCCAACAACACGAGATCCGCCTTCCAACTGCCCCGAATTCCTTCTCCCAAGAGTTTCTCCGATTCTATTGAACGAGGCTCCATGAGCACACCGTCTTTGGCTGGTTCCGAAGCCCCCCCTTCTGTTGCTCTGTTGGAGAAGATCATCCGGGATATGAGCACCAAGGAGGGACAGGAGTCTCTGCTGAACCGACTCATCGAGGTCTCCAATAAGCTCACCGGAATGGCTACTGCTTCCAAAGTGGATGAACTCGTTGAACAGATCAGATCTCAGAACGAGAGCGCTGTCGTGTTGAACGCAGACGCGAGCAGAATGCGAAACTACAGCTTCGGCAACGAGTCGAGCCAGATGGAAGCTCCAGAACGCCCCAGGAGCGGCCCTGTGCTGCAAAGAGTTGAGCATCTCATGAAGAATGAGAGCCGGCGAACATCAGATCCCGCCGCCGGCCGAGGCGTTGGCCTGCTCAACGAAGACCTTATCAATATCATTCGCTCCGTCAAGGATAGCGTCGCCCAGGGAGGTGGCCTCACTGCGGAAGTGAAGGCTCTTGTCCGAGAGCTCCGAGGAGAGGTTCTGGGCATGGGTCGGGAAATTGGCAGAAGGCTCGAGCAGGCCGCTTCCCGCCGGCCGGTCGACGACCACGACAGTCCAAGCAAAGATGAGGTTGCCCGTGTCATTGACGAGGGACTTGAGCAGATGAAGGACCAGCTCAACCACGTCCTCCGGGAACATAGACGCCAATCCGGCGCCTCGACCAACACCCAGAAGACCGCCGTCGACTACCAGGAGATTTACAATGCTATGCGAGCGGCCCTCCGGGACAACGAGGCGACTCGTGGCGAAGTCCCCGACTTCAGCAGAGATGATGTTATTGAGGCTGTCAAGGACGCTTGGGAGAACTACAAGCCCGAGATTGAGGTCCAGCAGCTTGGCTTGGAGCGAGATGAGGTACTGGCTTGTCTCAAGGAAGGCCTCCAGGAGTACGCACCTCGCGATGATCGACCCCCTTCTGCGACAAGAGACGAGGTGTTCACGGCTGTCGTTGAAGGTCTCAGGCATTTCGTTCCTCCTCAAGTCGAAACTCCTGCGTCTCTGTCTCGAGACGAGATTATTGAAGCGGTCCGGGATTGCCTGGAGGAGTTCGAGTTCCCTATGGCTCCGTCTGCGACCGGGAACAGTGAAATGACTCACGACGATGTGGTTCATGCCGTTAGAGAGGGCCTCCACGATCTTGACATTTCTTCGAGTCGGGCTCTGGTCCCCGCTTCTTCTAGCAATGACGAGGTTACTGAGCGTCTGCACGAGATTACCGAGTTCCTTCGACGCGAGTTTAAGGCGGTCTCTGAAGAGGCTAAAGAAAACGTTACAGCCAACGGCCGTGATACTGAGCAGGTTCTCGACGCTACGAAAGATGGTCTTGAAAATCTTCGAGCCGCCATTGAGAGCTACGTGGACCGCGCGACCGGAGTTGCCAGCCAAGAGGAGTTCATGGATGGCCTCCTCAAGTCCCTGGAGGACTTCAAGGAGGAGATTGCCGGCATGGTCAACCAGTCAAGTGAGGAGGCTCAGCAACAGCTCCAAGCGGAGCTTGAGGGCCTCCGTGATGTGGTCAACTCGTCTATGGTGCCTGCTCCCCCTCAGCCGTTGTCCAACAACCAGGATGTTCTTGAGGCGCTGAACACTGGATTCAACAACCTGCGACAAGAGATCCTTCGACCGCGAGCCGAGACCAGCGAGATCCTTGACGCACTCAACGATGGTCTGAATGATCTCCGCGTCGGGATGGATCGAGTCACCAACAAGCCTGTGGATTTGACGGCGAATGATGAAATCCTGGACGCTCTGAAGGTTGGCCTTGATTCTATTCGATCAGACATCGACTCCATTCGCGACAACAATGATAAGGCCGTGGTTACACTTGATGCACCGGCCGACGACGCCAACGACGCCAACGACGCCAATGATGAACTTCTCCATACTCTCAGGTCTGGACTGGACGCCGTCCGCTCTGATATCGAGGCCCTCCGAGAGAATACTGCTGGGAGGGCCGTTGCAACAGTTGAACCCATTGACAACACCAACGAGATTCTTGGTGCCTTGAAGAACGGTCTCGACGCCGTTCGCTCAGACATTGAAGCACTCCGAGAGAACACTTCTGAGAAGGCTGTTGCGACAGTTGATCCAGTCAACGGTTCCAACGAAATCCTTGGGGCCTTGAAGGAGAGCCTCGACGCCGTTCGCTCAGACATCGAGGCGCTCCGAGAGACCAATGCCGAGAAGGCGGTCATCGCCGTTGATTCCGTTGACTCCGTGGACAACTCGAATGAGATTCTCGATGCTTTGAAGGAAGGCCTTGACACTGTTCGCTCCGACATTGAGGCGCTGCGGGAGAGCAACAACGAAAGAGCAATCCCTCCACCATCTCTTGATGACGTGGGCAACGATGAGATTCTGGATGCCCTCAAAACTGGTCTGGAGTCTCTTCGTTCAGATATTGAGGCTCTTCGGGATGCCAACAACGAGCGAGCCGTTGCCGCCGTTGCTACCGTTGACACCCCCTCCGAGAGCTCCGAAAGCTCCGATGAGAAGATCCTAGAGGCCCTCAAGTCTGGACTAGAATCCGTCCGCTCGGACATCGAGACTCTGCGAGAGAGTAACACTAATAGCAACAGCGAACGGGCCCTCCTTGCAGTCTCTTCTGGATCTGTCCTTGACGAGTCGATGGTTGCTGAAGATACGCTGAAGCAAGACGACATCAAGAATCTTGAGCTTTTGATTGCCCAGCTCAGCACCAAGGTCGAGGCCATCGAGCCAGAGACCGCGACGATTCAGAAAGACGACCTCAGTCGCATGGAAGAGATGATTCGCAACGTTCAGGATGCTGTTGACGAACTTAGCTCTCGCGAACCTGTCACTACCGCGCGTGCGGTCGGAAATGATGAATCTGAGGTCAACGGTGGAGATGCCGCTTCCAAGGACGATGTTGAGGCTATTGAGACCATCTTGCGGAACACCAAAGCCCGCCTGGACGACCTTATGGATGGAGACCAGGCTATTCGAAAGGACCATGTTGATGCCATCGAGACCCTCCTACTTGAGACCCGCGAGTCTCTCGGCTCTCTGTCTACTCAGATCGATACCGTCGCTGCCAAAGAGGACGTAGCAACTCTGGAATCTCTCATTACTCAGGTCACTGCTGGGATTGACGAGATGAAGGAGCGTGCAGACAAGGAGAACGAGAACCCCGAGAAGGTCACCAAGTCTGATATCGAAGCCGTCGAGGCTGTTGTGCTTGAGATCAAGACCGCGCTGGAGGGAGTTAGTAGCACCGACTTCGCCACCTTTGCCAGCAAGGAGGATATCACGAGCCTCGAGACCATCGTCAAAGAGTTCCAGGAAAAGCTTGACACCACGGTTGACTCCAACACAAAGGCTGTCGCTATTCGAGACGAGGAGATGACTGGTGTCGGTGAGCGTGTGACCGAAGTCAGAAGTTTCCTCGAAGAATTTCAGGAGACGATTAAGTCTAAGCTGGAGGAGGGATCCACTGGTGTCGAATCTCTTAGCAAGCTTCTCGAGACTATGGGTGAGAAGATTGACAAGAACGACAGCGTCGGCGCGGACCTCAAGGAGATGTTTGAGACAATGAAGACCGAGTTTGAGGACTCCAAGGCCGTCGTTTCCGGCGTCAAGGTCGAGTCCAACGAGGCAACAACCAACCTTGGCACCAAAATCGACGACAAGATTAGCGAGCTTGTTGCCAAATACGACGATCTCCAGACCATGCTCGACGACAAGAGCAAGGTCAGCGAAGCTCGAGATGTCGCCACTGAGGCTGCCGTTGTGGAAACCAAGGCTGTTGCTGACGAGCTGAAGCTTCTCATCGACACGCTGGGATCCACAGTCACCGACTCTCTGGAGAAGATGGAAGAGGCGTCAAAGACCGTCTTCACTTCAGTCGAGGACCTGGTGCTTAAGAATGAGGAGAACCATTCCGAAGACAAGACTGAGCACCAGCAAACTCGTGACCAAGTTACTCAGGCCCTGTCCGCCGTCGAGCTCCTGAAGGGAGATGTTGGCGATTACCAGCCCAAAATCCTCGAAGCCGTCAAGGACATCCTCCTCCTTGTTGGAGAGCATTTCGAGCATTCCAGGTCATCGGCCACCGAGATCCAGGAGAAGTTTGTTGAGGTCCAGCCTACAGAGGAAATGAAGGCTCTGCTCCCACCGGACAAGTATGACAACACCGAAGTCCACGAGAAGCTCAACAAGCTGGTGGAGGAGAAGTACGACGACACCGAAGTTCGCGCGCAGCTTGCTCAGATCATGGAGCACAAGTACGACGATACGGAGGTGCGCGAGCGATTGGATCGAATCATCGAAGAGAAATACGACGATATCAATGTCCGCGAGCGATTGGACCAAATCATTGACCAGAAATACGACGATGCGGAAGTCCGCGAGCGATTGGATCATCTCATTGAGCAGCACAAGTCGGATGATTTGGAGGTCCGCGAGAGGCTTGCTCAAATCATTGAGCAAAAGTACGACGACGCTGAAGTTCGCGAGAAACTCGACCTCATTGTCGCGCAGAAGTATGATGACACGGATGTCCGTGAGAGACTCGACATCATTGTCGCTCAGAAGTATGATGATGCTGTTGTTCATGAGAAGCTCGACAAGCTTACCGAACGCACTACGACGAATGCTGATCAAACATTCTCTCGTCTCGAGACCCTCGACAAGGTCCACGCCTCAGTAGTTAAGACCGCAGCCGACATTTCCGAGTTCTTGTTCACCCAGAAGCAACGTATCACGGACGACCATGAGGACCGCAAGAGGGCCCTTCAGGAAGCCATCGTTGCCACTGAACGCAAGCTTGTCGAGAAGGAACACGTTGAGGCGTCGGTTCTGAGCCTCCGGGACGAGGAGGAGAGACTTCGAAGCAGTATCGCAAGCCTGCGGACCGAACAAGACAGCCTGATTCGACAAAGGACGAGACTCACTGCCGATGTTTCTTCCCTTGAGACTGCCATGCGCCTGCGCAAAGAGGAGCTGTACGAGATGGAGGGTCGCGCCGAGGGACTGGAGCGCCGTATCTTGGAGGGCGTTATGGATCACTCTCGTGTCCTTCTCATGTCCAAGGCTAGCAAGGGCAACGACACGATGAGTCGCAAGCGGGTTAAGAAGTCCACCAACGACAACGAACCAGCTCAACCCCCCCTTAAGCCAATGGTGAACATGGCTTTAACGGCTAAGCGGAGTCTCGCATCGCCGAGCCAGGCCGGAGCAACCAGGAGAATCATGTCACTCAGCCAGATCAACAACAACGTGGCGTCGACCGGCTTCAAGAGGAGTCAGAGTGTGAGGACTCCTGCCGGCAAGGGCAAGGCATACCGGAAGCGAAGCTGGGGTGGTGATCTCGACAATGGTCACGGCGACTTCGATAAGGAGAACGTGGACGTTGACGCCACTGTCGAAGAAGTCGACGAGCCCGAGACGCGTCCAGAGATACCCGAATTGGACTTACCCGGTGACGATATAACGGTTCTCGAGTCTGCGGTTAACGATGATGGGGTCGACAGTGACAATGAGACTCTGCGAAGAAGTAGCAGAGGCACGGTGGTCACTAACAGCACGGATATGTACACGGATTCGGAGGCCGGATACAGCGAGTACAGCGAGACTGGGAGCGAGTGGACGGAGAGCGCGGTGGGCACTGACGCTGGCGGTGACGGCAACGAGCTGGTGGTTTACGGACAATAGCGATCGTGATACAGAGATCTGGTTTCACGGGGTTAAGGGAGCACGGGAGTCTTTTATGATAACATGCCTGCGGGTTTAAGTCTGGATTCGGGTTGTTTTGTTTATATCATTGACGACAGAGATGGGAACGAGATTGTGACGTCTCTTTGTTTTGGCCTTCTCCTTGGTTGAGTCCTGTTTGGTCTGGCGTTGGTTCGATTATTATTCATATCTAGTTGATAAGTGCGAAAAGGACTTTTGACAATGAACGACTGTTAACTAAATTACTCTTGTGCTTTGATGATGTGGAGAAGACTTTGCCTCTTAGCTTGGTGATTATGTGGGCGGTGAGATGCTCATTAGCCATTTGCAGGTTGCAACTGAACTGGCCCGTAAGCTTTGTCAAGGGTGAGAGTGAGAATCTTGTCTCCTCCAATCTGCAATTGCTTCATTTGTAAGTCATTCTCACGTACGTACGCTATCTAGGAACACTCCTAATTATGCACCCGTATTTAGAACAGGGGGCCATGTGGCTCATTAATGTCGAGACACTCCAGATGGAGGAGTTCTTTGGCGATGTCATCCCCGAGTACGCAGTTCTGTCGGCCGAGCAGGAGGTTTCGTTTGATGACTGGCAACGGCCTCATATCGCCGAGACGGAGAAGGGCTACGCCGAGACGGAGAAGGGCTACGCCGAGACGAAGAAGGGCTACGCCAAGATCTTGGGTACTTGCAGCCTCGCCTCCAGGATAAACGACCTCGAGTACGTGTGGGTTGACATGGCCTGCATCGACAAGCGAAGCAGCGCTGACCTGTCCGAGGCCATCAACTCCATGTTCCGCTGGTATGGCGACTCGCAGGTGTGTCTGGTGCACCTGGCCGATGTCGACGCCCCGGAACAGCTAGTTGTCGCCAGTCCTCAGGATGTCTTGACGGGAACGGCGGAACCGGCGGCCTTGTCAGACGGACTGCGGCGCCAGTTCCGCGAGAGCAGATGGTTCACCAGGGGCTGGACGCTCCAGGGGCTGGACGCTCCAGGAGCTGCTTGCGCCACGGCATCTCCTATTCTTCGCCAAGGACTGGAGTCTCCTCGGGAATTTGCAGTGGCTCGTCCAAGATGTCGGCGTCGCCACGGGCATCCCCGAGCGGTTCTTGCTCCGGGAGCTCAAGCTGCAGAGGGCGAGCATCGCGCAGAGGATGTCGTGGGCGGCCGGGCGCAAGACCACGCGCGCCGAGGACATGGCGTACTGCCTCCTGGGCTTGTTCAACATTAACATGCCGCTGCTGTACGGCGAGGGCACCAAGGCGTTCCGGCGGCTGCAGGCCGAGATCATCCGGGAGTCGTACGACCACTCTATCTTCGCGTGGCAGGGTGACGTGGACCGCGACGCCGCTGGCGATGCCCACTATCCGATCCTGGCGCCGTCGGTGCGGTGTTTCCGCGCGCACTCGCGCATCATCCAGGCGTGGGACCACAACGAGCGCGGCCACTACACGCTCACCAACAGCGGCCTGCGCATCACGCTCCCCGTGCTCAAGACGGTCACGCCCGGGCTGATCCTGGCCGTGCTGAACTGTCGCTGGAGCACCGGCTCGTCCAAGAGCCGCGTCTGCCTCGCCCTGTACAGCACCAGCGGTGACCGGTACACGCGGCTGGCCAGCATCCCCGTGAAGCTTGCCTCGGTGGCCGGCGTGCTGCCGGGCGCCCGCCAGAAGATGTACGTGACGTCGCCGGACAACCTGGACATGGGGGACATTAGCAACTGGGCGGCCTTTGCGATGCTGCGGTCGCCGACGGTCACGGACGCTCCCGACCATCCGCCGTCTGCGTTTCTGGCCTTCGAGGGCGGGCCGGACCAGCCGCCGCCGCGATACCTCGAGCCTAGGCTCGGTTGGAGGAGGCTGCTCTGTCCGTGGACGCGGCCGGGGCTGATGGAGCTCTGCGCAGCGGGGCCGGCGACGTACGCGGCGATCCTGGAGTTTACGGACCCGGAGACATCCAAGAAGGTGTGCGTGGTCATCGGGAGCCGGCCTCGAGAGGGTGGCGGCGACAACACAAGCAGGGACGGCGAAAGCATTGATGTCGACAAGGCTTTCTGGTTCACCTACATGATGGAACGGGGGCCTTTGCCGGACGAGACATTCGAGGACATCTTCAAGCGGGACGAGACGGATCGTTCGAAACCTGGACAGAAGCCCGGTGCGAAGCCATGCTCGGAGATCCAATTCCCGGCGTGGGAGTCTAAGATGCAGTGGATTCCGGCGGGGTGTCCGATGGTCATTATCCGGACGGACCAGATATTTGCCAAGGCCCGGGTGTGAGCTGGAGGATAGGTATGAATATGAGGATGAAGATGAATTGCAAGGCCAAAATAGAGAGTGAGAGAAGGAGTACAGTGGTTGTCGCCGCCTGTAAAGCGGCCCAAGTACATCGGGACACGGCGTTGAGGGCCTCCGAAAGTGGGGCCGGTATGCCCCACCTAAACACCTGAAAACAACCCCTCCACGCCCACGCCCACCTCCCACTTCCATCTTCAACCGCGTCGCAGTGGTCGCGCATTTCTGGATACGGACTCACAGCCCCCTCACAATGGACCAAACCTCAACAGCCGGCGGCCTGCTCTCCCCGCCAGAGCTGTCCCCGCTGGAGCAGGAGGTCCTTGACGAGTACGAGCGTCTCGCCGAGAACATGAACAAGGTGCGCCACCTGACTGTACCTGCTTGGAATAAAACTGCTGACGCGACGCCCTCTAGCTGGCCACCATCCTCGACCACCTAGCCTCCAACCCCAGCACCGAAATCCTCGACGGCCTCCGCGAGCTCGAGCGCAAAACGAGTCTGGCCTTTACCCTCCTCAAGGCCAGCGTGTACAGCATCGTGCTGCAGCAGGAGATTGACTGGGGTGATGGATCGACAACTTGATCTGAGACGGTTGCAACTGGGAGCCCGGAAAGTTGAGACGAATGCCTACACAAAAGGGGGACTTTGTCGCGAGTCAGGAAATCCAATGCCCACCGCTCCGAGGACGAGGATCAGATACCGGAGATGATACCCAGCAGAATCACGAATACGATGAACGACCACGCAAACTCAGCGTACAATCAACCAAGGTACACTGATGGCCTTTTTGCAAATGTTGCTGCTTAGCCAAAAATGATTCTACACGTACAGCAACTCTGTCCACCACGCCGGGGAGATGGGGAGAAGAACCCTCCATATGGATACACGTTACACCTTTGTGGTAATACACTTTAATATACAGCTCCGCCGTAGTACACCTTCCGCACGTCCACCAGCTTCTTGCCCCGGCCCATGGCGATCTGCTCCGGGTCCGGCTGGTGCGTCAACGCTTGGTATGCCGCCTTGACCGAGTTCATCGGGTTCTTGGATCGCGGCATACGCGCCGCAATGTCGTGGATACCTGCTGCGCGGCACATCTCAAAGATTCGGTGGGGACAGCGCAGTCCGAAACCTGTCGTAGTTTTCCATTAGCACGTATCCCTGGATCATGTCGTGGCTGAAAGAGGACGGTTTGGACTTACCAGGAGGACGAGCCATGAGCTGGACAACGGTACCAGAAACCTTGCCGGAGATGTCGCCGTAGATGGTGCGGTTCTCGTAGCGGCGGATGGGCTTCATATTGCGGATGGCGAGCATCTGAGCCGTCTCCTCGGCGACTCCGGGCTCAGTAGACTTGGCCATGCCGAGGCCGAGGCGGCCGTTGCCGTTACCAGCGATGGCGACAACGGAAGTGCTGCGGACCTTGCCCAGACGCGTCTGGTTGGCGACCCAACGGGTCACGAGGCCCTTGGTGAGGAGCGAGCGGATGTCCTTGAGGCTCATGCCCGTCAGGCGCTTGATCTCCTGGAACTTTCCCGCGTCGTCCTGACCCATGTCTTCCGGATCGGCGGCGTGCTTGTACAGGCCCTTGACACCCGGCACCTTGCCCAGATCGGCGGCCTCGGCCGAGTGGAGA
The DNA here is from genome assembly GCA_037954305.1 of Neonectria magnoliae. Lineage (NCBI taxonomy): Eukaryota > Fungi > Ascomycota > Sordariomycetes > Hypocreales > Nectriaceae > Neonectria > Neonectria magnoliae. The sequence goes on from JAZAVK010000031.1 coordinate 218,686, forward strand.
CGCTCAACGCCGGCCGGGCCGTCCTGAAGGAGCTCAAGGCTGCTGGGCTCCACCTCGCCTTGGTGGGAGAACTCGACGATCTTGTCGAGTTCCTTCTTCCACTCTGCATCGATCGACTCGTCCAGCGCCATGGCCTGCGCGCGGGTCATGAACTCGGGTCCGGTGGCGGTGGCTTCGGGCTCCGGGAGGTCCTCCTCGATCAGGTAGCGCTTGGCCAGCTCCGGGTCGGCCTCCATGTCCTTGAGCTCGTCCTCGGTCAGGTCTATCAAGTCCTGGCCGGTGCTCTCCTTGACGCGGCGCATGGCGCGGACCATGGCCCGCGTCAGCTGGTCGTTCGTCTTCTTGTCGGTGATGCCCATCATCTTTTGTCCGTAGTTGTCGATCCACTCGCTGTGGTCGGGCCATTGGACTTCCCTCGGTGTGCTCTCGAGGACGGGCTTAAGATCGTAGCGGGGATCCAGGACGGTGTAGTCCTCGATGTAGTCGGGGCGGTACGGGTCGTCTCGTAATCGACCTTGGATGATCATGTCCTTGGGGTCGACGGCCAGTTCTCCCGCCGCCAAGGCCTCGAGCTGCTCGGGCGAGTACTTGGACTTGAGGTGGTCCTTCTCCTCCTTTGAGAGCTCGGGGAACTTGTCCTTCTGGTACTTTTCCATGTTCTCGGGCTTCAGCAGGCCGAGCTCCTCGGCCTTGACATTGCGGAAGCGGGACTTGCGACTGGGCCGGAGCGCAGAGGCGTGGAAGTGTTGGCACGGGATGGCGGTGGAGGGGGTGGTTGTCCGAGTCGAAAAGAGGCAGCGGCTGAGGAGGCTGCGCGCCGGGCGTGCGACGCTCATGGCCGGTAGGAGTCGGGTCCGCGCAATGGATTCGAAAGCGACCCGGGGTATCGAGTCGCGAGGTTCAAAGTCGACTGGTCTGGCGCGACCTTTCACTCACGAGCTCGAGATTTTTTTGGGGATACACTGGAATCCTCAATCGAGAAGAGAGACGCTAGTGCACACGGAGCGTGGGCCAATCAGAGCAGCTGGAAGCTCGAAGTATCGAAAGAGGGAACAAGGGGACGTTAGTAGCACGTGCATAATCACGTGGCAGCATCCCGCAGCGCCCGACTCCGTCCATCCTCTACTAAGTACTCTGTAGTTGAGTTACTTATCCAACGACGAGATTCAGACGACGAGATCCATCGTGGCTGTATTTACACATGTCCGAATCCGAAAGGGCTAACAAGCTGCTACGTAGCTCACAGGACCCCCATCTTCCTCCGCTGCCTAGGCCCCCCCGGCTTCCTCACCTTCGTCGCCTTAATTACCAGCAATTATTAAGGTGTCAGCGACTTGAATCGCTTGATGACCCCCTGGTCTATCACGTCCCCGTCCAGCGCGTCTTCGCAACCAATCAGCCGCCACAGCAGCCACAAGTATCAGTCGACTTTTTTGCTGCAACGGTGAAACGTCTCAGTTCGCCTCTCGGGATGCAGTGGGCCCCGTCACCGTCGCCATCGTCGTCGTCGTCCTGCTCAGACCCCAGTGACGATCCATCGGGATTGTGACGCTTTTGGTTTCGACTCCCACGATCTCGACCGTTTTCCTTCCCTTTCCCTCCCATGGCGTAGTTTTCCCCCTTCTCTTCTTTCTCTCTTCTCTCTCCCTCTTGCTCTCCTACTTCCGATTTCCCTGTCCCCTTGTCTTCGCCTCCTTGGCCTCATCCCTCCTACTTCACGACATCATCGCCAGCTTAAGTAAATCGGTACCTGTACGTGACTGGCGCACATACACACCTCATTTCTATCTGTGCATCAATCATCCTATCTTTTCCACCCGCTATTCTGCCCTCGACTGTCCGGCACACTCGAGACCGATCAAGCCTCCTCGAATCGATCTACTTCCACATTTACAACGCCTCGAGGCTCCCGCTCCCATGGGTCAATTCGACTGGTTCTCTAAAATCGGCGCCACAGACGAGGCCGTCGCCGTCCTCAACGATCAGCCCATCCTATTCACCATCCTCCTCATCGTCCTCGTCGCAGTCGGCTTGCAGTTCACCTTACACTGGTACATCGGCTTCGCTACTTTGAAGCCCGAGCAGCGCAAGGCGGCCCAGGACAAAAAGGACAAGAAAGCCGCCGCCAAAAAGGATAAGAACAAGAAATGAGTCGGGTGACGGACCACATTTTGAAATGCCCCCTAGGCGTCATTTTAAGGGAAGCCCACGACTCTTGAGTATTTTCGGCCGACGGCAATCAACACAACTCTGGTTTCGATGGATCCAACGAGGCCGCCAGTTTGCTCTTTATCACTTCAGCAATTGAATCATTAGCGATGGGTCGGGGGAGCGTTGTTCAAGCGGAATCTGAGCGTTGCATCTGCTGCACGTTGATATCTGCGGGCTGTATCTAGCTTTTGTAATCTACCTACATGGAGTTTTGTCTTGAAATTGGATTGTTCTGAAATACATGCGCCTCTTTTGTCTCCTCATGTTCCTGTCAATCTTGCTTAACATTCATATTCCATTGCCAGTGCCCGGACTACCACACGAGAGCCAGTCGGTAAATGACTGAAAACCTCCAGGATCGTAGCCTACACACTGTTCCCCTTCTTCCGTATAAGTTGGAAACCCGTGACTGTTCGGAAATAGAGGATCGCTGTTGTAGATCCTCGCCTCGATACCATCCGTAGACCACGCATTCCCAGCAAAGTGCTGCTCTGGTGCTGGTAGCTGACCAAACCCGTCGTAGGTCACAATTGTTTGGGAAACTGGAGAATCCGGATATGTTGAATTGAATGACTGGCTGTCTGCCAATTGATGCTGCTCACTCACCAGCGCTGGCCAATTGACTGAGACAGACTCATCTATTCCCAGCATACTTTGGCTTGAGCTTTCTTCCCCTTTGACCTGGAAACAAGGTGTTTCCTCGGGTTTCCCCGAAAGCATGGGAATGGAGCTCCCGGCTGCGTTTGGCCCTAACGTGGGCTGGACTAGTTGTCGGCGTTCCCTCTTCGATTTTTCTTTCAAGGGAGGTAGTTTCGGGTTCGTCACCAGAACCTCCCATGCTCGTTTCTCGATCCCTTGAGTGATGTTTTCCCACCCATCAGTTCGCCCTTGTGTGTTTCGTAAACCGAGCTCCGTGACCTTTTGCCTTAGACCTCGGGATTCTGCATTCCTCATACGAGACAACGATGTACTTATGACTTTGAGAAAACCAAGGCGGTCAGATATCGTCTGCTTAAGCTGTCAGCATTGTCTCATCACGATGAGCTTTCTACCATACCTTCAAATACGGAATGTGAAAGACCCCGGGAGCCAGCCGAGTGAGACAACGTGATGAAAGACTACCAATGATTTGGATCCCTTTGTATTTCTTCGCAGGCGCGAGTATCAGCTGCTCAAACATGACGGCAACCAAAGCAGAGTTGTTCACGTTGTTCAAAACCTCTTCATCAACCAACTTTGGATCTGTCCCATGACTTTGAATAGACTGATGCGTCCCAATGCCTTGCGAAGGGAAGTTTAGGCTCGAGATGAAGTTCTCGACGGCCCACATATCGTCCAATTCCAAGACAGCAGACATGTTTTCCTGCTCGACCGGCCCTGAAGTGTTCTCCTCTTTCTTCTGATGGGGTCGTTTCCGCTTCTTGGTTTGATTCTGGCGACTATCGCCTGACGGGCGTTGTGGTTTGGCTTCAATTTCGACAACGTTTATTGAAAGAACGAGTGAGCGGAACTGCGCAATGGCCGCTCCGGTCGGAGGCGCAAGGGCCGAAGCCAAGTCTGGATGCTGGATCGAGAAGCTCATAAGGCCTGGCAGCTGGGTCTGCACATCACAGTCATACTCGAGACGAAGGCCCAGGCGATGCCACAGCTGGTGACCGTCGTCAGCTATATATCAGGTAGGCATAAGAGACATGGAATTCGTATACTTCACACTTCTTGATCGACTGAGCAAACGCGTCGCGCTGAATGCCGTCAAGAACCTGAGTGCTATTGACGGCAAGTGACACCTCGATGCAACAACTGCCTGTCCGGGCGATCCAGAGATGGGACTCTTCGACAACGGCCAGGAGCTGATCAATGGTCCCGATGCTTGAAAGGTGGGTGGGAAGATCGAGGCAAAATGACGATGTCACCGTGATCTCGAGAGTCTCCTGCTTCAAAAGCATCTGCAGAGCTGGTAATGGCAGTGCGGATGCAATGACATCATCCGACCAAGGACTAGGCAGGTCCATGGGAAGAGGAGAGGGTTAACGTAACCAGGGGAGCATGTGTTGTTCATTCTAGGTCAAGCTGTATGTGATGTCAGCAGGGAGTTGTTTCTGTCGCTTAGGTTCAGATCGCGAAGAAAAGATCACATTCAGTTCGGAGGTGGTTTAGGAAGGAACGGAGCGTCAAATCGCTATCAGTCCCAAACAGGCAGGCATGCGTGATTCAGAATGAATGGCATTGGTGGCGTACCCAAGAGCCGCAAAGCCAGCCCCAATTAGACTACCTACTAGTGTCCATTGCCCAGTAGGCCGACCATTAACTAGGTAAGTAAGTATAGTCAAACAACATGGCGAACCGCGAGTCTAAAACGTGCTCCTGCTAAATGCCCATCACACATCGCATGAAGATTCAAAGGGAGATAGATCCATAGTCGCCATAACTCCTCGCGCTTCACCTATTTAGCAAACCAGGGAAACTTCTTCTTGGGCGGCTCGGCCGACCCCCCAGATGTGCTCTCGACCTGCACACTGCGCTGATAGATATCCTATAGTGGGTGTTAGCAAAAGGAAAGGCACACAGCGGCGGTAGTTTTGTCTTGCCTCGTCATCTATTGGCATCCGACAACCCAGGATTACCTCTCGCGCAGAGTCATGCTGGACGAGGTTCGGGTATGCAGTGCCCTGGCTCTTCATGATTGGGAGTAGAACTTCTCCCAGCACCTCGAACTTCTTCCAATTGATACGGTCACCGTCGGGGCCTACAAACGTCTTGCTGCCCTCTTCAGCTGACACCAGGTCTCGCCGGTGGAGCGGGATGAAGGGAATCCGCGGCAGAGGAGAATTTTCCCAAGCCAGTCGGTACGCAAAGTGGCTCTTTTGCGTTCCCATCAAGATAACCAACCGCGCAAACCGCTTCTGAATATCCGCTGGCACCAGCGCCCGCGTCTGGGTCAATCTGTGAATCGCCGTGCCATTAACTCCCGCCAAAACGGCTGCCAATCCGTTGTAATTATTCAGTTGTCGCAGCTTTAGTGCGATGCTCATGAACTTATCCAGCATCTGCGCTCGGTGCTTTGCCTTGTCTCGTAAGAGGATCATGTTTGCAACCCACTTGGCGACATGGTTGAAGTGGTTGATCATCCGATTGACGTTGTTCAAGCTCTTGCACTTCTCTTTCTGATTCGAAGACAAGCTGACGTGTCTCACGAAGTCTCGAATCCGAATGGAAGAAAACATGATCCAGTCGATCCGCGTTAGTTCGTCCGCCACGTCTTCGTCCGATATCTCCATAAAGATGTGATATCGGAACTTGTTCATGGGCAGGTTCTCGCTGGGCTCAAGACCGGCTGCCGCTCTTTCGTACTCGTCATATGAATGGAACTGTACTTGACTCCCAGCGCTGCTTCCCCTATCCGCAAACGAGGTCTCCGAGCTGCCTGATGGTCTCCCATCCAGATCTTCATCAACCGTTAGAGTACTGACTCCCGAAGAAAGCTCTTGGGCGTCCTTGGACAGTATCTCGCTCGCAATCATATCGCCCGTGTCATCAGAGTGTGCCCAGCCGGTGTCATCATCCTCCACCACGTTGAGTTGAAGGTTTCGACGCATATGTTGTGCGGCTATGGAGAAGATGGGTTCCGTAGAAAGATGCTTGATGAAGTCTTCCAGGTTCCTCCTGGTAAGTGGGCGTGCGAAGTCACCGGGGTAAAGCGCTACCCACTTGGCTACCATTTCAATAATCCGAAGCTGTGTCGCCGTTTTGGACAGATAATGGGTCGACTTGTCCTCTCGGACTTCATCCAGTCGTGTAAGAATGGCCGAAAAGAGCTCGCCGGGAGCTGCAAACTTTCGGTAGAGGCAGAGAAATATGTCGGAGAAGTTGTTATCTGCCCTCGACAATCTAGGCGCAAGTAGACGATCCACCAAGTCGTCGAATGATACCCCCGCCATCTTAGCCGGCTTGTCCAGAACGTTGTCATCATTTCGTTGCAGGATGGGAATATCATCCGACTCAGCATCTGACTCTTCCACGTCCAAGTTAGAATCACTGCCTTGTCTATCAAGCCGTATACCGGGAGTTCTAAGCATGCTGCTGACTGTTTGCGGCTGGCCATGGTCCCCTAATTCGCGGACTGAGCCTGAAGACTGACTGGCAGTCTGGTGCTGGCCAACTCGAGGGCTTCGTGCTCGGTAGCTTTCGGTGCCGGGGGGAGTAGAGATTCCACGAAGAAGAGAGAAGTCAGAACTGGCTCTGCTGTGCTTGCTGTTTTGGCTTAGGGGACGTCTAGCAGTGGGATCGGGAGCCTCAAGATTAGCGGCAGATTGCGCTCGTCGACGTGAGACCGTCTCACCATTCCCTTCTAAGAATGATGTCAGAGCCAACGAACATTGAGTCAATTGATTCAAACCTACCTCTTTTATGGGTTATCGCGGCTCGAAGGATCGTATTGAGAGCATTTCTGGCAATCTCGGGCCGTTCCAATGAGACTTTGTATGTAGCGATGCATGTCTTGAACAGTGGATGATTTGACAGTGCATCCGGGTCAACAGCCCAGTCCTGCTCAGGGTTCTCGCATTTGCAGGCCAACAAGCTGCATGGAAGACTGGAGTTGGTGAGGGCGGCTATAATACGTTCAGTACGTCTTCGTGGCGAGGGATAGGGGATGCATACACAAGGTTGGAGGGAGCTCGCGAATAGAGTCCTGATTCATGACATCGTAGAGGACGAGGGCGGCGTCGACTCGCGGCACGATGTGGCCATTGATCTGCTTTGGCCATTGGATTGGCTGGGTTGGGTTCAACTCGAAATACTCTAGATCCAGCTCGAGAAGAGTGACGACGTGGGAGGTGTTGTCGAGCCGCATGCGCACGCTGGAGGCGTTCGAGATTGGCGGGCGGGAGAGGCCCAGGACGCGCTGGACGAAGGAAGATTTGCCGACACCGGTGGACCCGATGACGGCGATGTTGAAGCCCTCCATGGCGGAGGGTGAGGGGGGCGACTAGAAAGTCAAGTCATAATCAGTCCCCGCATATCCGACGTGTCTCATATTCACACGACCCCTGCCCCGCGAGGGTCAGACAGGTGGGCCCGGTGTGTTGGAGCGATGTAGTATGGACGTACCCAGTTCGATGAAGGGGTGGCGGTCAGAGACTCTCGACGGGGGGGCGGCCAGTGCTGGCTTGGGGTATTGTCATTGCTATCGCGATCGTCGCTGTCGTAGTTGTCGCCGCCGTTTTCTTGGTCGGAGAGGGATTGGTAGACGGAGCTGCCGTCCGAATCGTCGGAGACGGCCGCGGGGCTGTAGCGTTGGAAGAAGGGGTCGTCGACAATCGAACCGGCCGAGTCTTGGCGTCTATGGCTGGGGGATCGGTGTTGGGGACGACTTCGAAAGAGGGCGCGGGCGAGGTTCGCACTACTGATGGGCGAGTAGCGAAGGGGGATCGTATCGGCCACAGCCAGTTGGCGGGAAGCCGGCGAGCCTGGAATCGGGTGAGCTTGTCGTGAACCAACATAGTCGGGATCCATGGTCGCGGTCGCAGTCTCAGCGACTCGCAACAGACGAGAAGAGGAACATGTGATGCCGGAGGAGCAGAGTTCGTGGTGGGGATCGATCAGGTCGTGGAGAACTGGAGACTGGAGACCCAGGGGCCAAGCCAAAAAAGAAAGGGAATAGGAGAGGCCGGCGGAGAGCGACGACCGCCCGGCAGACACTACTAGTTAGGGAGGCAGAAGGCAAAAAGGCTAACGAGGGGACACCCAGGGCAGGCAGAGACAGACGCCGGGAGAGACGAGAACCGAGAACAAGTGACTAACAAGCTTGCGGATGGAGGGAGGAGTACGGGGAGGAAAACGCCTCTTCGGCCGCGAGGCTTTTCCAACCACCGAACAGCCAACTCGAATCGACAACTGGACCGACCGGGCCAACTGCAACTGAGACCTGTTGACGACTCGTCAGTCGACCTTGTCATTTCAGCACCACCACTTCCTCCTCCAACACTATCGCCACGAAAAGCCACCGGCAAACGCAAACACGTCGGTATCGGCATTGGCATCGGCATCGGCATCGGCATCTCGGTAGACTGTCCCTCCCTCCCTCTCTTTCTCTCGTAAAAAGCACCCACCTACCTGCTATACGATTTTGAACCCGACGAGCGCGGCCTGGTTGGCGGTGTCCCGTCCCTCCCTGGCGGTGTCAAGATGCACGTCAGAGGGGCAGCATGGACAGGCCCGGGCTGGCTGGCAGGCGATGCAGCAGCGCTCCAGTTGGCGAGATTGGCAGGGTGACACGGATGGATAGCGGGCGTCTGGTCTCAAAACACGCTGCCGACAGGAAGCAGCAGCGCAAGCATCGACGAAGCTCGCGGGGTGAGGAGCTAGAGATGGAGACGGGCGGCGACGCGGAGGGGAAAGAAACCGGAACGTTGAACGTTGGACGTTGAACGTTGAACGGTTTGGGTGGGATGTTGGGGGGACGCTGTTGGTTAAGACGACGGGAAGAGGGCGTCGGCTCCCGCTATCTCCAAACTAATTCCTGCTCCGTGGGATGCTGGTGCTGGTACCTCGGTGCTTGATTAACTTGTCATGGAAGTTGGAACCTCGAGGAAGCAGCCCGGGGGTCCTATTCGGCCAGGTGCCCAGTGCGTGTTCGTCGGTGCTGCCTCTACCACCGGTGTGCTTCCCCCCATGTTGCACTGCTCCAAGCGCTTTGCCGATGCCGGGGTTGGTGTTGGTGTTGGCGCTGGCGCACCGATGGACAGGGGGAGGAGGGGGAGAAGGCCGGGAGCGTTAATAACAAGAAGACCGGGGTGGGCATCGATTAGGTACTGGAGGCGGGTATGGATCCGTTTGACCCTTGAACCCGACCCAATGGGCGGGAATGAGGTTTACGGATTTGCTCTACGAATAATGCCACAGGCAAGACTGCAAGTAGAATGTCTACCGGCAGTATGTAGGTAAGTTAAACTTGCAAGTTAATGCACATTGATGTAGGGAATGGCCTACCTTGGTAGTCGGGTAAGGGTCTCATAGGCACCGTAGGCAGTATCCGTGGTCCTGCATAGACATTGTTTCACGTGGCATGGAGTTGAGGAGACCTTTTCACAGGCCTTCTACTACTGTACGTGCTAGCAGTAGCTGCTCCTCCCACCATGTGTCTGCCCTAATTGGGGGCTGTAGATGCTTGGCCGCGCTCATGTTCGGTGTGGGAAGTGGCATTGTGATACGACCCTTGGTTCGGTTCTTCACTGGACACTCACGTCTACGAATACCTTGGCTTGAATACCTGTTGTGGTTTACCGACCTGCCTCTGCAATCTGCACCTATACCTTTAAATCCAGACCACCCACCACAACGGAAAAGTGCGAGCTCTCGAAGCCTCGAAGCCTAGAACTGTTAATCTTCCAGAAGCCCAACAAAAAGCAAAACCCTCCACAGACTTCCTTCCACTGGATGGATGATCAATCCCCAGTGGTTCACGCTGTGAATCATTCGACAGCCATTGTTCTCTACCCCCCCAGCAATCCTAGACTTGGGCTATCCTTGCCATGACGAGGTCGTGGACGCTCGGGGCTGTCGATCGCGACATGCTCTAGGTCAGTACATTCCGTGTGACAACGCAACAGGTAAATCCCTGTCCATATGCTTTGCACGCACGGTCCGTTCGCAATGTGACCGTGGTGTACGAAGTACGCTGTAGTAGTCATTGCTATTTGTTAACAAGAAGTTGCATCATCACCATCACCATCACCCTTTTACCCTACCGTACATGTACCATAATTTTCATGCAGTCACCTAAGAGCCTCCTCCTCCCAATAGGAATGCACATTCCCGTCGTCACACTCCTGGCCGTTCGGTGTGCCGCACCACCCCGCAAGCACGTGGAAGGCTCCCGCGGCCACTCGACACCCTGTCACCTTCGCTGAGGGAGACGCCAACGAGTGACGAGTGCCCGATCTTGCAGTAGCAGGCTCCTCGCAGGCCGGCAAAGCGGTCATGGTGACACCATACCACCGTCCGTCCACAAGCAGGCCGAGCCGGGGAACCTCGTTGATGACCGAAAGCCTCGAATCCCTCGACGCGAGAGGATGGAACACAAACGACGCCCACCCCGCCTCACGACCAGGTCTCCCCGAGCGTATCACCGTCACCGTAGCCGGTTCAGGGACAGGTGCGGGAGGTGGTGGCTTGCAAGAAGGAGTCGGGATCGATCCCTTCAAGTATTCATAGTCCGGACTACAGCGTAACGTTCAGCGGATCTGCAGAGCCCACGAGGCCTGCCTTTGTTCTGGCTAGATCGATTCGAGAGGCAGTCCTGGGAATTGCTGAGATCGACCGCCCGTCCCTCCTCTGCCATGCTTCGCTCTTTGACAAAGCCGCGAATGGCGTCGGTCAGATCGGCTTGGCAATCCTCGTCCAAGCTTTTTCCCCATCGGAACCTTTGTGGAAACTGTGATTCCACCGCTCCCTGGTGCCCGGGCGGCTTTGTTCGTCTTCGGCGCCGCTGGCGATATAGCACGGAGTGGTCTACGGAGCACAAACACCTCGTCCGTACGACGGATACCGCTTTTGTCCATCTCCGTGGGGCACGCTGCGAACCGTCTCCACCTTGAACACGCAGGCTCGCCCAAAGTCACCAATTGTCGTGCTTCCTGGCCGGCCCAGTTTACACGACCGCTTGGATTCATGTAATGGTACGGGGTTCTCGCGCGACATAGTGGGCGGCCTATACCCCCAAGGCTTGGTCGCTTAAACAGAGTTCATAAGATCATATCGGTATCGGCTTCTTTGAGCGATCGGCGAGACGGAATATCATGCATGGGTCAACGGAAACTATCCGCATTGCTACCTCAGTCTCACTGCACTATGTGCCCGAAAAAACACGGACATAGGCATGAAGTATAGGCTCCGCAAGAGAGGAGGCGCTTCGCAACACGAGACATGAGGACCAATCCCCTTGACAGAGGACTACAACTAGACTACGAAGTACGCAAGCCCTCTTCGCAGACGGAACCAGCATGTCCTAATCGAGGTACCCGGACGACATGCCGTACGTCATGAGATATCTACGGACTCTACGCTAAGCGAACAACAGATTCCACCACATCTCCATAAAGCCTAGCTTAGCCGCCAATCCCCCCGAGGCGCTCCCTCTTGACCAGCTAACCGCGCGATCCATCAATAGTCCGTCTCTTGGCACATCCCCAACTGCAGGAGTTGGCTGTTCCCGGACCGACGGCGCACGAGCCCTCCTGTCAAAGTGTCACTGAGCCACCCGGAGCCTGTATCCGTAGCTTGAGGTGTAGTTACTAGTAATTAGTCTAGGACTTGACGCCGCTCGGGCAGCGGGCTGGGCTTTGCTCCAGCTGGCATGGCGGCAGGCATATCCGTAGCATAAGCTTATCCTCCGGCGTTTTTGTTCTTTTTGACAAGTATCTCGGGATTTGATTTTCTTCCATGTTCTCGGTGGTCCCGATCGATCGTTCCGGGGTTATCACGGCTCGAGAGTCGTCCCAAGTGTTTGGAACCGCGAATCCACCACACCTTCACCACAACTAGGCCAAACAAGAGACCATAGATTGGAAACCCTAACATACAGTAGTCATCCAGATACTTCTGTCTGCATATCCAGGGCTCTCGGTAGACTGAAACAGCCACTAGCGTCAAAGTTTCGCAATCCAGTCTCCCTTGACGGTCTTGCCCTAGCGACTGGAATTCCATTCCAGATATCGATTGCTTTTTTCCCGATCAAGTCCGCCACCAGAGTCAGTCGCGGCACCCGCTCCGGGGTCCCGGCTGTCTTGATCGAGTTGACTTGGCCGATGGACGCAAGCGGCGCAAACGTTCTTGTGCCGGCCGCCTCCCACTCCGGCTTGGCCCAACCCGTCTGAGACAAGTTGTTCGGCCTGGATGCGTTGGCCTGGTTTCCCCGTGAAGTCGCCCAGAGGCCGCGAATCCGAGAGATGGTGTATGCCGTCATGTGTTGTTAACGGCCTGGTTTCGGGTTGTTCAAAGTAGGCCTCTTTGTCCTTCTGGCTGGCTAAGCCATTGTTAACACATTTCTTATTGTCTGGTATCAGAAAGTCCGCCGTCTCCGGACGTCTTGGTACACAATCCAGCCATGGCGACTGTCAGAACCAACCTCTAAGTGGTCAGAACAGTCTAGGTGCGCCATGTCCTCCCAAGACAGGTATACACAACCGCCCATCAATGGGGAACCACTTCAGACTTTACGCCCTGTGGGTCAGGCTCCATGGGCTTTCTGTGATGGGCTTACCATAGAAACAGAGTTGTAGTCGATGGCATGTCGTATCTCGCACTCGGTCACTGGTTTTCTATATCTTCCCTGTCCTCTCTCTTGGTCAAGAATTTCTCACTCACAACATCTGGACCTGTCTTGACAAGAGAAGCAGCATCGGGTCTTTTCAGAACGACGTGTCGTATCAAAGACGAGTCTCGCCTCCAACGTTGTCTGTCACCATTAGAACAGACTATCTTACATTCCTTTCGAGACCTTACACCTCACTAAATCGCCTTTGATCCTGGCATCATGGCGACCTTGGCCCCCCCAGATGCCGCTGTGGACAACCAGAAAAAGTTGTCCCAGACCCAATCCGACAGTCCCACCACAGCCAAGACAAAGAACAGGCCCAAGTCGTTGACTCTATCACCATTCGACCCCAGCGAGTTGAGCAACAAGTTGTCAACAGTAGCGTCGGACCAAGATGATGACTCCACCGCCTCGATAACATCCGGGTCCCAGGACTCGCCCAAGGAGGATCTCATGTCCAATAACACCACGCCTTCTCCGAACACCACGACCGCCAAGGCGTTGTCCCCGAAGTTCTTCAAGCAAAACGCCTCGCCAGTATCTCGCCGCACGAGCATCTTCCAACACTTCTCTATCAAGGGATCCAACTATGACCCCAAGAAGGATGACGATATCACCCCAAAGGCAGCTCCCTATCGCCATGTCCCAAAGAACGCGGCCGCTCAATTCGCCAAGACAACTACCGTTTCGCCCCTGACTGAAAAGGCCACCGTCACTAAGCAGGTCAAGTCTCCCGGACCTGGTTGCATGAGCAACGGCACCATGTCGCTACAGGAGTACAACAAGCAATCTCGGAGAACCCAGAGCCTTTGCCACGGTAGGCCGCAAGACCGCAGCGGCAACGCTTTCCCTCTAACGGTGCTTGAAAGCACCGCCGAGGTCGATGAGGACCCGACCACGCTCAACTCTAGGCTTTCTCTTCAGCCTAATCAGCTGCGAGGCTTCGACCTGGCCAACGAGATGGCCCGAAGAATGAGCACTGGCAACATGCGGCCGGGGCAGCGAGGTGGCGTGGAAGTCCCACCGCCCATTGTCGTCCGCAACGATTCCACCAACCTGTCTGTCTTCAGGCAAAGTTCCATCAGCTCGGTTGATAACATGTCTCCTTTCCACACGGGCAGTGGTCACACGTCGCCTCTCAGACATTCGTTTGACCAGCAGCAACCCTCGCCCGGGCGCAGAGGCTCTGAGGCGAACTCGAACCCCTCGCGCAGGGGCAGTGTAGTCAACCCTCAACGCGCAACTGTCGTGGACATGTATCGGGTGGATTGGTCGCAGAGCGATCAGTCGAAGCGCAGGAGAGACTCTAGATGGAGCATCATGCGAGGCCGGATAGGCAGCGTAAGCAACAAGAGTGACACCAAGGAGTCTGTCTCCGGAGAGTCAGTTGAACCAGAACCCCCCGCATCACCAAAGACTGGATTTTTGGGCAGATTTAAGATGTAGGAACGCTCACTCAAATGGGGACTAATCAGGGATTACAAGGTAAATTGCACACATAATGGAAATGGAACATCACGGGATCTTAGCATTAGCATAATAAACCATAAACAAACCTACCTTTCGCTCGAAAAGAATCAAAATTTCCTCATTATCATTATCTAATCTTGAAACATATGCCTTTTTACAAGTGGCCATGGACACAAGGTTCGATTATGGGGCCAGCCATCATTCCCAAACCTGATCATGGCGCTCATCGCTTTTCCTCAGCTATCAGACGCTCGATGAGAGTAGTATCCTCCTGCGCCAGCTGCTGCCGCAACAGGTTGGTAACATCCGGCCCAGAATTGTCCGTGTTTATGAGGTGCAGGATCAGCTCGGAATACTCGCGAATGGCATCTCCCTCCTCGCCGAGGGCCCGCCGGGCCTTGCGCAGGGCTTCCTTGCCATTACGGATCCCAATGTCGTGGTTCCAAGTCTCCTTCTTGGGCGGAAGGCCCTTGAGCAGTGAGGCGGGGATGGCGTGTTTCTTCGCTTCGGGGTCTTGGGGAGGGAGCGTGGCGGCGTGGATCCGGAGGAGCTGGTTGGGGAGCAGGGGGTACTTCTGGAAGAGGAGGCGGAGGCGATCGGAGGTCTCGAGGGCGCGGAAGGGGTTCAACGGGTCGGCGGGGGCGGGTGGGGGTCCGGGGACTTGGGGTTGCGAGGGCGCCGGCTTGGGTTGAGGCTCGGGGTCGGGAGGGTGGTTTTCACGATGGACCTTGTTGCATGCGACGGAGCAGCTTGAACCTGGTCAGTTCTGGAGACCGAGGAGAGACAGATGGCTGCCCGTAATCAACGACTTACTATGGGAGATAGCATCGCGGACACTTGTACTTGGGCGCGTTCACATTACACACGCCGCAGAGCGAAGGCGTGGGCGCTGGTGCGGGAGCAGTGTCGGCATCACCATCGGCGTCGGCGCCTTTGGGCACCACATCGTCAGCCTGAGCCGGACGTTCAGGCTCGGCTTCGGCACTCGCTCCCGGAGCAACAGCCTGCGACGCCGTCGGCTGGTCTTGTTCACCCTTGCTGTCGAGCGCTGTCGACATGGCTCCCTTATAGAAATATATTCAACGTGGAACCGATAAGCAAAAAAAGATTGAAGGAGCGGGTGCGCTCAGAAAATTGCCCCACGCGTCATTCTCTATCGCTGCTGTTTGGTTTGCTTGAAGATTGCGTCGGACAAGAAGAAAAAAAGAACGTGTGGGTCCCGTTGGCTCGGCACTTGCCATAGTCCTGCCCTTGCATCATAGGTAGGCCAGGCATTACTAATGCTCGGGCCTATCACGGCAGCCACGGCTACTGCGACCGAACAAGTCGGCGGCGAAAAGTCGAGAGCCGAGCACGCCAACGACGTCTTTTTATCTCTCTTCAAAGAGGCATTTTGTCAATTAACAACCTCACCTAATCCCCCGTCCTACCCTCTGTTCGCCTTTCCCATCCCGCGCTCCTTCCATCTGCGTCTGCACATCACCGTCGCAATGACTGCCTCGCGAGCCCCCCGACTCATCTCCCGGGTTCTGGCCTCCGCCCCCCGGCCCGTCGCCGAGACGCCCATCCGAGCGGCGCCGCGATGGACTCGCTCGCTGAGCAGCCGAGCCCGCCTCCCAGCCGTCGCCGCCGGTGCCCGACCGCAAGTCTACGCACCGCGCCGACCAGTCGCTCCTGGCCTCGCCGGTGTCGGCAGCGGCGTGCGGACCATCTTCATCCAGACCGAAAACACCCCGAACCCAGACGCCCTCAAATTCCTGCCGAACCACCGGGTCGTCCCCGAGACGATCCAAACGCCTTTCATCGAGTATCTCAACCCCCGGTCGACGATCGCGCCGCCGTACCCCTCGCCTCTGGCTGCCAAGCTCATGAACATCGACGGCATTACGTCCGTCTTCTATGGCGCTGACTTCATCACCGTCACCAAGGCCGCCGACGCAAACTGGGCACACGTCCGTCCCGAGATATTTGCTCTCATCACCGAGGCCATCACTTCTGGCGAGACGCTTGTAAACGTCGCCGAGCGCAAGGAGGGCGAGGCTGCCCATGAAATCGAAGAGGACAGTCTAGCATACAACGAAGATGACAGCGAGGTCGTCGGTATGATCAAGGAGTTGCTGGAGACTCGCATTCGACCTGCGATTCAAGAAGACGGCGGTGATATCGACTTCCGAGGCTTTGACGACGAAGGATACGTGCACCTCAGATTGCGAGGTGCCTGTCGTACTTGTGACTCGAGCACTGTCACCCTGAAGAACGGTATTGAAGGCATGCTCATGCATTACGTATGTTGTCCTCTCAATGCATCTTGTGTGTCGCATTTTGATAAATACTAACCTTTTGCTAGATCGAGGAGGTCAAGGGAGTCAAACAAGTGCTGGATCAAGAGGAGGAGATTGCATTACTGGAGTTTGAAAAGTTTGAGGAGAAGCTGAAGCAGCAGAAAGGCCAGGCCGCCTCCACTGGTTAGAGTACGCGGATTGCCTCTTGATGTTCTGTATAATAGCTGGTTGGAACCCTCATGATACCCACGAATGCTCATACATTTCGAGCCCCATCTTGCAACCACTGTCCCCTGCTCTGTTCACCGAATGATTGACCCGGTTCATGTCGCCGCCCAAAGTAGATGCAATGGAGGCGCCCTCGTGTGCCCAAGGCGATAGGTCTCTTGCCCTGGTTCACACGACAGCAGCTCCTGGATCGAGCTACGTCACCCCAGCTGTCCGGTGTGGCGTCCATCCTCCTCTGGCCAGATTAGGAGTAACGCGGCGTGCGAGATTTGTGCGCCCCCGGTCCAGACCGGCCATTTGCTGGGGCAAACCCATTCTCCAATTCGACAATGGCAGCAGGGTTAGCTGCGGACCCTGGCATCGTGAGTACGCAGTGCAACTCCCCATTCCGGCGGGGCGCAGCCACCACTGTGGCACTTCCGAGGTCTCGTGCTGCTTGGCCACTGCAAGTGTGCGGGGACAAGGAGCAAACAAACGTCTGACATGAGAGCTACATGACTGATCGATGTCGAATCTCGGTGTCTGGACGCGCGGAGGCTCGGGACGCGCTGCAGGAAAGAGTCCTCCAGCAGGAGCGGTGTCGTTGACGCGGAAACCGCGGATGAGAGCGTCTATTGTACTCTCATGTCTTTCGTTTGCAGCGAAGCCTGCATCGCATTCCCCGGGGCGAGCGGATGCATGTGCTGCTGGCGGCGGCGGTACAGCACACTCAGGTACGCGACCAAGTACAGTTTCGAGGGTCCACGAATGAGGAGAAATCCGGGGTAATCCCCCGCTGCAATTGACACCCAATTGAAACCTTGAAGTGGCCCCATGGCCAATGGCGGGGTATCTCCACTCTATTACGGAGTACCGTGGTCTTCCTTGCCCTCCTCAGATCATCAAATCAGGACGCAATCGAAGAGGTCCCCCGTCTGCGGCAGCGAAAACCGCTCGAGACACGTTGACTAGCTGCTAGTGTTCTTCAGCACAGCGAATTCGGCGTTCTAGTTCAGATACTGAGACAGTCCAATGGTTCTTGTCAAATTGCGCTTGCTCGTGTAGCCCGTGGCAACACCATCGCGCCGTGCTAGGGCCAGATCGAAGGGCCAGATCGACGCTCCAACTGAGTGGTAACAACGGCAAATCCCTAGCGCTTCAAGTCAAATCCCAGAGGGGATCTCGATAGAAAAGTGACAATTCACGCATTATTCTGAGCAATTGACGGCAGGGACATGGCCTCGATCCCTGGGAACCTGACCTCATCGTACATGGGGATGGTAGAAGGCCAACTTTTACTGAACGAGACGGCGCCAAAAACAACTACATGCCCCAGAAAGTCTGGACTTTGGCCATCGTGGCGTTACACATTTTTGCTCCATGTCTTTTACCAACTGTCAAGCCTCCATTTCTCCTATCCAAGTAACGCCACATGCTCACAGCATCCCCCCGGGCCTGGGGAGGAGGGGCAGACGTTGCAGAAACCGACACGACCGTGGCTCCACGGATGCATCAGATCACGCGGCCATTGCTTAGGGTGTTATCTTGGCAGCTCGAGTCCCGTTGAAGACTCCGGGCTTGGCTCATTTGCCGTCTCATCTCTAAAATGGGTGCGGCTCTCGCCCGTGGCACGCTGGCGTTGTTCGGTGAGGATAGCCGGCCTGGGGCTTTGAGGATGACTTGCATGTTCGTTGGATAGAGCTACCGGGGTACTTCGTACATGCGGTTCGCCGTTGCGCGTGCAAGACCCGTGCTAAAGATCGAGTGCAAAACCTGGGGCATTATTAGGCCTGCATGTCATCGTGAGGCATGCATGGGCCCAATGCCAGGGTAGCAAGCAAGGTAGTGAATGCACCGCGTTCGTACCTCAATGAAGATCACCTTGAAATATCAACCATTGAGAACAAGCATGTAGAACTTTTCAACGGTTCGATAATACGACCACAATTGGCCCTCTTCGACGTTGCGTCATGAAGCATATACAGTACCTAGACTAGGTAGCCGGGCGAGATCCGACTGTGGGCTTTTAGTGGTTAGGTGTCCTCCCGGACATGGTCCACAAGGTTACCGAACCGCCCAATGCGTTTCCTGCAGGCTGGCGAAGATCGTTGCCGAATGTGGCGATCGCTGCCTTTTCGACAGAACAAAGCCGAGCCGCGTGCTAACCTCCAGGGAATGCGTGCCAGGTTAGAAGGCCCAGGTTGATGAGCAGGGCCGATTTGGCATCAAAACGGTTTTGGCGTAACGTGCGCGAGACACGGTCGTGTTCCCTGGAAAAGTGTCATGGGAGAACATGATACAGGCTCTGCTCTTCCAGGCTCACTGGGGGATTCTGTCCAGGGTTCGACTGCGCTGCACAGGATGATGTGCAGGGTTCGAGTGGAAGACGGGTGGTTCTGGATAGGAAATACCAGCGCCAACCTCGGCCAATGCACGAAACTGAATGGAACATATTGCCTGGAAATCAGGGCCAGAGAAGACGCTGAGAAGGCATGAGAGACAGAGACCCTATGAGCAGACGGTTTCCCGCCACTCGAACAATACCCGATTGCAAATGCCTTAGCTGCCAAGGTACTTAATTCGGAGGGGAACTGTTGCCACTAAGGCTGATGGTGTTTCGATGATGATGCTGAAAATGGTGGCGATGACGAAGCTTGACGATGTTTGGCGGTTGGGAGTAAGTTGGTTGGTGAACCTCAGGACGTCCGAATGCCGATTTGAAGTTTTGCCGATGGACCACGCTGACTCTGTACAGTGTGGCATCGGCGGTTATTGACACTGTAGTTCCAGGGCGAATGACGATTTTACTACATCATGTGGAAAGTGCGCTTGGAGAGGGGGCGTCACCCATTACTTAGGATCCGGAGGGCACTGCGAATTAGCGGGGAGTTCCTCGGTCTGCCGGCATGGTTCGAGGAGGGGCGGGAATGCGTTGGGCGGAAGGTAACGCGAATAACTAAAGTCAACGGGTTGGAGAGGAGAGAGGAGAGAGGCAAGAGGCAAGAGAGGCCGAAACTTGCGCCTCGATGTTGGTTCATGATGCTCGCATGAGCGGTAGCGCGGGTAGGTACAGTGCTGTCTGCCCACTCAATGCACGTAAAGGAGCAAACAGCTTCTGTACGATCTCGCAGATACCAGCGCCAGCATCATCTTTTGCCAGAACTTGGGTCAGTGGCGGCGGGGCGGGTGTCTGCTGCCCTCGTTCGCATCGATTCACCTGATGCTCTGATGCTCTGATGCTTTTTTGCTGGTCGGGCAGTGGGGTTGGTCGATGAGCTTCTTCCGAGTAGCGTCGTGTGTGGGCCATCCAATCCGCTTTCACTGCAACGAGAACCAACCCTGCACGTACATGGTACATGGCGGCATCCAACCCACCCATCCGCCATCCATCGCACCTTACTTCCATACGTTGGTACTGTACTGTAGTTCCGGGGCCTCCTTTTTAAGTTGGCGGCTGGAGAAGAAGGGGAGTAATCAGTAAGTTTTGTTGTGCTTAATGTAGTTGTGCTTGCGGCTGTGGCTGTGGCCTGCCATGAATCCAATGGAACTCGCTTGACTCATACGTTTTCCCCTAGCCGTCCTATGTATGCCGTTGATACACTTAAAAGACATATGCCGGGTTCTTTAACATAATCCTACCTACCTCCGTCTCTGCATAGAAGCACCTCAAATCTGTCAACGTACATGAAATGACCCAGTGCTGGCCGAATATGAAACCCTCAGTGGTCCATGTTAGCCAGGTTTGTTGCTCTAGGAAGTGGTAGAGCCAAGTTTGCGCCCCAGTAACTACCGCCCAGTTCGTCCACCTACATGAGTGACGTTGTGACTATCAACTGCCGTACCTTGCGATTTCTAGGATGGACTTCAAGGACGGAAGCAGCAGCCTGGTGGCGGTGGTTTGGGCGAGCGTCCGTTCATCCCAACGTTCCTAGGGAACCCCTCGTGTGGGATTCAAACGGTTGCCCCAAGTAAGTGCTTTTTGGCGCATTGAACCCCATATGCTCTCTCGGTGGTATATTTCACGCCGTTTCATCGCCTCTGCCGTCCGTCTCTTCTAGCGTGCAAAGCAGGAACCGTTGGTTGATGCCATCGTTTCTTCTTCAAGCTCTCGCTAGCAATACTACTCTCAAGTTTGCCCCACCATCACCGTCATTTCATCCCTCTGCTCCACCACTCGAGACAACCAAAAGGCATATCAAGATCTACTCCTCACGCACCCTCCCCTTATTGCATCCGCCCAAATATCCCATCAGTGTCTTACACTCAACGTCCTCGACTTACGTGGTGGCCGTCCGTCAAGCGCCTCGACGAAGCTCTGTGACATAGCTCTCCCCGAACCCTCCACTTGCGACCAAAGCGACAGTACCAGCAAGGCTACCCTGGATCGCGTCGTTCAGCCCAACTCCCAGGTTCGTTTGTTAATGACCGTACTTCGTACGTCTGTACCTTGTCCTAAGCTAGGACGTCAGATCATCACCACCATCATCGCAACTGTTGGTGGGCACAGATTGGTCAAGGCCGTTGATTCTTGTTTCTTTGGAGGGGTTTTAACGTCTTCCCGCCTTCCAGGCCACGTTAGATCTTCTTCTTTTCCTTTCTTTTTTTTTCTTTTTCGTTTCGTTCCGAACATCGCGCCACACAACCACGAGGAAGCGGTCTCCTGCTGGTATGTCCATGCCATCCGCCCGCTCCATTTATGCTTCACACGCCGCACGGGACGAACTAACCTGGGTTTCTTCCTCATCAAATGCTAGGCCTCTAGAGAAAACGGACTGCCTTTCCCCTCTCCTGCTAAACTCTTTTGCATCTTGTTCTGGAGCCCTTCTTCTCCACTCTCCGCTCTCCACTCCCCGGTCCACTTGTCCTAGCCCCCAGACTCTTCACACTCGCAGGCTCCCGTCCCAAACTTCAAGTCCAGCTAGCCCCGGTACCTAAGGTAGCCTGTCACCGGGTTAGCAGCCCAGGCCATCACCACTCGGAAGTCACCACCTCAGGTCCTCCAGGTGCCTTGCCGCTTGCTGCGCCGCTAGGTTGTCGCCTGTGCAGCGTGCAACCATTACTCGGGCCAGCTCGATCCATCTTCATCCCCAGCACTGTACCGACCGCGAGGCTCAAACTCCGGTGCGAATTAGGGATCCAATTCCATCTTTCCCCTCCATCCATCGCATCCGGCCCCCAGAACCCTCCATTATCACCCGCTGTCTGTCGCCAGCCATTTCCGCTCCAGTTCGCAAAGCTCCACGGGCACGTCTGGTCTCGTGTCGCCTCAACACAACCTTGCGCATCGCCGTCGGCAACAGCAACAGCAACAGCAACAACAGCAGCTCTCCATACTACGACATACCACCACCACCACCACCACCACCACCACCACCATCAGTGCCGCTCGACGCAACGCAACGCAACGCAACTCGACGCAACGCTACTACGCAGCACGACGCACCCAAGTACCCTCTCTGCAGCCCTCCGCTGTCCTCCACCCCCCCCGCCTTCCGCTTTCCGACCGCAATCCTCAATCCATCCTCTCCCCATCTTCTTCATCCTCTTTCTCCTCCGCTTCCGTCTGCCGCCTCCCGCTGTGCTCACTCTTGTCAAACACACCCGTTTCGTCACTGCCGTCCATCACGGTTGTCCACAGCACTCTGCCGTTGTCGCCCATCACGGTCGCCCGGCGCCTTCAACCTCTGTCGTCATCGCACCATTGTCGCGGTCCCTCGATTGTTGTCGCTGTCGCGCCTTGTCGCTGCTGGCCTGACCTTCGGCTTTGACTGACTTGGGCTGGTACCTATTCCTTCTCGTCGCCACCGCGGTCCGCCTCTCAAGCTCTCGCCGCCGCCGCTCCCCGCAAGTCAGCCCCGCGTCATTCTCTCGGTGTCTGTGGCGCCGGCCTTGCGCGCCTGCTTGCGAGCCTTTTCGCCAACAATGGGCTTCGACTAGTTAACTCCTTTGTCGCCGTAGCTCTCCCCAACTCTACCAACCTGCACCTCCATCCATCTATCTCTTTCTCGTCCTTCCTTCCTTCCGCCTCCTCCAGAACTCCCGCTCACGAATGGGTGCTTGCGCCTGCCCCTCTTCTCCCCGACTGACGACTCACTGATTGCTTGAATCTTCTTTTTCCTTTGGGCCTTGGGTTAGACGCGCTGGTTTAGACATCTTTATACCTTCATCCTCGACCTCCGACACTAATCGCCCTCCTTCCCGTACCTTACTTCTCCGTCGGCTCGCGCATAGCCGCCAAGACGAGCCGTCACTCACAAACCTGCCTCTCCCCAGGCAAGCTACAGTCTTCTACTTTCTCCCGCGTTTCATCTGTTTGTTACGACCTAGAGTTTGGCCCGTTTGACGCCCTACCCATAGACATACCTGAGATTTACGTCTCCGGTGAGTGACCTCCCCAGCTCCTGTTTCCCTCTGCCCTCATACGCTGGTTGCTATGCGCCCGCCGTTTCTGTTGAATGAGACTTCATCGCGCGCCGGCGCGACACAGTTTGTTGCCCAATTGCTGCATTCACCAGAACCGTTGTGCGCTTTGGTTTTCAATCAATCGCGCTCAATCTGTCTGTTCTGTTCAATGTGTCACGGGGTTTTGTTTCCCCTCACCGAAACAGGCTCAGACGTGACCATTCATCACATCGCGTTTTGACGCAGCAACAAGCACCCATCATGAGATCAACCAACTGACCAGTCATAGGTCTTTCCCGCATCTCCCCGGATTAAAATCAAATTTTCCACCTTCTCACTTCACCCCTCACGATCTCGTCATTCACGAACCTACCAAGCGCGCAACTTATCCAAAGCCTGCCTGCTTCACATCGTGGGTCGCCAAACTTCGATCCCCACCCTTGAACTACTACCCGAAGTGTCTGGCGACTACACGTGTCGCGGGCTCTTCTGCGAACCTGTTGTTATCAGAGACTTGACGAGGAGGTGGTTGGAGGAAGTTGGATCGCCGACATATTTTGGGCCAGGACGATGAGCGCTGCTCCTCTCAAAACCGGCCCGCCTTCGAGACTGGGCCAAGGGACATTCCCTCCGGCTACGGCGAACAACCAGTCACTTCTTCGCGACAAACTGCACGCCAGAACGTCAACGCCCGATTCAGAAGCCCTCGCGAGCTCAGACGACGAAGCCGATCATCGCCAGGACTCTTCGCAATCTGCTCCGCATCCCCCTAAACCCGTTCGGAGACCTTCGTGGCTGAACGAGACGTCACAGTCGCTGGGTCGTCCTCGTAAAGGTTCCTTCGCCGGCAACTCCATGTCTCCAACTGCATCTCACCCCAGCACCCCGTCCGCCGAGACCGGTGCTGGTACGTGGGGTTCTCATTCAACCTCCTCCGTTATAGGTCGCCCTTCCACTGGAGCCACCTTCCCTTGGGGCACTGGCATATGGAACACAGAGCGCAAAGATCCTCCATCGAGACTCAGTGAGGTTTTGCCTTCCCCAACCTCGACCATGCCTCCCGGTGCTGCGGGCAACTCCTTCTTTGGTGGCGATACGCAAACATCTCCAGTGTCACGCGACCCTGGCTCAAACGCGCAGATACCTTTCGCTATCCCTCTTCACCCTACACCTAAAACCTATCGGTCGCAGTCGTACTCCGTTGGGCAACTGGATCCTGAGACGACTGTTCCGCCATCGATGAGCTCCTCTGCCATACTCGGGCGTGCCCGGCATCCTGCTCTACAGCATCGCCCCTCCAGGCCTAGCATGCTAAGTGAGATGGCAAATGATGGATCGATGCTTGGAAAAGTCAAAGAAGTAGAAGACGATGACGACGAAAGCGCAAACGAGTCACTGCAGGGGTCCTTTCACCAAACTTCTGAAGCCAAGACAATTGAGATGCTCGCCAGGGAGAACGCGATGCTTCGCCAACAGCAACAGTACAATGCTCGCATCAGACCTCGCGCCGCGACTGGCTCGACCTACATTGGCAACGGCTATGCATTGAGAGAGTCTGTGCCTGAAGAGTCAGACTTTGCCATTGACGAGCTTGACGAAGCAAACGACTCGGGTGAAGCGTTGGCTAAACGCGCCATGAACAGACGCATGAGCGAGTATGGCCCAGGGCCTATGCGCAGTCCGTTTGGCGTGGACAATCGCAAGAATGAGAACGACAATTTGAAGAAGGCCCTCTGGTCGAGCTCTCTTGGATTTCCTGTCACGGATATCTCACAGAGCAGGCGCCACTCATTCGCAAACATGCCTACTCGCCAGGGATCTATCAGCTCCATCCCAGACTCTGCCTCGGGAATGGAACCTTCGGCGGCAGAGCTCCAACAAGCCCAGGAATACCCCCCTGGATATCCCGACCCGGCGAGCTTTGGGCTTGGCAACAATGGTATGCGGAGAACACTTCGTTCATCGTTACAACATACGCTAACTTCAACAGTTGTTCCCTACTTTGGTGGAGGCACCAATCTGGGAGGTGCTTTCCAGCCCGGCTTCAACAATCAGTATCCATCGCCCTACGGTATCCCTAACCCCTATACGACCCGGGCCCCATCTCCACACCGCAATGTGTACAGTATCGCGCAGCCTCGACACAATCAGCTTCTTCACATCGTCTTGTTCAAATGCGCCAGAGCAGATGTGTTTTACATCCAAGAAGGCACTGGTCTGACTGTCAAGCCGGGGGACCTCGTCATTGTCGAGGCAGACCGCGGTACCGATCTAGGAACTGTCGCCAAGGACAACGTCGATTGGCAGTCTGCCAAGGACCTCAAGGAACATTATGCTGAGGAGCAGTACAAGTGGCTCATGATGTACTCGCAAGGTGCTGCTGCTGCACAGGAAGGAGCAGGGGCTGGCCTCCTAGCATCCTCTACCGGCCTTCAAGGGAGCGCTGTGGGAGGCATGGGACCCCAGAACCAACACCATATGCAGGAGCCGAATGCCGGTGAACTTCGACCAAAGCTCATCAAGCGGCTTGCGCAGAGCCATGAGATCCATTCCTTGCGGGACAAGGAAGGTCAAGAGGCAAAAGCGAAGAGAGTGTGCATGCAGAAGGTTAAGGAGCATGGTCTCAACATGGAGATCCTCGACGCTGAATTCCAGATGTAAGCTCCTGCACCTGATACTTTTACGGTCTGTGCTAACGGTACTTCAGGGACTGGAAGAAATTGACATTCTACTACTTCGCTGACAGCTACATCAACTTCAATTCCCTGGTCACGGACCTGTTTAAAATTTACAAGACTCGAATATGGATGTCTGCGATCAACCCTGCGTCGTTTGCCAGCCCGACTCTGGGCATTCAAGCCCCTAGTGGCATCGGACCCGGCGCGGTGGGAGTTGGGCGTGCCTCCGGTGGCAATGATCGCCGCCAGAATCAGCCGCCACAAGAGCAGCATCAGTCTTCTGCATTTCCGACTGGATCGCGAGATGGCCGTGGATTCCGCCCGAGCTTCAGCCAGCCCTTTGGAGGTGACCGGGGTCTCAGTCAGCCATCTGGGTATCCGCCCTCCAATTATCCGTATGGTCAGTTCGGGGCCTTTGGAAATCCCAGAAGTAATGGTCCTTACGTTCCCGGCGGCAGCCCCAATGTAGAGGGGTTTGGTGGAGGTCCTCTTCAGCAACCCGGCGATTTCCAATCTATGCGACACCGGTTCCCGAACCCGCAGTCTGGGCCGAGCCCAACACCGCACTCGCAGGGAGTGTCGCCAATTGCTCCTCAGAATGACTGGGTGGGGTCCTTTCAGGGACTTTCACTGAACACGCATTAATCTGCTGTCTCCCACCTGGTTGACGGTTGCGATTTCCGACATGTGGTGAAGTGAGACACAGTCGAAAACTGTCATTTTGGTTGTTTCAATGTTCCAACATACGATGGATTGAAGGAAGTGAACGCGGGAAGATGCGGCCCACAAGAACAAGAATTTGGTTTCAAGAAGGTTTTTGGTGTGGTCTTTTCCGTTCTTTTTACTGGGGCGTTTACGAGCAACCTGCTTCCAGCAAGGCTGCGTTGCAAGACGTGTGAGAGAGTGTTGATTTCTTCTGCCAATGTTTTGCTCAGGGTCATGGATCCCACGGCCATTTTCACGACTGGACATGAGGGTGGAAAAAGACAAACGACATCATTGCTTTGCTTCAAAGGTTGAGATTATAGACAGAGAGAGAGAGAACCAAGGCTTGCGCATTCAAGGTGTAACTAATATGCGATCAAAAAAGGACACGTTTGGGTATAGCCGGTATCATGTATGACAAAGATTCTTTTACAGCTTGCATTTCTATTTCTTCTTTCTCGGTACTATTCCTAGGGTCTCTCAGGTTGCATTACGCAGGGACTCAGATTTGCTTGCAGTGATTATTGAGAGGACAAAGTTGCATAGCTAATATATGCTTGAGTCACTGGATTCGGCTTCATCGGTGAACTTTCCCTTATTGATGCTACCTCACCTAAGGTATGCGTCCATTTACTTGAGTGATGATCAATGGGGTTTCGACGAAAAAGCCATTGTTTTCTCGGCATTAAATGAGAATGTGAAACCAATATTCGTGGTGGATGTGGCTGAGCCCGAGAGGAGGCGGAACGCTGCCAGGCGTGCACGCGGTGGTTCCGCTTTGAGCCGGGGAGGAAGGCGCGGAGGACGCCCATCCCGAGATTTTGACTGTACCTCAGGCACTCAGGGCATTCGGATATCAAAGGGCTTCTCAAACTTTACCTTGTCTCTCTTTCGACCTGCAAACCAAAATTCCCCCAAAGCTCTCCATCCACTCCGTGTGTAGAAATGCCACGAGCAACGTCCAAGAGAAAGGTGTCGAACACTGGTCAGTGTGAATAACCCCTTTACACAAGCATCATCTAAAACCCAAGCAGACAGCAATGATACAGATCACATGGTTCCAAAGAAGGCAACGAGAGTCTCTCGAAAAGCGCCCGCGAGACGGACGGAACAGCGAGGAGGCAAGAACACAGCTGGTGATCTACAGGCAGGCACAATGTAACGCATTTACTGATTCCCAAAACATGATTACAACTAATTTTCTACCCAGACGGTCCAGAGATGCAACCAGCGCATTAAAAAAGCGAAAGATGGGCGTGAACGATGCGAGGAAGCAGGTCCAGAAACAGGGCGATGAGCTAGTCGAGTTCATCGAAAGGCAGTTGGAGTTGCGCCCGTAAGTGCTCCAGAAACCGCAAACAAAATTGGAGGACATTGCTTAACACACTACAGCCACACGATCAACCAGGTAAAGATGGATAAACAAATGGCCCCGGACCTCGCACCAGTGCTGCCGTGGATGACTGGCCCACCTACTGGATGGTCATCTCAAGCTCCGGCTTACCCGCCACAGATGATGGCAACGGCGCTCGACGACCTTCAGGGAATAATTGAGACTTATGAGAAAATGAGTTCTCAAGCGAACGGCATCAAGGAGCCAGCTTGGATGCGCTGGGAGCAGGATGGAAATGAATTGACTGAATTGAACCGGCACGCCATGGGGTTTGCAGCCCAGACAGTCAACCATACTATCATGCCAGGGCGTCGTGGGTATGCGTCTGAGCCACCTGAGAGTGGCAGTGACATTGAGAGAATGGCTTGGGAGTTGGTTGAACAAGGCAGGCCAAGCGGATCCGAAGAAACTTGGGGCATGGCGGCGCAAGACCAAGTGAAGTCATTTACGGCTGTCTTGAGGCTGGTGCCCACTAAGAAGTAGGCCTAGGGGTGGGTAAAGGTCGTTGTTTGGGGGTAAGGAGGTAGGAACGGCGAAATTTTCTGGTTCTAGGTGGACGAGATACAATTTGGCAGACATGCAATGCCGAATGATTGAGACTTTCGATCTGTAAGAGCTGATCCCTGTCGCCCGCATTGTGAAATCCTCGGGGAAACCTCGGACCTGGAATTGCTGACTCATCCTTGAGCATACGCACTCACAGGGCACCCAGACCCGAGGGGGCTTTGGAGGGGCAAGTCCTATCGCGCTAGTCTTTATCAGGGCTAGACCGTCGCTTAACCCACAAACTGTGCCTTCAATTTTCATCAACCGCCGGGCCTTTGCAAGATTCGAAATTTCGACACACTCGTCTTCTACTAACCCTCGGCAGGAACTTCACCACACAAGCTGGTTTGTGACCCCCTCCTCCACTCCGAACTTCCCCTTCCACACTCTCTAGAGGAATCCCATTGCCGACGTTCTTTTTGCTGACATCTCCTGCGTCCCTCGCCAACAGCAAAGATGGGTGCCCTCAAGTATGTCGAAGAGCTTCAGAAGAAGAAGCAGTCGGATGTCGTGCGCTTCCTCCTCCGAGTGCGCTGCTGGGAAGTACGTTGAAACAACACCACCAATCTTTGTGGACGGGTGCCGTCGTTCCTTTCTCTCCGCTCTCTTCTCGCGATGCGAACGAGTTCTAGTGTCGAGCCTGGAGAGAAGAAATTCTCACCATGGCACACAATGGCACAGAACTTCTCCGCCCGCTCGAGATCAGAGATGGAGGGGGAGGACATTCGCCCCGTCTGTGCTATACACTCGTTGAACATTTGCTGAGAGTGCATCAATATAGCTCCGTCAATTGAACGTCATCCACCGCGCATCCCGCCCTAGCCGTCTCGACAAGGCTCGCCGTCTCGGATACAAGGCTAAGCAGGGCTATGTCATCTACCGCGTCCGTGTTCGCCGTGGTGGCCGCAAGCGCCCCGTCCCCAAGGGCGCCACCTATGGTACGTTTGTTGCTCACTCGTAAACTTGATGGAAAGTGACTAGTTGGCTAATATGCTTCGCTCAATAGGCAAGCCCACCAACCAGGGTGTGAACCAGCTCAAGTACCAGCGATCCCTCAAGTCCACTGCCGAGGAGCGTGTCGGTCGCCGCTGCGCCAACCTCCGAGTCCTCAACTCCTACTGGATCAACCAGGACTCGACCTACAAGTACTACGAGGTCATCCTTGTCGACCCCCAGCACAAAGCCATCCGCATCGATCCTCGCATCAACTGGATCGTCGCCCCCGTCCACAAGCACCGCGAGTCCCGTGGTCTCACCGCCACCGGCAAGAAGTCCCGTGGTCTCAACAAGGGTGGACGCTACAGCAAGACCCAGGCCGGTCGCAGAAAGACCTGGAAGCGCCACAACACCCTGTCCCTGTGGCGATACAGGTAAACGCCTTATGTTCGAGCGTCACTGGTGTGGCTGGGGGGGATTTTTTCCCTCGGGTGCTGGGTCTGCTTTCAGCATTGCATGCTTGGACTCTGGAGAGTCGGGGATCTTGTTTGGTAGCCAAAAAAAATTGGAATGGGGAGAATTCCTCACGAGTAAACAAGACGATTCTCCGACTAGAAATCTTGAATGTGACCAGAGTAACTGAGATCCGTAGCCAATTATCCGTAATTGCCATTGCCCACAACCCTCCTCATAGTACTCAATTCCGTCGCCTTCCCAAGGCGAAAATCAACAATTTGCAAAAAATTTGGTTGACGACCTTGTAACGGGACGCCTTAGTAGATTAGCCCCCCCCCCTTCCCCCCCCGCCGGACCACATAGTCTAAACTCCTGGAGATGGAGGATTATCCTCTACCAGGTGGAGAGAGACAAAAACTTCTTGCACTTAACAATGAGAAATACGACAGTGCACGGTTACTTTTGAGGTAAAGGGAATGTTCCCGAAATCGGACCTACGACTAGTACCATCACATCAAGCAACGAACAGAGAGAATAAGGTAACGAGCAAGTCCTGGATTCAAAGCCGTGTCTAAATACAGGTAGGGGTGTCTCCTTGTCCCTCGGTCAAGAAGCTGAGTCCAAGTCCACCGGGCACTGAGCCTTTCCATCCCTCGAGATTTTGTCCACCCCACGCCCATGTAGAGAAGTAAATGAACTATCCCGGAAGTCATACAAACTCAAGGAAATAAAACTTCTCTTTGCGGTGCTTCCCCAGCTCCCCCTGGCCAGGCAAGCTAACCGCACGACGCAGTTGCGTATGGTGCGAGGTTATGAGGTGGGGAGCTGAACCATGTCCCCAAAAGGTCCCAAGGGTACCCAGGTAACTGACTGTATTCCTCGTCTACTTAGCTGTAGCGCAAATCTGCAAGGCCGTCTCGCTAAGCGGACACCAGACCAATAGTAACGGTCGCAAAGAGTGAATTCCGTGCCGTAACGCATGTAAATCGCATATGTCTTGACGATCATGCCAAAAGAAAAGCTTGTCGTAGGTCATGATGCAGATTTCTGATAGTCGGAAGGACGTGTCGAGATTCGTGTAGAAAGAGCATCCAAATCAAGCCGCAAAGAAGGTAAAGAAAACGCAAAATAAAGCAATTCGTCTATGCCGATGAGTGAGATCTTGACGATCCAAGTACATGTACACGCCTTGGCCGTTGCTCCACTGGCATTGCATGCTGTTGTTGGCCCCTCCACAAGCAGCGTCTGAAAACCAGTGGCAACCAAGATAGTCGACTGTGATTTTGGGGCTCCCTTCCTGGATAATGTACACACGGAGCAACCCGGGGGTTGCTGTGCAGGTTGGGGTGAGGGCCGAGGTGGGCTCAAGCCCATGATGAGATGCCGTTCTGTGGCGTATTGAAACAGAGAGCAAAGAAAAATCGTCAAGTCATGACGGCGTCGTTACCGTGCTGCATGAAATGGCATGCCACCCAAGAAACAACCGAAGAAAACCGTAGGTTGAGTGAGCATCATTGTACAAGCGGGTTACGCCATGGATGCAGCTGTGTTCAAAGAGAACATATCTTACACCCAGTGGGTCTCGCCGTTTTCGCCCAAGTTGCCATTGGAGTTGCCGTTGACGTTGCCATTGACACTGCTGCCACTGGTGTTGGTGGAGCGCGAGGGAGAGAAGTTAGCTTGGGCCCTCTGCCCAAACTGTGGAGGCTGCACCGGGCCACCGTTAGTAACTGGAGCAGGATTGGTGATCGCCGAGTTGTTGGGATACGGCATGTTCTGGCGGATGCCCTGGTTTCCCAAGCCGGAAAGGCCTCCGTTGGTGACACCGTTGCTTTGAGCCATGGTGGCGTTTCCGGACAGTCCTCGAGAGTGGCTGGGTCGCAGCGGAATCTGTCCCTGGGTGTTGTCGGCAGGGGTAGCCTGCCCGCTAGATGCGGCGCTTCCGCGGTTATCGTAGGCAGAGATCTTGGCTTGAATCCGGCGTCCATAGGGAGTGGTTCGGATCTGTGGGAGAATGGGACGGATCGACTCGACCAGTCGATATTTCTGGTGAGGTGTGGCATACTCAAGGGCAGTCTGAATGACGTAGTTGGCAAAGGAGTCTCGAAGGAGACGCTCCATCTCCTGGGGCACCAGCAACTCCTCCACGATCATGTCTCTAGACGCTGGCTGAGAACAGCGCAGGCACTTCTCGATAACGTTGGAGCTGAACTTGTGGCGAGACAGCTGGGTGACGCAGCCGCGGAACATACCCACGACAGGTTCAGTGAAGGTTGACTCGTTAAGATCGATGATGTACTGGACGACGTAGTTTCCAAAGGGGTCCTGAACCAAAATTCGGGCATGTTCGGTGATACGTTGGATAAGCCAAAGCTTCTGGTCGCCGGATGCGTGATCAATGCATCGCTGAAGAACACAACAACCATGACGATGGGTACCAACCTCAACGCAGTTATTGCCAACAGCATCAAAGATGAACTGAGCATCAATAGCAGTGAGCTTGTTGAGACACTTCTGGATGACATGGTTGCCATTCAGGTCCTGGATTAACTCGACCACGCGGAAGCGAAGGGCCTCAATGATGAGATGAACCTGCTGGGGCGTGCTGACATACTCAATCATCTTCTGAAGGGCACGAGTACCATGCTGGTTCAGAGCAATGCGCACCATATCCTGGGCGGCGTTCTGGATCAAGATAGTCCGCTCGTCGTCATTGCAGAACTCGAGGAGCTTTTGGCACAAATAATTACCAAAGGGATCCGTCATGAGCTCGATGACATGCTGGTTTGTCTCAAGCCAAATCATGTGAACCTGCTCGGGGTTGCGCTCCTCAAGCTTCTTCTGGAGGTAGCGGCAGCCGTGCTGGTCCTTGCACAGATCGTAGATTTGGCCGGCGAAAGACTCAAGAGGCATGTTCTGGTAGCGGGACATGGCTATGAATCGTTAGCGTTCCATCCGTACAGTCAGCTTCGAAATAGTGGGGGTTCTCACCTTCGTTGTCAAGCTGACGACGATGCTGAATGACACGAGCTTGGCTGTCACGGGGCTGGTTGCCTTGGTTGTATGGAAGATTTCCATAACCGCCGAAGTTCTGGGGGGGATACATGTTTCCTCCATTCGCTCCGTTGATGTTCATATGCTGCATTCCGGCGGCCAGCATAGGAACGTTGAACGCGCCTGGAGGGTGGTTGGCACCCTGGGGGGAAGAGTAGCCATTTGCCTGGAAGAAGCCGTTGTTGAATGAATTTATGGAGGGTGTGCCAGACGGGGACGAGACAATAGACGAGGCGGGGGGCGCAGCAGTCGTAGTGCTCGGACCGAAAGGGGCAGCGCTGGCCTGGAGAGCGGTTTGGATGGACGGATAGGCACCAGCTTGCTCACGGTTCGCGTTGAGGTTGTCGGCGGACAGCTCGCGACTGTGTCCACGTGGGACTGCACCAGCTGGAATGCGACCAAGGCTCGCATTGTGATTGTGGAAGTGCTGTTGAGCATGGTTGTTGGCATTCATCGCCGAGCCCGCGGAGTTCTTAACGGTCGGGACATCATTAGCGGAGAAAGAGCTTTGAAGCTTGGGCGGGGTCGCCATGTTCTGGCTTCCTGAAGACGACATGTTCGGCCCGCCAGTCTCGTTGCCGTTTTCAGAGATGTACTTGAGGTCGAGGGAATGACGGATGGAACTAGGTCGGTTGTTGTGACCGCCAATATCGCCAATTTGGCTCGAGTTCCCGTTGATCGAGGACAGACTCTGCTGAGGCCGGTGGCGGTTAACAACACGGCTCCAACCTCTCGAAGACGAAATCTCAGGGTTTGGTGACGGGGCCAAGGCAAGATCTAGAGCGGCCGAGGATGCAGATAACTGAAAAGACAGGAGAAAGTCAGAAAACAAAAAAAAAGTGACGAATCAAAAACTAGAATTAAGGAGAGGATGAAAGACGCCCGACGAAGGTGAACAAGACGCGACCAAACTAAGTCCAAGGTGCGAGGTGCTGTTGGCACAGATGGACCGGGACAGGCAGAGGACAAGAAATTGTTGCAAGGAGGAGAGGGAAGAAGTGAGGAGGTGAGGAGGGTGATTTTCACTGAAAGTGATTTGACGTGACTGAGAGTAAAGTGATAGCGCACCACAGAAAATGTGGAGCCTTTCACCGCAGCTCGGAGACAATGAAGACAATAGTAAAGCACAATCAGGGACAGTGAGTTACAAATGCCAGTGAATAAATCACATCTTTGGCAAGCAAAACAAGAGGAACTTACGATTTGGTCGTCGCGACGAACAAGCGTCGGGAAGTTTTCATCTGGAGAGCTGACGTGACCCAGCGCACTTGGCTCCTCGTCGCCAAAGAGGAAACGAGTAGTGTTGGTCTGGTCAAGGCCAACGTCGTAGAGTCCAGTCCTCGAGCGAGTGACCGGCATCGAGTAACGGTTGAGGCTGTCGTTGGGTGTCATTGTCAGCCTTTGAAGAAGTGATTGGTAGAAGAAAGTCAAGCTTTTGCGCTAAATGACAGATGAAATGTGAGGATATAGCCAAACCCGCCCAAATAACCGACGCTTGATGTAATCCCAGGAAAAGAGATGTATTTTCAAGTTCAAAGATCGGGGTAGCTTCGCAAATAAATCAAGACTTGATGTAAGGAACCAAGCCTTAAAAGAGGGCAAGATCGAACACTTGCTTGAAGTGGGTAAGGGCTTGGGAATGTGTAAGGGTGAGGAAGCACGAAGAAGCCGGTGCAACAGCTCGCACAACTCAAGAGGCCCTTTATGCTGCCTGCGAGCGTGATTCACGGAGCCTCTTCGCCCATGTGGCTGCTGAATGAGCAAGCTCCGCTAGGCTTTTGCCAAAGAAGGACAATGGAGAGCACGCATCCACAAAGTGGAATCGGCACCTCGGGATAAATGAAACCTTTACAATACTCGCACAATACTCGAAAGTCAGGTATTCGAGATATTCAGGTAATGTAAGACAGGCCGCCGCGAGGAGACAATGAGGCGCAATTCAAGCAACTCCAAACCACGGCCAGCTTACAGTCGCCACCAATCTCGAACCCCGGAGAGTTCGTCGCAAACACAATGACAAGGCGTTATACATAAGAAGAGCATGGACTTACGCATTGGTTGCGCGATGGCTGGTAGGGTCCTGGCGGACGGCCTCCTCTTTCTCATCATCGCTATTCCTGCGCGTGGTCGGAACAGATCGAGAGGGCAGCTGATCCTCGTAACCGAAGCGCGTCTGCATGATTCCAGACTGGGGGGATGCAAGTTGCGACCCAGATCGTGCCGGGCGGTTGAACAGACCTGGGGGGGAGGTCAAGCTCGAAGTTGAGTAGCGGTTTGGGCGCGAGAACATGGAGGGAAAGCCGGAATTGTCGCGATACTCGGGGGGCGTGGTGGGCTCGGATTGGTGACCGCCCAGTCTGCCCACCTCTTCCTCCATCTGGGCCAACTCTAACGCCTCGCGACGCTGCTGCTGATCCAACTTCTGCATCTCGAGCTCGAAGCGGCGTCTCTGCTCGCGGATTCGTTCATATTCGATCTTCTTTTTCTCTATCTGTTCCAGGGGTCAGTCCAATATTTCTCGCTTCGAGGAGATGACGAATCCAGCCCCCGCCCTCCCCTCTGCCCTCCAGGTCATCTCGTTCTCAGCAGGGAGATGTCCAGAACATCGAAATTGTGGCCAGGGCCGTGGAGACAAGGATGGAGAAACGGACTCGTGGTAGACATACCAATTGGACCTTGTGCATAGTCTATTACACGACTCGTCAGCGAGCTGGGCGTTGAAGATGGCCTCACCGCGGTTTGCGGTGACGGCATGTGGCGAACGGAGGGGCATGCCGGATTCGGGACAGCGACTCACGTTATAGTCCTGGGGCTGGTCGGGCCCTCGGGGAGGAGATGCCAGGGAGGAGGCCAGGGAGGTCAGCGTCGGGACGCGACCGGAGTCGGTGGTGAAGCGTCGCGGCAGGTTCGAGCGGTGATCGTGAGCGCCTTGGGAGGCGACCTGAGGCCCAGGCATTCTGGAGCCATTGCGAGGAGGTGAGACAAGCGAGTTCATTGGCGACTCGTTCCTCGGGGACGTCTGGGAGCGGAAGCGATGGTCGTCCATGGCGGGCTAAAAGAAACAAGGTGGTACACGCCGAATTGGCAAAGCGGGCTCGGTCTATATTACTGCAGACATGGAAGAGACATGAAGCATCAGCAAGCGAAGCGCTCGACGGAGAGAGAAGAACAAGATTGGAATCAAGCAAGACGATGGGTGGGACGTTGTTGAGAGGCGGGGTGGGCGCGGCCAGTTGTGGGTATGGCCCACGGGCTATGTATGGGCTAGGGGTGGACGATGGGCAATGGACACTGGACTATGGGCTATGGGCTATCCATGGGCTATGTGCGAGGGGGCTTGGGGCTTGGGGCCACACCTCACGGGCCACTGGGGGAAGGCTTGGGACTTGGAGTTTGGGTTTGGGGGTGGACGTGGAGGTGGATGGGGAGGGAAGGAGCGAAGGGCCCAGGACTTCCTTTAGGCTGGTAGGTACCTTACCTCGCCTTCGTGTAAGGAAGGCCGGAAGGCCGGAAGGCCGAGTGGACAGAGGAGGGCAAAAAGGGCAAGAAGAGATCAAGACGATGGAAGGCAGGACGAGGAAGTGATGATGATGAGCGATGTCAACCAAGGGAGGGTTCATAACGACGGGCATTCGCGCCCCCCCCCGCCCCCCCCAATCGTCGTTGTGAGTCGTCGCCCTCCACCCATTCCTCCATCTTCCTCTCCAGGGACAGACAGGGCCAGCTGGGAGGCTTGCCAGCGAAGCGGGCGGCGTAGGGATTACCAGTTGTCCGCTGGCGCTGGGCCTGGGCCTGAAGTCCTGGAGGGATGTGCATGGCCTACGTGGGTGTCCGTGTCCCATGTGCACAACCACGACAGCGGCCGACACATCAACTGCCGCCACCCGTTTGCCAGCAAGAGAGAGCCGGCCGAGTTGGAGAGAGCGCGAAGAACCGATGCTATTGCTTCCCAGGTTGAACGACAGCACCTAGGCCGGTCTTTCATCTCTCGGGTATGACAGAGAAGGGGCCCCGGGACAAAGAGATCTATTGGTGTTGTGCTGTACGGACGGACTGGACGTGACGTACCTGAGATGATCACACACGCTGAGTGGGCGGAGGTTGGACGACGGACACAACTCGCACAGATGCCACTCACGAGCTGTTATGTCTCTTTTTATGTCTCTCGGTTTTGCACACACGTTCTATCTCGTTCTCTCACTCAGACAGCGCGCCCTGGGAGCCAGGAGCGACAGGCTGGATGGGAGGAAGTTGGAACGACGCGACGGCAGTGGAATAGAGGGGAGAGAGGCGACAGGGCTCCAATAAATGGATCACGGCGGAAGAAAAGATGGAAAATGCGGGCGTTCTGGCTTGGGCGTGGGGAGGTTTCGCGCTTGTGGACACGGGCAGAGGACAGCCTGGGACAAGGACGCAGGGTCGGGTTGCAGGCCAGCACAAGCACCAGCAGCATGGACCAGGAACAGGAAAAGGCTAGAGGAGACACAGAGTGGGATAGGACAGCACCAGGACGAAATGGGGCGCGTGCCAGGGCAGTCAGGGCAAGGTTTGGGGAAGACGCTCAACGTGGGGAGCCACTCTTTGTCAACCCCCGACCCGTGTGTTAGAACCACAAAGCAAGGGAACCTAGTAATCGCAACAGCCGTCAGCAATGAACGGCGATACGTGTGTAATTCTGGTTCAGTACCGAATTGCTTCCCAGAGACGAAGTGAAGCTAGGAGATACATATTGCCCATCGGCGCCTAAACAAAGCCACGGAACACGGCCGCCAGCGGCCAATAGAACCCCCTCTTCAGCGGGCATGAAAGAGGAAATCTGGAACCGACGGGGGAGGGCATTGATGGAATGGCTACCCGACCAGGCTGTCACACATTGCACTGGACACTCCTCCATACCTTAATGAAGGGGTGAAAAAGTCAAAACTACCTCTCCAGGTGTAAGAAAAAATGCCTTTCCCAGTTCCTCGCCTTTGGGGAAAGCTGACCAGGAGGCCTATCAAATAACTAGGTCCGATGCCTCGGCTCCTTTAAAGCCTGATTTTCTCGTGGGCTGTGGGCCAGAACGTGGTATGCCGCAGAGAAGGGGCCCACTTGTTGAGACAGTCATCAACCATCATGCACCAGGCGGCCCGTCCTCGACGTCAGAGGCGGCGGAATACGGGGTGCGCCATGTTGAAGCCTCTCATTGCACGTTTAGGTACGTAGCACGGGATGAGAATTTGCATCGCGCGAAGCTGGGTGCCTCCCTCCTCCAACGTCTCGGCCGCTGCCCTCTCGTTGTAAGCCCACGACCCCAAAGCGGACGGTGCCAGGCTCGACAAGTTACCCAGTCTGGATGCCATCGGAGCCCGGCTCCAGGGATTACCCGATGGGGAATTGGGGACATTTGGGCCCTGTCGGGTCCCCGGCAGAGGTACAGTAGTGCGCTGCGACTCGCGGGATGTCGACGAGAGTCGCAGAGTATCTTGCTCCTCTCGCATGGGCTACCAGGTAACTGACGCGACGACATCCATGGATCAGATAATACCGAAGTTGAGGCGCATCCACAAGGGTGGAAACTACCGAGATATTCTAACGGCTTGGCCTTCTTATTGGGCTACATACCGTCTAATGACTGTCATCGTCCCTTAGCTTCCCTCGATACGGTTGCTGTCGTTCTGTCTCGCGTCTCTGGTTAGCTGTCAAAGAGCGCGCTGATGCATTCCTTTTTTCCATTCTTTTCTTTTTTTCCATCTGGCTTCTGGCTCAAGCCCACTTCGCCCCTGGCACTTATTCAAGTTGGTGCCCAATTTCTCGGCTGGCTGAGCTGCTTTTGTACACGGCCAGACTTGGTAGGCGCCGAAGCGTGCATGGTCTCCATCGGCAACCGAGTTTTAGGAAATCTCAAATCATGAGCAGAGGGACCGAGACTGAGACCGCATGTGCGATGCTGCACTGCGGGCGGGTACCTAGATCTATGCCGTATTATGGATGGTAGGTTATGTTGATTAGACTGTGCCCGGGTGGAATGCCATTTGGCATAAGTACCTTACTTACTAGTAGCCTGTGCCGCATCACATCGGCCAAGCTGTTCCCGATTGCATCGCGTCAACCCTCCACTCACTCCAAAACCTGACAAGATCAGACACAACGTGCCCCGAGCGCCTCCGTCCATCCCCAGAGTTCGGGCGTTGATTGGCGGTGTGTCTGCCGCTCCTCTTTCCACCTGCACGTCACCCAAGAATCAAACCCAACTGCAGAGCTAAAAGTGGCCGTGACCAGTCCCCAGATTTCTCTTTCCTACGAGATATACGGGATATCGTTTAAAGCGCGCATGGCAATTGCTCTTCGTGTCTCCGCTACCTACTAGTCTGTCTCGCACAACTTCTTTGGACCAGGATACGCCCAACCTAAGATGGCAATAGGCCGCCTCCTACTGGACCGTTGGTATCACTGCCGGCGAAGTGCAGTCGACTCACTCCATTGGTCACTGCAACTTAACAAGTGCTTCGTAAAGCATTAGTAGGTGGTTTCTAGGTTGGCATTTGACAGCCAGCGATCCATGTCTTCTTCATTCACCGCTCCCAGGCATCGGGCCTACCTCCACGCAGCGTTCCATGAATGCCTAAAACTCACCCGCCTCGTTGACGGACTCGTTGACTCGGCCATGGCAGTAGATCTGTGGTGGCTTGCCCTTTGGATCCGACCCTAATCGAGCGATGATGCCTAGCGCAGTTCAGCAACTCGTGCTAGGGAGCTAGTGGACCATCCCGGTCTGGCTCCCTAGATTATTAGCGCCTCTTTGGCCTACCACCCTATCCACGGATCTGTACAAAGTGCTCCAGAGCTCAGACACGGAAATCGTGAGCTGCATTTGTTTTGACAATCAGTGAATCACACACGCACCAGCGCAACGAGCTGTTTGGGGCATCTGGGCTCGGCATGGCCGGGGCTTCGATCCACCCTTCCGTCGTGCATGCTGCAGCGTTGGGCTGGATGCATCCATTGCCCGCCAGGTTGGAAAGATGGTGGGCTTGTTGCCACTGGGAAATCCTTCATGGGCCTGCGAATGCGCACATCATAACCTTCCTACATATTACATCGCACTGCAGCCCACTCAAGCCGGTGCCCTGCAACAGACGGGAGCCACGCATCGATCCATCTGCTGGTTTGGGGACCCGATCTCGACGAAGGTACTTGCGGCATTCGCATGTTCGTGAGTCCGTCTCTCGTACTTCGTTCGTATGTCGTGGAGTCTCGCCTGCTCCCAACAGGTCTTGCTCGTCCTGAAACACTCCAACCAAAAGGCCTCACTGACGACGATTCTGCCAGTGGCTGGATATGTAGAGACATGGAGCTCGAGCTCCCAACCACCAGGCGATGGATACCATTTGGATATCTCCACTCGCCCTCTCGATCCTCGCTCTGGCTGGTGCCCGCATTAATTCCCCCTCCCTTCGCGGGCCTCAACCCCTTCACCGACTTTTTACACAGCGCTGCTACGAGTGGCCCGCCTGGTTCGCCCGTCGTGCCGTCCCACCCTAACTCAGGAGTCAGGGTCCGATCCAGCCACACCAAAGAGGCAGCTTGCCGTGGGCGGGCTGGAGGCTGGTTGGTTCGTTGCCGCTCTGCAGGACAGACGCCAAAGCAACGCCGTAACGTGAGTCTGCTACAGGCCTCACCACCCTGGCCGTCAAAGGCCACGGGCCAGAGGTTGATCCCGTCGCTGTCGTTTGGCTTTGGGTCGACCGTTGCCGCCGTGAGGGCGCTCTTCAGGAATGAGGCACCACGGTCTCAGGGACAGAGAGGCGACATGACAGGATCCCACTGCACAGCAACTGACGTGCCATGTGGGGGCTGCGTCTCTGTGCGACTCGCGAGGAGTTGACGACGTAACTAACATCCTCGTTCCAATCCGCTCCCCATAGGCCAAAGCGAATGAACCTCGTCCATCGTTAATCTGGCTACAGCAGCCAGCGATGCCGGAGTCAATATTACCCCGCGCATTCGAAAATTGCCATTGAGTACGAACCCAGGTCGCAAAGAGCTACAGCGTTGTCGCCCTCTGGGGACCTTGAATCCACTACGTCCGTAACCCGTCCACTCCAAGTGAGTGGTAGCACCGATAACTGCAAATACGAGCCGCAATGTGACATACGGTGACACGTTGGAGTTACCATCGAACCAATCCAATAAACTCCCCGCGTCTTCGGGAAATACAGAAACGAGGGGTTGCACGGCACGATTCGGCTGACCCTGATTGTCGCCACCCTAAATATGCTGTGGCATCTGCCAACTCAACCTGCAGCTAAGTAGCAGGTAGATGACAGGGTATGCATGTCTTTGGTGCGGAGAAATTTCAAGTACGAACCAAGTAAGTTATCTCTGCTGTCCAATAACTTACCTCATGGTCAAGGTCACTGTGAGGAGATGGCTTGCCCTGTAACACACGTCGGCCACTGGTTTCGTGTTGACCACACTCTCCGTGTTACTTTTTGAAACGCGAGGTTGGCTTATCTTCACCTTGGGGCTCTCCACTAGCGGACTGATGGCGTTTACAGCCAGGGGTTTATTGTAGAGAGGCATGTTTGCATTACATCATCTCTTTTCCAGTCTTTTGTCTGTTGTTTGGGAGAAAAGCTGAGTTATCTCACTTGCGATTCAATGTTCGATGTTTCTGGATGAAGAGGAGAATCCAAGCAACACATGCACACTAAGCCATTATAGGAAAGGAGCCCCTCGCTTTTATGTATCTACTTGCTATAAGTTATAAGTTAGACTAATAGGCAAATTGAGGTGCATGATCGTGGGACCGGTTTTCTGCTCGACTTTACCCTGGACTTGATGTCGGACCGCTGCGTCACGTGGACAGTTATCTTATCACGGGACAGTGCTCGTCCCCCACCCCGGCGCAACCAAGAGGCCGGCTCCACCTACCACCGCGGGGCAGAACTTTTTGCGAAGCTATCATGAGCTACCAGCAAAAAAAGTAGTCACCTCAGCCGTAAATGTTTCTTTCCCGGTGACATTCAAGATGCCCCTGGTAGACGATGGCTTCGAGGCCCTTCTGGAACCCTTTTACAATGGCAAGAAGCTCACGGATCCCATCTCCACCAAGGAGGACAAATTCCAACTCCTTCCAGCCTTCCTTAAGGTTAAGGGTAAGAATGCTCAACCCCGTCGCTTCCGGTTCGCATACTAATATATCTAGGTCTCGTCAAACAGTATGCATACCTAAATATTGCGCAGTCGCTGCGTTCCCGAAGACACCGCTGGCTGACACCGAACCAAGGCACATTGACTCATACAACTTCTTCGTTGAGCAAGAAATTAAGGACATAGTGCGCGCCAACCGAACCATCCGCAGCGATGTTGACAGCAACTTCTGGCTTGAGTAGGTGCGCCAGTGTACACGCGCTTACGCATTTGCTCATGCGTTCTCAGGTTCACCGACATTCGAGTCGATCGCCCCAGACGTCAGGATTGGAAAGATGCCAAGTCGCACACCGAGGTCACTCCCATGGAGTGCCGTCTCCGAGATATGACATACGCGGCACCAATCTTGGTTGATATCGCGTACATCCGAGACAAACAGAGGATCGTGAGGAAGGGAGTGCCTCTGGGCCGGATGCCTGTCATGTTGCGCAGCTCCAAGTGCCGACTGAGCGGCGCGACAAACACAACGATGGAGCAGATGAACGAGTGCCCTTTGGACCCGGGAGGCTACTTCATCATCAACGGCACGGAGAAGGTTATTTTGATCCAGGAACAACTCAGCAAGAACCGTGTCATTGTAGAGGCCGACGAGAAGAACAACATCATCTCGGCCTCAGTCACCAGTTCGACCCACGAGCGAAAGTCGAAGACATACGTCACTTTGAAGAAAGACAAAATTCTCCTCACTCATAACGTTCTGGTTGAGGGTATACCTATCGTCATTATCTTGAAGGCCCTTGGTGGACTTTCGGATTACGAGATCATGCAGCTCGTCGCGGGATCGGACGGAAGATACCAGGACGAGTTTCTCATCAACTTTGACGAGGCAACCAAAGTTGGAATTCACACGCAGCATCAAGCCCTCGAGTACATTGGCGCTAGAGTTAAGATGGGTTCCCGTAGAGGTCAGTTTGGCCCTCAAGTGCGACGCAACCACGTCGAGGAAGGTTTGGACGCCTTAGCGAACCTCGTTATTGCCCACGTCCCAATCGAGGGCCTTGACTTCTACCCAAAGGCGATCTACGTCGCTATGATGACCCGAAAGGTTCTCATTGCTTCTCACAACCACAAGTTGGTGGATGATCGAGATTTCGTGGGAAATAAGCGATTGGAACTTGCTGGACAGCTCCTATCCCTGCTATTCGAAGATCTGTTCAAGCGCTTCATGGTCGAGGTCAAGATGTCAATCGACAAATTCCTCAAGAAGAACAATCGCGCGGTTCCTCTTGATGCCGTCCACATGATTAGCAATCATGCGAACACCATCGGAATTGGAATCAACCGAGCCATCCAGACCGGCAATTGGAGTGTGAAGCGATTCAATATGAACCGAGCTGGCGTCACCCATGTTTTAAGCAGACTCAGTTACATTGCCGCTCTTGGTATGATGACTCGAATCAGCAGTCAGTTCGAAAAGACTCGAAAGGTGTCTGGTCCCCGTGCTCTTCAACCGTCGCAGTGGGGTATGCTTTGTCCTTCAGATACTCCTGAAGGAGAAGCATGTGGTTTGGTCAAGAACTTGGCTTTGATGACACATATCACTACCAACGTGGAGGAAGAGCCTGTGAAGAGATGGATATTCACCCTCGATGCCGGTGTTGAGCCCATCCGAAACTTTTCAGGAGCCGAGATGCACCGTGAAGGAAGCTACATCATTCACGTAAACGGCACGCCTTTTGCACTCACGCGGTATCCAAAGCGCTTTGCGCACAAATTCAGAACGATGCGACGAAGGGGTTGGATCTCTCCTTTCGTCGGCATTAACATCAACACTCACTTCAGTGCCGTTCACATTGCCACTGATGAAGGGCGAATCTGCCGACCCTACATCATTGTCAAAAACGGCAAGCAGAAGCTGAAGCCAGAGCACCTCCGCCTACTTCAACTTGGGAAAGTGACCTTCGATGATTTCCTTAATCATGGTATTGTCGAGTACCTTGATGTGAACGAAGAGAACGATGCTCTTGTCACACTTTACGAACATCAAATAACAAAAAGCTCAACCCATCTGGAGATCGAGCCTTTCACAATCTTGGGCGCAGTCGCTGGATTGATTCCCTTCCCCCACCACAACCAATCTCCCCGAAACACCTACCAATGTGCCATGGGTAAACAAGCCATTGGTGCAATTGCATACAACCAATTCAACCGAATCGACACCCTGCTGTACACACTTGTGTATCCTCAACGGCCAATGGTCATATCCAAGACTATTCA
Organism: Neonectria magnoliae; assembly: GCA_037954305.1. Taxonomy (NCBI): domain Eukaryota; kingdom Fungi; phylum Ascomycota; class Sordariomycetes; order Hypocreales; family Nectriaceae; genus Neonectria; species Neonectria magnoliae. Next base: position 262,753 of record JAZAVK010000031.1, read on the forward strand.
ACTCATCGGCTATGACAAGCTTCCTGCAGGTCAAAACGCCACCGTTGTTGTCATGTCATACTCTGGATACGATATCGAAGATGCCCTGGTTCTCAACAAAGCCTCAGTTGATAGAGGGTTTGGACGATGCCAAGTCTTTAGAAAGTATACGACAGAGTTGCAGAAATACCCGAATGGACGAAGAGAGCGAATTGGCGATCCACAAAACGAAGGAGAAGGAAAGGTCAAGCACCGAATTCCCAAGCACGAGGCCTTGGATGATGATGGGTTGGCAATCGTTGGATATAAGATCAACTCTGGCGAAGCCATGGTCAAGAAAGAAACGCCCCTTGATCTCACAACCACTGGGATCGGCATGGATCGCGGGCCTAGCGAGTACCGTGACTCGGCTGTTTCATACCGAATTCCAGATCCGGCATACATTGACAAGGTCATGATCTCGCAAACCGAGAAGGACACCACTGTCATCAAGGTCCAGACCAGACAGACTCGTCGTCCTGAGCTGGGAGACAAATTCTCATCTCGTCACGGTCAGAAAGGTGTGGTAGGCATCATCGTTAACGAGGAAGACATGCCTTTTGCCGACACTGGTTTGACACCCGATATTATCATGAACCCTCACGGTTTCCCCTCTCGAATGACTGTCGGCAAGTTGCTCGAGTGCCTGACAGGCAAAGCCTCTATCGTTCATGGGCGTCCCGACTATGGATTCGGTGACGCATTCCGATCTCACCCCGTCGACGAGATGAGTCAAGTACTTCTTGACCACGGGTTCTCGTGGGAGGGCAAAGACTATTTCACATCGGGTCTCACTGGTGAACCGCTCGAGGCGTACATCTTTAACGGACCCATCTATTACCAACGTCTCAAGCACATGGTGCAAGACAAGATGCATTCTCGATCTCGCGGTCCCCGGGCCATCCTGACCCGCCAACCTACTGAGGGTCGTTCTCGAGATGGTGGTCTCAGACTTGGCGAAATGGAACGTGATTGTCTGATTGCCTATGGCGCCTCGCAGCTTCTTTTGGAGCGTCTGATGATCAGCTCGGATGGAACCGAGATCGACATTTGCCAGCAGTGTGGTCTATTTGGATATAAAGGCTACTGCCACACATGCAAGAGCACCAGGGAGGTGACGAAGATGACCATGCCGTATGCAGCGAAACTGCTGGTGCAGGAGCTCATCAGCATGAACGTTGGCGTGCGGTTACAGATGGAGGATGAGTTTCCCCACCCGAGATAGTGAAACGATGCCTAGACGCCGATGTATATGTCGAATGGACGATGATGGGGCGTTAAGTAAATTGGTAGCTTCCGGATTTAGGGCGCGACTTTTCTCGATTAACAAAATGTACTATGTAAAAGATTAAGCGTATAGAAAGTCTCCGTCTAAGGAGTCTCGTGTAACCCCTGGCAATATCCATTTTCCTGGCCGCACCTCTCGGTGTTAATGGTGAATGTCAAAAGCACAGCTAGCTTCTCAATACCGCATCACCTTCTACGCGTCTTCCGCCGGTCTCTTGTTACTGCTTTTAGGCCCCCCATGGTGACCTCGAATTCCACGGCGTCGTCTAAGCCTTGGCTAGACGAGACCGTATGCGGCGCGAACACGACCTTCATCCACCTTCGCCACGACTTGAGCGTGGCCGAGTTCAAGTCGGCGTCGTCGTCTGCGTCTAAGGGCGCGGTGAGTCGAGTGCGACCGTACACAGGGCGTTTGAAGAGAGCGATTCGACACGCAATCTGGGTTGACCAGACGAGGCCCAAACTGGGCGTCTTCAGAGAATACGAAGCACGAGGGTCGTCACCCCAGCCGGTGAACCAGCGCTGCTGGTGGTCAAGTAGCAAAGCTGGTGGTGGAGGAGGCCCGTCAAGATCCTGAATGGCGAAGGGGATGGAGGACGAGGGGGTACTTGGGAAGTTGGCAGACGGTGGCGGAGGCATGCTCCGTGAGGCAAGGGGGCTCTCCGGCACGGCACCACTACTCCTAGGGGGTGGGTTGCGCGAGATGGGGGCAGAGGAGGCGAAACGATCGGCAACCTGGTTGGCAACGACGACGGCGAGGTTGTGGCGGCGAGCCAAGTTACGGAGCAGGGCGCCGAGGCGGACGAGCTCGGTGCTCCGGGCGGCCATATTAGAGCCGTGGGAGCCCTGGCGCTCAAACTCGGCACGGTAGTTTGCGGCAACGGAGTCGAGGATGATGAGGCCGATGTCGTGGCGCGACAGCAGCACGGGGACCTGGAACTCGAGGATGTGGTCCTGGGTCTCGAGATCGGGTGTTACGGCGCTATGGATGCTGTCGAGAGAAGGCTGGCTCTGTGGGGCTGTAGCCTGGAGGACCGGGTTGGCGTCTAGCATCTGGGCGAGGCGGCGGGTGGCAAGAGCGGCCTCGGTGGAGATATAGAGGGCCTGGCGGCCGAGGCCATGAGGGGCAGGCAGTTGGACGGCGAGGCAAAGGCTGAGGAGGGCTTGAGTCTTGCCGGCGCCGCTCTCGCCGGTGATTTCGGAGACGGCGCCGACGGGGATGCCTCCGCCTAGGGCTGCGTCGAGACCATCATCGAGGGTGCTGATGAGCGAGGGCCTGGGAGGCTCGATGACCGGAACGGGGGACGGAGTTGGGACCGGGGCCGGTGCCGGGAGTGGAGGCTCGGCAGATTCAGAGGTGGGAGCGGAGGCGGAGGCGGAGGCGGAGGCGGAGGCGGAGGCGGAGGCGAAGGCGGGAGCGGGCTCAGTCTCCGGTTTGGGGTCAGGATCCTCGAGGGGGAGGAGCGGCTGTTGGGGCGGCCCGAGATCGTCGGAGAGCGAGATCTGGACGGCGGCAATCAGGCGCTTGAGGTCGAGGATGGGCAGGCGCGTCTGCTTGGCGATGTCGGCGGGGTGGAGGGTGAGAAGGTCGGTGGTGGTGAGGCCGTGGTGCTCGATGGCTGGGAGGAGGGGGACGAAGCGAGGGATGGGGAAGGAGGGGAGAATATGGAGGAGGTCGGTCATGGAGGGTGGTGGTGGAAGATGAAGGGCATGCCGTGTGAGGGTGAGGGAGAGAGAGTAGATGTATGAGAGAGAGCATGAGGGTGGACGAATGAATGTAAGTGAGTGGGTGAGTGAGTGAGTGAGTGCCGGTGAACACGGGTGACGCTTGCTTCCTGTAGAGGACTCGCTGTTGAAGGCCACTGCTAGATAGACAAATATGCACACACAGTCTTCAGCCTTACGAGCATTAAATGACCTCCAGTTATTATCTGCAGGTGCGCGGCATCACGATCCCGTCAAAAGGTTGTTGGAGTAATCACGACTTCATGATGTCGTGCACTTGCTAGACGCGATGCGAGTCGTGGGTTGTGGAGTGCACTGGTTAGGCGCGGGACCCGCACGGAGCGCCGCCGCGCGCGTGAAGTTTCCAGGAGCGGGAGCGGGAGCGGCAGCGGAATGGAGGGATGGAGCCAGTGAACTATACCGCTGTCAATTATTACCTGATGCATGCCTTAGGTAACACCATCTAGGGTATTGTCAGTGCCGGGCAACTGGGTAGCAACACGCCATTCAAGACGGTAAACTGAGAAAGCGGATTGGGACTTTGGTCAGCATCTCAGTGCAATTTATCCGTACCTGCTTGCGGAGCAGATGCCCACGCGGCTTGGCGCTCCTAGTCCGCTGCCCACAGTGTTGTGTGGCAGGGCAGAATAAGGCGAAATAAGGGACAACAGGGGCTAATGGGCGCAGGACAGTGCGGTGTAGGGCCAACGACAGTGGCGTAGACTAACATACTAGGCATAAGGCACGGCACAAGGCACAAGGCACAGGAAGGAACAGGTCATAGGGCACTGTGAAACTGGAAAGTGGGAAACGGACCCTCACAAAGCGTCGTCACCATGGGAAGAGTCAGGCTTCCGGAAAGCTCTTTCCTTCTTTCCCTTCCTTGCCATTGAGCAGTTTGGTAAGAGCTGTCGTCACGGGCAGCACTGGACATAACGGGATGGCAGTGGAGGGGACGGACGGGATTGTCGAAGAAAAAGTCGTCTCACTTCTTACATGTCCTTGATAATTTCGGATCTGCTCAAGTTCGCGTTTTCCTCACCTTTTCGCACTTCCGACGACTAGAGCCCTATAGGATCCATGACCCATGACATCAGGCCGTCCGTGCTCTCTCTCTCGCTTCCGAGATGCGACCTCACCGTATCATTGATCTTACAAGTTACCGTTACCACGTACAAGGGAGGTGAAGGGCTACAGGGCTGGTTTGATGGACCTCAGCCCAGCAACCCGCAAGGCTCCTCCGCTGCCCTTCCTTGATCGGTAATCTGCACGATGCTGCCAGCAACAGCAGCAGCAGCAGCGGCGGCGGCGGCCAGGCTGTTGATCAATGACCAGGCTCGGCCGACCGACCACGACAACAACCACTCAACAACAAGACAACCGGCAGATCCGTGACTAGGCCGCCCTTGCTACTGCTGATGTTGGGTCGTATCGTCCCCGAAGCTCCCCACCTCATTTTGCGCAAGACGCCGCCTGCTGGCCAAGCCGGAGTGGCTAGCACTATCTCCACAACCCACGGGGTTTTTCTGGACGCGCTACCCAGAGCGATCGAGAGACAAACGCCAACGGCTTCTGCAGCAGTCTCACGGGGCGTCGACGGCGCGATGCTCGGAGCATCGCCAACCCAAATGTGTTGCCTTTGCACGTCCATACCGTACGGATTAGTCCGACTCAGTTTTCATTCAGACCTGGGTCCGGTGTGGTGTGGATGGGTGTTGGTGGGTGTGAGGCGATGCGAACGATAAACCAAACCTAGATCGCGGAGAGAAGGACTCAGCTCTGCATCTAGCCCTGATTGCAGCATCGCATTCGAATTGTGTGGTCAATCACGGACTTCGTACGAATACTTCGTACATCGTACTCTTCACTCTTTACAGGCAACTTTAATTCGCTCTCGACAAAAGAACAGACACAGCGGCGGGAGGGGAGGGGGTGGGAGGGAAGACCCTGACGCACTTCCCCCAGCCTAATTATTCGCACAGAATCTGACCATCTCACAGAGACACTGTTCCCCTTGGTAATCAAACCGACCGGTTCAGGGTCGGACCTGGCCCAACTCCGAGTGCGTTGCTGACGCCCTGGCGGCCCAGCGAGGCGAAGCGACCGGGGATATTTTTGGGATGCTGATGGATGAGCCAACAGCCGGCCGCCGTCGTCCAGCAAACGCCCCGTTTGTGCTCGCTAGCTCTCGCTTTAGCCATGGCGCTAGCCCTGGTTGTGGCCCTGGAGCCGCTTGTTTCGAGTCTGGGATCTCAGCCTGAGGGCTGTGCGGACCTCAATTTCTCTGTCGTGCTCGTGGGCGATTGGTGTTGACTGTCCAGTAAGGCCGGACGGGCTTTGAGGAGGATTCCCGGCGCTACAGAGCCACTCGACGAGTCCAGTACTTCGTACAGCGTCTTAGCTAACTGACGGAGCATCGCAGGTAATTACATGGCTGACGCCCCGTCCCAGAGACAGGACCCCCTCGTCCCCTTCAATGATCGACCCTTCGTCTGCGGCTCCAAATTGCCAAAAGCAGACAGTCGTATTCACGACTCACAACGCACACAGCAGCGAGCGTCACATCCGGGTCACATCCAAAGGCCAAAGACCGCTTCTCCGCCTTTCCGCCGGCCATGGGAAACTACCGTGGGAACTAGCAGGTTCTTGCTCTGATTCTGACCCCTAATGGCTAAAGTCTTGGCTTAGGTCTTTCCAGCGCCTTGTCGCCGAAGGTACGAAGTACTTCCTACGAAGCAAGCACTGTTTCGCGGCATCTAGGTCTCTCCCTGTCGTAGCGGTCGGGAAGCTTGCCCATTATGCCCAATCGCCAGGGGCCGCTATTGGCAGAGTTCATTCAGCTTCTGCAAGCCACTATCGACTGCACGACGTGTCACTGGTCCGCTCTCCGCTGAGTCTCCAGCCGCCAACCCCCGGTGGGCGTCCGAATGGGAACTGGGGGCATCCGCCTCAAAATTAGCAAGGGAAGGGAACTGACTAGCTTAAGGCTGAGTGGACGCCGAGTGGAGCACATTCACTCACACACCACACACACGCTCTTTGTCTCTCACAGTCTCAGAGCGCGAGACTACCAGTTCCGAAGTACTCCGTACTCCGTACTCTGTACACCCGCGATGCTATGCGGATGTGCGCCCCTCCCACCCCAGGGCAGCCCATGCCACAAGGCCGACATGGCTGAGAGGATCCCGGCCTCGCTCCTTCGGATGGCTGCTGCGCGCTGCTCGCTGCTGCTGCTCTAGCTGCTCTCTCACTAGCTGCGTTCTCCACCGGCTTCAGCCCATCCATGCCTTCCCCGTCCTCTCCCCCGTCTTATAATCACTCTGCCTCTGCCGGAGCCTGGACGAGCCCTTTTTCCTCTTCCGTCTCCTCTCTCTTCGTCTGTCTCTCAATAGTGTCGGCGGTGCTATCTAGTTCAAGTTATCGTTGATATTCGATTCGATTCGACCAACCGTTCAACATGAAGGTTTCCGCTTCCTTCGCCGCCCTCGCGGCTCTCTCCGCGACCGCCAATGCCATGCACCTATTACGCTCCGAGCCTACTGCTCCTGTCGCACCCGCCGACGACGGTGTTAGCCCTCGACCCACGGATGCCCCCAATTACGACCTCTTCCGACGAGCCGATAAGGGCACCATGCTCTACGCCCCCGACAACACTTGCGGTTACATCTCAGGTCGTCAAGGTGCTGGCTACACTTGCTTCGGATCCGCCACCTGTGCCTTCAGCGTGGCCAAGGATGAGGGTCATGTTGCCTGCTGTGCTAATGGAGAGTGCAACATGCGATTCAGCTGTGTCGACAACCAGGCCTATTCTGCGGGCGAGTGTGACGGTGGTTGCGAGGTTGATGTCTTGACTCTGAAGTGGTATGCTTTCCCCTCTGTAATGTTAAATTCACCTATCGGATCTGTTGCTGACTTGACCAACCACGCGCAGTACCGACAGAACTGCTCCCTACTGCAACACCATTTCCTTCACTGGTGGTGTCACCGATTACTGGTGCAACAGCCTTAATTCTTCCACCGCACAAGTCGCAAGCACCACTTACGCTGGTGGCGATGATCGGGAGTATACCACTCTAGACGAGACTTCGTCCAGTGCCACGCTCGTTACCAGCGGCTCTGTTTCTGAGAAGCCTACCGTGACTGTTTCTGCCAAGGTCTCCTCAACCTCTACCTCGGAGGAGTCCGCAGCCACCAGCGACGGCGGCGACGATGATAACGGGACGCCCGTTGGCCCTATCGTGGGTGGTGTTGTTGGAGGTATTGGCGGCCTTGCCCTCATTGGTGCTGCCGTCTTTCTCTTCCTCCGAAACAAGAAGAAGAAGTCTGCTGCCGCCGCCGCCGCCACGACTCCCCCGACTTACCAACCTCCTCCCATGCAGCAACAGCCCGGAACCGGCCCTAACGGTTATAACCCTGTGCCCCAGGGTCAAACTGGTTTCTACGACCCCAAGAACCCGTACTCGACTCCCGCTCAACAGTACAACCAGCCCGCCGTCGGCGGTGGCTTCTACCCCGTCCAGAACCAGTCCGGAACTCCCGACTACAACCAGACGAACCCTTCATCCCCTGGCACCTTCGTCAGCGACCCTCGCATGTCCCAGGTCGGCAGCAACACGAGCCCCAGCCCATCTTACAACCAACAAAACATGGGCGGCCAGCAAGGCTTCCAGCCCGGTTATCAGCCTCAGCAGGCCGTTATCCACGAGGCGCCTACCAATGCCATCGGCAGCAATGGCCGCGACGACACCCACGAGCTTGCCTAAGTCGGATCGCGTAATTTCTATGATGGCCGCGGACAGCGGCTCATTGTTGTGTTGGAGGCGTTTGCTGGGTTGTCATCCTCTGGATTTTTGTTTCCGTCATGGCTTGGAGTTAGAGAGACAGATCTTGTCATTCTGTACGCCAGATAATGGGGACGGATTTGTTTTTTTTTAGGCGAAAAACAAGAAGAATTAAACTCCATCTTAATGGCTCCGGGGGGCAGATTAGGGGGGGAAGTGATGGTCCATGATGGGTTATTCTCACCTATTTTCATGTATACCCTTTTACATAGGTGTAACTATTTGTTGATCAAGCAGAAATCAAAACTTTTGTCTATACTAATCTTTGCTCTGCTGCCCTAATTGAAACGTGAACGGGACCTCATTGATTGTTCTGTCTCTACGAGGGAGATCTGCCACTGTCACTGCTTTAAATCTCACGTAAGCCCAGTTTCGTCATGTACTTATATATAATTGCTTGTGGCGTCGACAGGGTGTAGGTCCCTCTGTTGTTCCTGCTCCTGCTCTCTATCCTGGCAATCGCATCACGTCACATAACTTTCCAGCTAAGACGAAGAATGATCATGATACGCAGTATGGGTTCTGAATTCTACGTACGCTAGGCCGACTGGCCTACAACTCTTATCGCCGTTCATGAAACATGGACATAATGAATATGCATGAGCTCCCGTTTCCTCCGCCGGCCCCCCCAAGTCAGCATATATGCGCCCGGTAAAGACAAGACCTCCAAACTCATTCGCTAGCCAAAAGTATACAAAGGAACAAGAAAAACACGTCACAACCGTCGTATTGACGGGTTGTTGACTTGTTTAGTAGTCGGATAGTCTCAGTTTCTTGCCCACATCCCGGCGACGAGCTTGCGCCGCTGCCCGTTCTGAGGCGCGCGTCTCAGCCGCGTCGAAGTGGACGCTGCGGTTCTTCAGGGCCTGGAGAAGCATGCCGGCGTCGAAGAAGCCATCTAGAAGGGAAGTTAGGAACTGCAATGTCGATGACAGTAATGGGCTGGGGGGTAACTTACAACCGCCGATCTCATCATCCTCACTGAAGGCACTGCTATCATTGGTAGGAGAGGTAGTGCCTGTGTTGGAGCGAATGTTGTCGAGAGCGGTGATGGGGCGTCCACGGGACTTGAGTCGGCTTGACGGCTTGTTGTGGTTCATGGCCAGCTCCGCCTCGCGGGCTCGGCTTGATTTCATAGTGGACATCTTGCGGTTGGTGATGCGCAGGATGCGGCGGATCTCGAGCAGGTAGCTCTCAAGGGTGTCAATGAAGCGGGCCGTCTGGCGATGCTTGCTAGACACGCAAATAGAGATGCCATCGTCCTTGATGATATATCCAATGCCAAACCCATCTCCGGAAGTGGGACCAAAGCCAAACTGTCGGAGAGCTGGGTTTCCACAGTTGGATGTCGAGAGGATGGTGTTATTCAACTTATCCCAGCCCGAGTCGGAGAAGATGAGTGGGAGAGGATTCTGGTCCCGCGATCGCGAGTTGGTGCTGTAGCCACGCGCACGCGAGGGCTTCAACTCGACGCCATCCGTAGAGCCGATGGAGTCATTGGTAGGGCTGCCAACGGGCGAGTTGATGCCTTTCTCCGAGTAGCCATCCATCGGGCTAGAGTAACCGGTGCTGCTAAGCCCGCTGTCCAGATCTTCGTTGACGCTTCTTTGCCAGACACAGAGCAAAGCGTATAGATGACGATCACAGCCCTCTGCCTTGGAGCACTGCCTCGTGCTTGCGGAATGCTTCACGCAAGCCTTCTTCAACGCCTCGATTTTAGCCTCGGCAGAGGTCTCTGACCAGAAAGCCTGCACAAAGTCGACAGACTCAGTGCTGACACTTCGGATAGCCTCAGTCCGGCCATGCAAGTACACCTTGGTCATGGCAGGCTCGTAAGTGCATTCCACACGGCCATATAGACCATAGTATGCAGCTTGAAAGGCCATCTGGACGAAGGCATCAGGCGAGAAACCCATGGATGTGATGAAGTTCTTGCCGTAGTGATCGAAATCTAAGCACTGGAACTCGTTCTGCCCAATGAGGTCGGACAATCTGGTCTCAGCGAAGCGAACAGCGACGCTCAGCTCAGGGATCATGTCCCATTCTAGCTTGCGCGGGGTGGTGTTGACGTCGCCAAAGCTATCGGGATCTCGCTTGGCAGGATCAGGGCTGACCGAAGCCCAGAGGCTGGGAGCTTGGCCGTTGATGGTACGGGCAAATCGAAGGATGGTATCTGTGTAGATATCACTGGCGAATCGAAGAACAGTGTGCCCATCCACGCCAGTGTGCTCGAAGTTGATGCCGGCGCTTCCATTCTTGCAAACAATGATCTGAAGCTTGTCGTACCAGCGGTTGGTGCATGTGCCGATTTGAACACCCTTTTCCACCTCGTTGGTTCCGCACAGCATATTCTGGCAGAGAGCTGCCGCATCAGTAGATTCGGTGTAGTCGAGGCAAAGGACGAAGAGAGCCGAGTCAACAATGGCGAGAGAGTCTGCATTGTTTGAATCGGGCTCACGAGTCAGGACGTCTCTCAAGCCCGACCACACCTTTCGGTTCTCGGTACTCAGGACACCTAGCGCCCCTTTCGCGGCCTCCTGGATTGGGGTTTGTGTGGCATCGTCGATGATGGTCTGAAGGTTGATCGAGATGTCCTTCTCCGTCATGATGAGATCTGAGTTGTGGTCTAAAACATCAAACCAGTAGAACTGTCCGTGGCAGATGACGACAACGTGCTTCGACTCTGGGTCTTGCTCAATTTGACAACCATCCTCGGTGGGGACTCGGGCCGTGCCAAAGAGCCTGGAGAATTGGTACATGCAGAGGGGAGTTCCCTTGATCTTATCCGGGGGTAGCTCCTCCTTACGCACGGCTCTGATGAACCTAAGCGAAGACACCACCAAAGACGCTGCACGGGTCACTTGGTTGTTGCGGGCGGGCGTTGGATCATCTTCCAGGAGGAAGAAGGGATTCAAGTTGAGAACCACAGGGTTGTCGAAGTTTAGGTACGAATCATACCCTATCGAGAGTTAGAGAGCGAGTCAAGGAATGGAGTGACGTTAATGGTGCGTACAAAACTGCTCAATATAGCTGGTCTTTCCCTGAGCATACTGCTTCAACTTTTCCTGCAGCTCAGGTCCCACGGTCTTGAGGAACTCATCTACCGCGTACTGTGTCTCTGCATATTCTCGGGGTGACTGAAGAGGGCGAAGAGCCTCCAGATATCGGTTGCAGGTGAGAGTCAGGTCGGGGATAGGAAGTTTGGGTAACTTGTCCTGGCCAGAGAATGTGATGCCGCCCTCCGTCTTAGATTCAGCCATCGGGTACCTCTTGTAGTCACCGTTGAGCTTGGGTGGAGAGTCTCGCCTTTGGGGCAGCTCGGGAATATCTGGGAGAGAACGAGGCGTGGCTGAGGTGGTAGGAGCGGACGTAGGGGTCGGTCCGGGAAGTCTTTCCCCTAAAGGCTGGGGGAGAGCAAAGGTGCGAACTTGAGTCATATTGTCAGTTTAGGTGAACAGTGAATATAGTTGCCGTTATGCGTAGAGAGGCGAGACGCTGGTGCTAACGTTGAGGCCGCGGAGAGCGGTTCGGTAAAAGTAGTGACAATCTTGCAGAAACTCGGTTGACATTACACTGAGTGCATTCTGTGATGTGAAGGGACAAAGATTGATGATTATCGACGAAGTTTGGAGTAGAGAAGAGGAAGCGGAAGGGGATATGGGATCGATATAAAGCAAAGCATTGTGACCTCGCTGACTTAGACAAGAGTCAAGTGGACCCTCCGCACGCCCTCCACACACCCTCCGCACCGGCCGGGGGGTAGCCGAACACCAGGGAAAGGCCCTTGAGATGTGGGAGTGAAGCCAGGTTGGCAGGTAGGTAGGAAGCGAAACTCCTCCGCAGGCCCGACAGCAGTGGTGGATGAGGTGGCAATTTGCACACTGCCGAACGTGGGCGCAGGGGCTATCTTGGGAAACACAAATAGGCACAACGACTTACCGAGAACGGACCTAGAGAGCCCATCTACCGTAGACAGCGAGAATTCCCCGAATCGAAGCGGCAAGGAGCTGGATATGCCGACAAACCGGAGGACTGAACAAAGCAGTTGGAGGTGATGACCGGGGTGGGCGTGAGAGCAACACGAGGCTCCGGGAATGGGTTTACAGTGTCTGTGTCCGTACCCCGAGGACGAATGGCTCACATGCAAAAAGGAACAGACAGAGCACCTGAATAGAAAACAGCAACAGCACCGGCAGCGCGTTTGTTCGGGTGTGGGAGGCCTTCACGGTTGACTTCCGAATGAGAGACCTGGGAGCACAAGGACCGGCGAAGTTGGATCTTCGGACGACAGGATGTCAAAAAACGGTGGTAGAGCCAATGCCGTGGCGGCGAACAAAGCAGGCACGCCGAGAACTGGGCTAGGCCTGGGCCGGGGCTGCGGGCTGGAGGCACTCCACTTGGGGGCTCCGGGGACGTTGGAGATCAATAGACGACGCGGGACTGGCTGGTTGCGCGTTGTATAGCTTCTGATGACGGAGGAGGGGAGAACGGCCGTCCCATCTGGCGTAACCCCACGATGCGATGTGCGATGGGGGGAAGGCAGATGCGTCAGACAGCGTCCGCGCTCGGGATCTAGGTTCCAACCAAGGGGATAGAATGAGTCCGGGCAGTTGATCGCTTGGGCGCACGGGTCGTTATAGCACAGTTTGTATGGTTGTCGAGTGCCGCGGCCGGTTCGTCTTATCTGGTGCTTCCAGCTTTCATGTGCCATAGTGTGCACGCGGATGTTTTCCATGGCTGACTGGCAGTTTGAGTAGCTGCAAGGCTGCTTGCGGCTAGGTGGGTTGGTACTGTAAGCTACTTGGTAGGTCACCACGAGCCCACGGCGCTGGCATAGAGAAGCAGCCGTCATCACGGGTCCCGCCTCACGAAGGTAGCTAGAGCTGGAGTTGACACTCGATGCTGGCCCATCACAAAATTTCGATCAGTATCCAGGTTGCCTGGCATCGAAATGATGTGATGGGTGCCCAGTTCGCTTGGCGCACTTGCGCACCGTTCATGACCCGGTCTCGCCGAAGCAACTCGATAGCATGGGTTTGATTGTTGAGGCGTGGAGCCCGGCTCCGTGAATAAAAAGCTTGTGTCTTGTTGTTTGAAGATGGCGGCGGTGCCGGTGTCCTCCGGGCGGGGGGGAGTGTGTTTTTGCACATGGGGAGTGTGGCCAAGGCACGGTGGAAGGAAGCTCAGGTGTAGTCTATTCCCGAGGACCGACGGAGCCGTCAAGGTCTGAAGAGAAGAGGAGCCTGCCTCCGGTTGCGAAGCCAGCGGTTGCGAAGCCCGAGAATGCCATTGGGTGCGCAAAGTGGTATCCCGTCTCGGTTCGGCCCAAAGGACGCCAGTGAGGCGAGGCCTCGCCCGTTCCTCTCGGACCCGTTCCCTCGTTTCCCTTCGGACGCTTTCCTGGGGACCTTGACTGCCGCACGGCACGAAGTGACACCCATTTCGTCATTGCCCGTCCGGGAACGTGGTTGGCTCCCGCGGTGAAGTGTGGTGGAGTTGCGTCCAGCGTGGCCGGCTGCGTCAATGACTGGGTGGCGGATTGTGCCTTTTCGCGGGATGAACGATTTTGCTGCGGACTTCTCTGGGAATGTTGCATCTTGGAGGGGTGCTCCTCATGGCAATTGGGGGAAGACATGGAGATCCCGCGGGGTAACTTTGTCATGCCATCCTGCCACTTGCACCTGTCAGTTTTTGTCTCTTGCCGTACCTTAACTTCTTGACTACCAAATCTCAGACTTCGATAGCCTCCAACGTGCCTTCCTTAGTCTTTGCTCAGCTAATAAATAATATGACAAGACTGTCTATTGTCCTTGTTCTAATTACAGGCTTTTTACACTCCTAAGAGACATGGGTCATTTCAAGTTCCGTCTCCGTAGGCCTACGAATCATCCCCTAGACTGCGGTAAGGCATCTTGCTCTACGTCACCTACTCATCTATGGATCTGGCCAGGACACTGGATTCCAACTCGCCGCGATCCCCGTTAGTACAAAAAAGGCGCCTTACCGCAGTCCAGGAGATGCATCTTCTCTACTTGCACGTGATTTCGCCCCAAAGAGCTGCTGCCGTCCCATCCGGCACCAACCCACAGCAATGTCCTGATATCCGGTACCGGACGGGCCTTCGGGTACGGCTTCCGAGTTCCAGCCTCCGCCCCGCCGTCTTGAGATATCTTCCTCCCTTATCCCAACTACAGAGCTGTCGAGTGCGTGCCTGTAGATCTTGCGGTTGCTTAGGCACATCCCAGTAGACTTCCCTACAAGGCTGAGGTGTTGAGATGTCGTATTATGTGCCTGGCTGGTTTGTCGAGTTTCAATCTCGTAGACTAACTCTCCAAGCTACCTACGACGCATTCTCACAGGACCATCGATTCAACCTCATCTACATCTACATGTTGGCAACTCTCAAATTACGAGATTGCCGGATACCGGCACTCTGCTAAACACCCAATTAGCTGAGACTAGCAAGGAATCCATTCGAGGAGCTGTCAAACTGGAGCTAGTCTGCTTGTGGCTTACCATTCGAGTCAGCCTGGCACTTTACCGATTTAGGCAATGCATTCGAGCTTACTTTGAGCTGGATCTATGCAGGGAGACACAGCACAGCCTTCGCCGGATCATCTGGATTCATAACTGGAGACTTGACCCTCTTGTGAATGTGATTCATGAGTGGAAGATTGTGTTCTTTTGCTTTCCTACAATGGAAAACCATTCGAGGCTGTCCACTTATCGTCGTCCCAGTAGGCTATGTAGATGAATACGCCTAAGTCACGAGTATCTGAAAGGAGTCTGACCCTTGCAGATTCCAATCTTGCATTGCGTATTACAGAGCAGGACCCCGAAGATAAAATATCTCCTTTAATTCCTCTTCGATTCATTGCTCTTGCTCTTGAAAATCGCCATTCATCCAACCTACGAGCATTCGTGACATCTCAACCCAACTTATCATGATCATCACTTATCTTTGGCGGCGGTGGAAGAAGGCCACTTCGCCAGAATTGACATCAACGGAACCGATATCAGGGGCATCGGCGGCTCCAAAGCAGGTGACGTGTTCACATCGCGAAGTACCTTCAGACTTGCCCTGCCCTGACTGCAAAGCTGTGAAGAAGGCAGCGAGAAAATACCGATGGAGAATTGTTCTTTGCTTAGCATGGCCGTTTGCCCTCCAGTCTCTCGACTCGACAATGTGCGGCTTCCCATCTGTTGTTGACGACTTACTCACTGACATACTTATCTTGGCAGTATCGCAACGGCACTACCATGGATCGCTGGAGATTTCGGAGAGGTTTCTCAGCTGAACTGGATTGTCTCTGCCTTTAACCTCACCTCAGCCGCCTTTATTCCTTTCTGGTCGCAGATGGCAGACGTGTTTGGGAGGGACGCGTCCATCAACGCTTCCATAATCTTCATGATCACCGGCAGCGCTCTCTGCACGGGCGCCCCAACCAGCTCGTTCCCGGTACTCTTACTGGGCCGTGGCTTCCAAGGCATCGCGGCAGCAGGAATTAATGTTGTGATTCGCACCATTCTTGCCGACAAGGTTTCACTGCAGGAAAACGCGAAGAACTGGGCCATCTTCTCGCTGGTGGGCGGCGCATCATACGCTCTCGGCCCCGTCATTGGTGGTGCGTATTCCCTTTACACAGAGAGGTCGTATTAATCCAGTGTACTGACGACTAATCCAAGGCTATCTTACCAGCGCGGATTGGAGATGGTGCTTTGCGATCAACCTCCCTGTTGCCGTGGTGGCATTGGTTGTCATCTTCTTCTTTCTCCGCAAGGAGTTGCTTGGCCCTCAACCCATCCCCGAGCTTGACGAAACAGCCGAGACCGGACGAAGGACAAAGCTTGCTGCGAGACTCAAGACTGTTGATTTTGGTGGCCAGCTCATGTTCATTCTCGGCTTTGGCCTCATCATCCTGGCTCTGACATGGGGTGGCGCAACCTACTCGTGGGCGTCTGCTGCCGTCATTGTCCCTCTCGTTATCGGCTGTATGCTCTCGGCTGGTTTTCTCTACTGGGAGTTTCTTCTTGCACCTGGAAACCTCCTAGCGGAGAAAATGCCCTGGCAAAGGGCCATGCTTCCGTGGGTCTTACTCTCTCACAGAGATATTGGCTTGCTCTTCTATTGCGAGTGCGCTACGGGCGTCGGCATGTACGCTGTGAGTCTCGAAAAACGTCGCCTTCCTTCTAAAATTTGCTGAATGAGATGGGCTAGGTTCTTTATTTCTGTAACATATACTTCATTGCTGTCAGGGTATGTATGGCCAGAGTTGCCTGTTTGTCTTAGATCTAACACGGGCTAGGGCTATGACTCTGATAAGGCTGGTGTTCAGCTGTTGTATTTCCTTCCTGGTCTCTCAGCTGGCGTCATCATATGCTCGTTCATATGCAATAAATGGCCTCGCATGACGTTTCCGTCTGTCATGCTTGGAACTATTACCGAAGCGATCGGGGTTGGTCTCCTGGGTTGGGCCATCTACGTCGAGCGTCTCGGGACCATCTACGGAATGATGGCGTTGGTCGGATGTGGCACCGGCCTGCGATTCATGGCCTCGCCGCTGCACGGCATCGGTCTATTCAAGGATCTCCGAGCCTCGGTCATTGGGCTGATGGCGGTCGCCGTCCCTTTCGGTGGCACTATCGGGTTGACCATCATGTCAACAGTTTTCAACAACACGTCTGGGCTTGACTCGAACGAGAGCGACTTTTCGCAGATTCAATCACAGCCCAAGGACATTCGAGATCAGGCTATTCACGATGCAAAGGTAGGCACGACCATAGGTGTTTCGGATGACATATCGCTGACACTGCTTTCAGATGGGTGTCGTCTGGGCATTCGTTTCTATCACGCCTCTTGTCGTAATGGTCGGTTTGTCTGCTCCCAATAGATGCTATATATGCTGATCTTTCTTTAGGCTGTTGTATGTGCCTCCTGTCTGGGAAATGTGAAGTTCAACCAGGGTCCTATGGGAGAGGACGGGGATTTGACGGACGTGATAATCAGAGGTAGTTATCTGCTGAGTCTAGTGAGGAGAGAAAAGAAGCAAGACGAGGAAGAAAAGGGGATCCGACTGGAAAGCTCTCATGGTCAAGGGTGGTCAGAAAACATCAGCAAAGGAGGCTGCCCAACAAAACAGTAATAGATAGGGATAATTATGGTTTGACAGAGTGAGGTATGAGCTCATGATCAAGTCGAAGAGAAGAGATGGATAACCAGTATCTGTACAGCGTCCTCGGATGATATGATCGTTCCATTGTAGATACTACTAGTTCTCTATTGAGTTTTGATACATATGCCACCTGGTCACTGTGTACTGGACTCTCCCGATTATTTCGGTGTGTTATCGCTGGTTGCTCCGAAAGAGCCAATCCCGGACGAATGCCGAGATCGGCGATCCTACGAAGCATTCATTCTGGGATCGCGGCTCATCTGCGAGAGCAATTGCCATACTTTGTTCAATATCTGACCATGAGCCGTGTTTGGTTTGTAAAAAATGGCTTTACCAGTCCGAACTGTAGTGGAATTATACCGAGTCCCGTTGGCTGATGTGGCAGCAGCTTGACTCACCAGCGTGATAATCGCCTGACTGCTGCCCGGCACTTCGCTCAGCTTCTGGACATGGATGCGTCTTATTTTATCTCGACCTCGACAGCCGTAACACATCTTAACAACCATCCCAGCTTCAAATATACCTACCTTTTTGTCTCGTTTTTTCGGGCCCAATTGGCATTCCCTTTTTGTTTATTTAATGAGCCATGAGCATGAGTGAGGTCGAAGAGCAAAGCCCGAACCCACGGTTCTGGCTCGAGTTCCGCACGTTCGACGATGGGTTCTCGTCGCCAGCGGCCGCAACGACGGTGACGCATACGCTCACCGCATTTCCGCAATTCGCGATGCTGCCCCCCGAGTTACGCCTGAGAATCTGGTCGTACCTGATCCAACCGCGCATCATCATCGCATGCTGCCTCCAGTGCGACGAGCGGCTTCCCCAGCGGCGTCAAGAGCTCGACTCGCGGACGCACTGCAACGCCGCCCCCGTGCTGCTGCATGTCAACCGCGAGTCGCGATACCTGGCGCTACAGCACTACGAGCTGTCGTTTAGCTGGCGCATCTCGAAGCTCCTTTCAGACACGCCCGTGTCGCAGCCGGCGCGCGTGTGGTTCAACTTCGCGCTGGACACCATCTATCTGAGGGGGGAGCTGGAAGCGTACGACTCGTACGGATTCAACTCACCGATGGTGTACTTTATGCGGCGCGAGGACACGCGGCGGGTGCGACACGTCGCGTGTGCCTTTGCGGAACTGGGCTATCCGCAGCAGGAGAGCGACCAGATCTTCGGATGCTTGTGGCACGTCGTCGATGGGTTTGCGTCAGTGGAGAGGCTGCTGATGACGGTGGACGACGGGGACGAGGAGGGCGTGCGGGGGAGCAAGTTGTTAAGCCCGGACAATGTGATGCAGAAGATATGGAGCGGATGGCTGGGCGGATCGACGGCGACGAGCTCGCGGATGGCGGATAAGCAGATGGTGTTGGTCAGGGAGGAGGAACTTGCTGGCTTCGTGGCGAGCCATTGAGGTGTGAGGAAGGAGGAGGAAGCAAGGGATGTAATGGCGGCGTTTATCGTTCTTACTTTTTGTTGTTTGTTACAGCATGCTATATTTCTTTTGGGCTCTGGAAGCCGTTGAAGATATTGAATCGGGTAGACAGGCGGGCACTTTGTTAATTGATGATATTGTGGCCTTCCTCTTTCTATGATGGAGCAATCGTTTGTGTAGATTCTCAGACGTGCCTGAGGCCCCAATCGTTGGTCACCATGTGGTATCTGGGATTTGCATCTGGGAGCGGCATCATGCGATACTTGCGTAGGTGACATTGCGATCGCTGTCGGGATCGAGAGTGGATGCATTGGATGTTATGCACGTTGGGCAGCGAGAAGCCCGGGATGAATGAAGACTTCTCGCCCAAAAGTGCAGACGGATCACGTATTCGCGTAGCTGGGCACCTGCGAGTTCGATTGCGACAAGCAACGACTTGGCGGTCTCGGCCATTGACTAGCCGGCTCTGACACTCTGGTCTTCTCTGACATGTCGCTTTGGCAATGGCTGGGATGTTGAGGCTTACGATTGTGGCCCGCGGATGTGAGGCGAGTTGGTGAAGTGTGGTTAAGCTGGCTTGTGCCTCTGTTGGCTGCAACGGGCCGACGCGCCTAGGAAGCAAGGCGGATGCATTGTTGATTCATCATTCATCCACGCAGGCCGCCCTCAGCACAGGACGGGGTGTATGATGAGGCTGTATTGGACATACTATGTAGACATAGACGCAGGACGACGGCCTGCACTTATCTAATAGGACTTCATGGACAGTGATGGGACCTTACCATGTCCACCCCGCTCAGGATCCTACCTATAGGATTCTACGCGCGGAGGAATGTCCCTCGTAGGCAGCCCTCGCCTTGATTTGCTTGGCTCGCTCATGCTGATGGCTGGTTGGGCTGCCTGGAAGCACAGGGCGTTTTCTGAGATATTGCTGACCGCACAGCAGGTGGCGGACATGGAGCTCCATTCCGGCTGATGTAGCAGCTCAGCCGCTGCCGTTCCAAACAGTGACAGAGAGATTTCGTCAATAAGCCGCGCGACTCAGGTTTCGTTGGTGGCACGCAGGTGCAGCAAGTAGCATGACTGATTTGGGGCCAGATGCTTTGAATGCCCCAATGGCATGTCGCCGATTGTAGATATCCAGACTATACACCAAGGGTCACAGAGATTCATCTGGTGCCCTGCCACTCATTGGGCAGCGAAGAAGCAGAAGCTCGCCGAAAAGTTTCCATCCAGGCGGGGGTGGCCACGCCACTAGACTGACCCCAGTGGCAACCCCTCCAACCCTCCACCCCACTGCCCACTCAGCACCTACCCACCGACGGAGCACAGTGGAAGCCCCGCGAAGGACCTCATCAATCAACATGGATCTATTGTATTTCTGACAGGTACTGTACTGTACGTAACTGGCTGGTCAGTCATGGAAGTTCATGGTATCCAGGCTCCCGGCAGGCTTCCATTTCCGGCGCAGGCCTGAGAAGGCAACTGAAACCCCAGGGAGAGATATTCTACAAAGTGCTACCTAGTTGAAAGGCAAAGGAATAGAGGCGACAAGAAGGAATGGAACGGGCGTAAACGTAAACGTAAACCAGGGGCAGTGCAAATCACTGCGGCGCGGCGCATCGAAGGGCATGCCATTCCCAGCTCAGGAATCAGGAGTGCTCGAGTGCATGCCCGCGTACAGGCGCCCAAGTGGTGTGTGTGCGACGAGGATACTTCGTACGCGGCTGTGAATCCCAGGGCTGGGACGAATAACCCAAAAGAAGAACGGTGATTAACGTTACCTAGATTCGCTGCTACTGTATCATGGTTTAACTTGCCTTCTGTGCTTTGTCGACTGATCCACGACTATCCGGAACGGAGAAATTGATTCATGGTTGAGTGCTCCCTGGCCCGTTTGCCACCTAGATAACCATGACGCCCAAATCTCAACAACGGGGTTGGGTCGGGCCAGCGTCAGTCGGGGAGTGGAGGGGGAACATTGTACATACCAATTTTCTAAAAGTCCAGCGAGCGAGGCACGTAGTTAGGGACAGGGCTTAAGGAGAGAGAGCTGCTAGCTTGGGACAGGTGGGTTGGTGGGGCAAGGTACTAGATACATGCCCGACAAGAGGCTTCGTTAGGCTGTTCAGGCTGTTCAGGCTATTCGCGGGGCTGTCCAGGCGGGCAAGCTGTGCAAGACCGCAAGCTGCGATGCGACACGCTGTTTGTCCAAGCGCCAAGTCAGGTACCTGCGACCTCTGGGTTCCACGGTTCCACCCCGCCGCCGGCTGCCCCGCGATGGAATTTTTCACTGGGGATGACATCAACGAGCGCCAGAGCGCACCGGAGCCTGCGAGAAGATAGAACCAGCGCGGCAAACGGCGAGCAAAACGGAGCTCGCGGGCGATCGAAACAACTAGGGGCCGCTTTTTTATCATTCGGGAAGCAGCCAGAAGCCGCCGCAGGCAAACAAACACCCCAGTGCCTGTTTTGCCCCCCCCCTGGTTTGCTGGTTGCCGGGGCCTTCTAGTGGCCCACCGGCTCTTCCAGGTGCTCGCAGCTGCTTCGGTGCCCTGCTAGAGGGTTCCCGGGCCCCTGCACAAAAGCTGGTGTGGGCACCTTTGGAACAGCGCAGAACCGCATCGAAACTTGGCACCCGCCTTTATTTAGGCCTTTCGCGACCACTGCAACCGCAACTTCTCTTTTCCCATATCATCACTCTCCCAATACCCCCCCAGAGTCTTCAAACACCTCTCATAGATTTGAAGTACCTTTTGCGTTTTTCTCTTCTCCCTTTCCCCAGAACTTCTCTTCACAGCACTCAAAAATGGGTCCCGCCGTCGGTATCGATTTGGGTACCACGTACTCTTGCGTGGGCATCTTCCGTGAGGATCGGTAAGTCGCTTTTGACTTGACAACTCGCACTCGCATCATGCAGTTGCTAACTCCTCTCCTCAGATGTGATATCATTGCCAACGACCAGGGCAACCGAACCACTCCTTCCTTCGTCGGTTTCACCGACACCGAGCGTCTGATCGGAGATGCCGCCAAGAACCAGGTCGCCATGAACCCCCAGAACACCGTCTTCGACGCCAAGCGTTTGATCGGCCGCAAGTTCAACGATGCTGAGGTCCAGGCCGACATGAAGCACTTCCCCTTCAAGATCATCGACAAGGGTGGCAAGCCCATCATCGAGGTCGAGTTCAAGGGTGAGAACAAGACGTTCACTCCCGAGGAGATCTCCTCAATGGTCCTCACCAAGATGCGTGAGACTGCCGAGGCCTACCTCGGTGAGACTGTCAACAACGCCGTTGTCACTGTCCCCGCCTACTTTAACGATAGCCAGCGTCAGGCTACCAAGGACGCTGGTCTCATTGCCGGCCTCAATGTTCTGCGAATCATCAACGAGCCCACCGCGGCTGCCATCGCCTATGGTCTCGACAAGAAGATCGAGGGCGAGCGCAACGTCCTCATTTTCGATCTTGGTGGTGGTACCTTCGATGTTTCCCTCCTGACCATTGAGGAGGGTATCTTCGAGGTCAAGTCCACTGCGGGTGACACTCACTTGGGTGGTGAGGATTTCGACAACCGTCTCGTCAACCACTTCGTTAATGAGTTCAAACGCAAGCATAAGGTACGACGAAGTTCTCCCTCATTCCTAACACCTAGACTTGCCCCCAATGCCTAATCTATGCCTCATACCTATCCAAACCATAAGTTCACATTGAGAAAACAAAATACTAACTCATAACAGAAGGATCTGTCTTCCAACGTCCGTGCTCTCCGACGTCTCCGCACCGCTTGCGAGCGTGCCAAGCGAACTCTCTCTTCCTCCGCCCAGACTTCCATCGAGATCGACTCTCTCTTCGAGGGCATCGACTTCTACACCTCCATCACCCGAGCTCGTTTCGAGGAGCTCTGCCAGGATCTTTTCCGATCCACCATCCAGCCCGTCGACCGTGTCCTCGCCGACGCCAAGATCGACAAGAGCCTCGTCCACGAGATCGTCCTCGTCGGTGGCTCCACCCGTATCCCCCGTGTCCAGAAGCTCATCACCGACTACTTCAACGGCAAGGAGCCCAACAAGTCCATCAACCCTGATGAGGCTGTTGCCTACGGTGCCGCCGTCCAGGCCGCCATTCTGTCTGGTGACACCAGCTCCAAGTCCACCAGCGAGATCCTACTTCTGGATGTTGCCCCTCTCTCTCTCGGTATCGAGACCGCTGGTGGTATGATGACCAAGCTCATCCCCCGCAACACCACCATCCCCACCAAGAAGTCCGAGGTTTTCTCTACCTTCTCCGACAACCAGCCCGGTGTCCTCATCCAGGTCTATGAGGGTGAGCGCCAGCGCACCAAGGACAACAACTTGATGGGCAAGTTCGAGCTCACTGGTATCCCCCCTGCCCCTCGTGGTGTTCCCCAGATTGAGGTCACCTTCGACCTTGATGCCAACGGTATCATGAACGTCTCCGCCGTCGAGAAGGGTACCGGAAAGTCCAACAAGATTATCATCACCAACGACAAGGGTCGCTTGTCCAAGGAGGATATCGAGCGCATGCTTTCCGATGCGGAGAAGTTCAAGGAGGAGGATGAGGCGGAGGGCAAGCGTGTCGCTGCCAAGAACGGCCTTGAGTCGTACGCCTACTCTCTCCGCAACACTCTCAGCGACCCCAAGGTCGAGGAGAAGATTGAGGCCGCCGACAAGGAGACCCTCAAGGCCGAGATCGACAAGGTCGTCCAGTGGCTCGATGACAGCCAGCAAGCTACCCGCGAGGAGTACGAGGAGCACCAGAAGGAGCTCGAGGGTATCGCCAACCCCATCATGATGAAGTTCTACGGAGCCGGTGGTGAGGGTGGTGCCGGTGTGCCGGGTGGCGTGCCTGGCGGTCCCGGTGGCCCCGGTGGCTTCCCCGGCGCTGGTGGCCCCGGTGCTGCCCGCGGCGGTGATGACGGCCCTACCGTCGAGGAGGTCGACTAAATTCTTTGATACCCAAACAACATCAGTCTCAACTTCCAGATTGATCATGCGTCTTCGATGCGGAGGCTCGGGTTCTCAAGGGATGATGAGATTAGATTTCGCTTTTGCTTTTTTTACGCATTTCACGGTCACGAACAGGGAAAAGCTCGGTGGTCAACCAGGGTTTGTACTTTAATGAATCAATGGATCAAAACATGAACCTAAAAGTCCCAAATTCCTGCCTGTGAATGTCAAAGAGTGCGATGTCTATGCTTAATGTCAGTTTTCTAGTCCTAGAGGCAGAAATCCGTGATTGTGAAGTTGAGTCATTGGAATGTGTTCGATTGGGCGTAAAACAACATGACAAGAACATGACCTAGGCAGATGAACAACAATTTCGAATCAAGCTGCCTTTACAACACGTAAAACGGCAGCAACTCCGAAAGTACAGATAAATTAAATGTCATTGATTATGAAAAGGAGTATCTCTGTTCAAACATCTGGCAGAATATAATCGTGATGAGCGTGATCGACGTGATGCAGTAAGTCTTGATAGACGTAAACAAAAGTCCTTTTCTCCTAATGTACAAGCAACTAGTAGATGTCCCAGGGACCCTACCCTCCCTCTGTCAGCTACAAATTGGCAGCTGGAATAACAGTTCACGGTGCCAGATCACTCGATAGGTTCAGTAAAGACAGTTCCCGGTTTCACCTTGTCGTCGCGGCTCTGCCAGATGTTTTCGCTGCTCGGTTTGTTGGGCCCATACTTGGCATACTCCTTGTTGCGATAGTGAGCGCGGATAGCCTTCTCGCGCATCTCTGGACTATAACTCTTGATGCGCATGCAGAACCAGAAGTCGTCCCAGTTCTCGCTGCAGGATCGCATCTCGCCGTAGCGGTAGACCGCGTTCCACTGACCGCCCATGGAGTTGCACGCCCAGGCTTGGTCGAAGGCCTGACGGCAGCTCATGTCGGCGGGCAGGAGGTCTTCGGAGATGGCGTTGCCGATGGGGGCCTCGGCGGGGGTTTCGGTTGTGGTACGGGAGGAGTGGGACGAGCGGATGGAGAGCCAGGATGGTAATGAGGAGGAGGAAGATTGGTCGGCGGTGTTTTCTGAGGATCGTGATGAGGAATTCGAGTCGGGGGCTTCTGGCTTTGCGTGGAAGAGGTCGAGGAACTTTTGGATCTCGGGATCGATGGATTCGCTGGAGTTTGAGGCGGAGGATGAGGAGGATGCTGTTGAATTTGATGATGGAGGGGCGGAGTCCTTGTCGATGGGCGTGGGAGCCTTTTCGGCAGGAGATGAGGAAGCCCAGAGCCAAGCCATTGCAACCCCGCGGGGCTCGAGGTTGTGTTTGGATGCAGTTATGTTTGTGTATGCTCCCTCAATTCGTGTCAAAATCGATATCGCGGGGCTCTCAACGGCACTATAAGCGGCGAGGCAGAGCGGAAACGAAGAAGAGAGGAACGGAGGGATGGGCAACGCGGGGAAAGACGTAATAGTCGTCAACAGAGAGGGAGTGAAAGAGGAGGATTGGTCTCGTGATGGGTGCTGCAGATAGGATGCAGGATGCAGGGTGCAGGTGCGGTGGTCCAATTGAAGCTGGCGTCGACACCCTCTTTGATTTCTTTTTACTTGGATGCGGCAGCGCACATCACATCGTTTGGGTGGTGATGGCGGGTTGCGCCGGGAAAATGGATCGGCCGGATCACCGTGGGGAAAGCCGTAGGGCAGGGTGCACGGCCAGGAGTTCGTTTCTTTGAGCAGAGGTTGATGACGTCGAGTTCCACAACTTTTTGTTTGTTGTATTTATACTGAGAGTCCGTAGTTCCGCTTATCTTAGAGGACATGGCCGTGATCGAATACAAAGGCTGTCAACTACACTACCTAAGGTAGATAGGTGACAAAAGGAAGTATGTAGACGGAATGCCAGTGGTTGCAGTTTCGGACAGAGCTCCTTCCGTTTTGGTGGGGTAGGGCTCTGCAGGTAGCTTAGTCTGGCTTGTGGTTGTCTGATGATGGATGACCTCATCTGGTGAACCGAGGAACTTCAACCCTCCAACTTTGTTCAACGGCCTCTTCCGCCGTCATTCGAGCTGTGCGCTGCTCACCTCACTCACGGTGCTCGAGTCCCACAGCCAATCACCTGCCGCCGGCTTGTTCCTCCTCAGCATGCGCGCAGTCGTCTCAGTCTTGCCATGATTTCCAGACGAGGCCTGGCGCTCTTCGCAGCGCGTAGCCCACTCTTCCTGTCACACTCACCAGCTTCGTCCTGCTTGGCAGCGGCCTCAATCCTCTATTATCGCAATGATCGAGCTACAGCCCCTCGATTTGGAGCCTCCTACCGCGCCTGGAAGAGCACCACGGCACTCGACCCCACGTCGACGTCCACATCCGAGGTAGATGCCGACACGAGCGGGCACATCGCTGTCAAAACCAACGAGTCCATCCTATTCTTCGACAGTTAGTCTGCCGGCTTGTCTCGCTAAAGATAGCACCTTGGTCACTGACTCGCCCCTCCCAGACATCTTCCCCCTCAAGCTCAGCAGCGTTCTCTTTCGGGCGTGGAACACAGACCATGACGTTGCTGACCTGCTCAAGCGATTCGAGAGCTCCTCCTTGGGAATCCTGGACCCGATCCGTCTTGTCAAGACTGCAATTCCCGGGGATCTTCCAATCAAGGTGACGGAAATTCTGCCTCGCCTAAAGGACGGCGGCGCCTATGTCAAGTTCAGTCATGACGCCAACATAGATCCCGCAGAAATCGAAGGTGTGTACAGGCCTCCTCTTCCGAACGAGAGTATGCTAACGTAATATCAACCGTTAGCGACCCTAACGAAGAGACTGAAAGACCGCCCTATCAAACCATTGTTCAGCATCTGGCGTGGCGTCACGGCTCGCCTCGTCCAAGGCACCCCGTGGCTCGAGGACCTCCACCGGTATCCCACCAACCTCCTCAAGGTCGAGTTCGTGCCTCCCAGCTCTGGAGTCACTCCCGAGGAGCTTCCCGAAGAGGTTCTTTACACTTTGTTTCGCAAATATGGCAAGATCGCCGATATCATTCCACAGCCTACCGACTCCAAAATAGTTCCACGGTACGCTCTCCTAGGGTTCCCCTTGACAAGGGACTCGATCACGGCCCGAAACTGCATGCATGGGTTCGTTGTCAGCGAGACCTTAGGGGGCGGTAAGAATGGAACCAAGCTCCGACTGTCGTACGAAAAGCGTGTCAAGGCTCACAGCATCTGGAACTGGCTGACCAATCATCCTCGCATTGTCTTGCCCGTCATTGCCGCTCTGATTGCTGGTCTCTCCGTGGTCGTATTCGATCCCATTCGCGAGTTCTTCATCAAACTTCATATCCAGCACTCACTCGATTTCAAGGACTCGAGGGTGTACAAGTGGTTCAAGAAGCAGACGGGCAACTTCTCTCTCGGAAGCAAGAAGAACAAGGGCGATGGCCTCGATGCTGTGTGGAAACACCGACGTGATGTTATCGACCAGGTTCACTCTTGGCTCGATGAGACATCCGACACCTTCATCGTCGTCACTGGGCCCAAGGGCTCCGGAAAGGTTGAGATGATCATGGATCAGTCATTGGAGGGTCGCAAGAACGTACTCAAGATTGACTGCCGACCCATCGTCGATGCGAGAGGGGAAGCCGGCACAATCAAGAGACTTGCTGCTGCTGTCGGATATCGGCCCATCTTCTCATGGGCCAACAGCATGAACAGCATGGTCGATCTCGCCGTCCAGAGTACCACTGGCGTCAAAGCCGGCTTCTCTGAAACGCTCGAGTCGCAGCTCACTAAGATCCTACAAACTACTACATCTGCCCTGAAGGAGGTCACTATTGATGGGCGGAGCAAGAAGGACAGCGATGCCAACCTAGCAGACGACGCCTACCTTGAGGCTCACCCTGAGCGCAGGCCTGTCGTTGTGATTGACAACTTCCTGCACAAGAACGAGGAGAACGTTATCGTCTATGACAAGATTGCCGAATGGGCTGCGTCCGTGGTCCAGAACAATGTTGCCCACGTCATCTTCCTTACAACCGACTCGGCCTACTCCAAACCCCTAGCCAAGGCTCTTCCGGACCGCCTGTTCCGCACTGTCTCGCTTGGTGACCTTGCACCTGATGTCGCCAAGAACTTTGTCCTCAGTCGCCTAAAGGACCAGATCGCCGATGAGGAGAAGAATTCGGAAGAAGGAGAGGCTAAGAAATGGCCGACGAGACGCCCTGATCTCGCCGAGTTGGACCAGTGCATCACCACGCTCGGTGGCCGACTTACCGACCTCGAGTTCCTCGCCCGCCGCCTCAAAACTGGCCAGACGCCCAAGCAAGCCGTCAGTGAGATCGTCGATGAGAGCGCCACTGACATCGTTCGCATGTTTCTGCTGGGCAAGCCCTCGGATGTCGACAGCAAGAAATGGTCTTCCCAGCAGGCTTGGCACCTCATCAAGTCGCTTGCTGAGAACCCGTCTCTGCGCTACAACCAGGTCATCATATCTGGGCCATTCACGGCCGCGGCGACGGTCTCTTCCATCGACGCCGAGGGAGCCCTCGAAAGCCTCGCCAGCTCCGAATTGATCACCGTCCACACTCACCAAGGCCGTCCCCAGACCATCACCGCCGGGAAGCCCCTGCATCAGGCCGCCTTCACCGTGTTGCTGCGCGACCAGGTTCTTCGTGCGAAGATGGACCTCGATACTCTCACCGACATGACCAAGGCCGAAACTCGATCCATTGATAAAGTAGAAACTGAGCTCGCTTTGCTGGGGACTTTGCCGCGCCAGACGGGCGAGACGGCGGGGCGAATCACCTACCTCCTCAGCAAGCTCGCGGCCAGCCAGGTCAAGATCGCCCAGTGGGACAAAGAGACGATTCAGCTGAAGAAGGTCCTGAACGAAGAATACTAAAAGGAGCTGGAGGTTCGAAGCGGGAGTTGGTGCGTGCGATGTGTAGTAGCTGGCTTGTGCGAGCCTAGGGGTAAAAAGATCATAAGTTAGAAACTATGTATTGATAGCGGCCATGTAAAGGACTTCATGTATAGCGAGGTGCGATCAGATACCCATCTCAATAAGACAATAATTCCGCTTGTCAACTGCCCGAGGCCCCGGCTATCAAGACTATGTTTTGTTACAGCGTAGCCGCTTGGGAAATCACGCTCAAAACTAGATCAATCAAGCCGCAGCATCACATCTCTTTCGTGAATGGTATACAACTAAACAGCCGCCCTACGTAACGTAAATCATAACCCGCCTCTGCCAAAACTCACCCACGTCCGGACAAGATTTTAAAACGTCCTCTCTGCCAGTCTCGATTGCCCACCGGGAGCCAACCGGCACGAGGGCCAGCCCGGAAACTCCCCAACCATGAAGCGTTAAAACCGAAGAACAGCAAAAAATGACTCCCAGTTCAGCATCACCACGCGAATAAAAAAAAAATTGCGGAGGTCCTGGGTGGATATCTACACGAAAAACGCTTTTCACATGCTAAACAGCAAAAGAGTCGGAAAACATTTTGGGACCGCGGGGGGCCTATTAACTGAGAGCCATGGTGGAGTTTTGTGTCTGGTCAGGGTCGAAGTACTGATTTGACACCTCGCATGCTTGGGAGAAGAAGATGCGCGAAGCGTTGTCGTAGTCGTTTGTGATACTGTAGTAGTTTCCTAGGCGGATGTGCGGTTAGCTGTGTTTCGCGCTCGAGCTGCCAATAAGGGCGGAAGGGGGAAATGGACATACCTCTGGGGACGAACCACATGCCTCCAGCCGTGATACGGAATTGCGCCTCGTTGACGGTGACGAGAACCTTGCCGAAATGGACGAAGAAGACCATGTGCATCTTGCGCGAGTTCTTGGGTCGCTTCTCGGCGCCCGGGGGCAAGTCGACGACGCCTGCGCCCATGAAGGGCGTGGTCAGCGTCTTGGCGAAGCGGAAGGTAGCATCGCGGATGTCCTTGGTCTGGATGGCGTCGGCGGACACGGCTACGCGCTCCTCCATGACCTCGACGGGCTCATCGTCGGCAGGCGGTTGCAGCTCGTGCTCGGGCTCCCAGATAATGACCTCGCCGGTGACGGTGCCGGGATTGATCTCCCAGTCCTCGAGCTCCTCCTCCTCGGGATGTATGGGCCGTTGTTTGGCTGTGGCCTTGGAGCGCGCCTTGCTCCGTGGCGCGCGTTTTGACGGGGGAAGCTCCTCGGGGACGCGGATGACTTCTTTGATGGTGGGCAAGACAAAGCGATCCTTGGCAAACATGTTGTCCATCTCCTCTTCTTCTTGGATAACCTGCTCGCCCCTCCAATACTCCAGTGGCCGATACGAATGCCTGCCAGATCTCGTCTGCCTCACCGCGTCGGCATCATGACGAACTGATACTAGACCGCGCGACTTGGGCATTGGTGGACCGCGCTGAAGTGCAGCAAATGACGTCTCCCCAACATCACCCTCCGCACCAGAGCCTTGCACCTTCGGCTTTCGACCGGGCCTTCCGCGAGGTTTTGGATCGGCCTTGGGAGCGGCTGCTTTTGCGGGAGCAGGCCTGGCCGGTTCTGGTTTTGAGGCTTTAGGCTGTGCAATCCGTTGCCTTTTGGGCTGTGATGCACTCCCCTCCGGCTCCGGCTCCGGCTCCGGCTCCGGCTCCTCGTTGTCGTCCTCCATGGGTTTCTGCGGAGACCGTCGTTTTCTCGAGATCGGCGCTGGCGCGGGCTCTTTCGGTTGGCTGTCCTTCTTTGCTGGTCGGCCGCGTCGCTTGGGGGCCACGGGTTGAGATTCCTCCTCGTCGCTTGGGTCCTCCTCGGCTGCTGAGGGTTCTTCGGGAGGCTCCTCTACGATTGGTTTAGGTGCGGCTTTTGGCGGTCTTCCGCGACCCTTCTTCTTCGCAGCGCTCTGGCGAATGACAGGCTCCTCATCCTGCTCGACGGGCGGTGATGCTTCCGGTTCGGGTGTGGGTGTGCTTCCAGCCATGGCCTCGACCATCTGCAGAGACTCCTCCAAGAGATCTGAATTGTCCTCGTCCTCGTCGTCGGATTGGTGTATAACGGTGTTTTCCGTGTTGTCGTTATTGTCGGCGTCCTCGTCTTCATCCTCCTCGACCTCCTCCTCCTCCTCCTCCTCCTCCTCCTCGTCTTGCTCGCGGAAGGTGCCATTCACACCATTCGCCTTGCCCCGAGCTCGTCCGGCAAAATCGAGCTTCCGCGTGACCGTCGGCTCAAGCTCCTCGACAACGGAGCCGCGCGTGGGCGACGAGACGCGCGTCAGGTGCGGGTTCTTGCGCGCGGGCGACATCAGGTTCGTCTTGACGGGCGATCGGCTGCGAGGGATGGGGTAGCTACGTCGGTCCTTAAGCAACGTCCTAGGGCCAGGACCGGCACCTGCCACCGGTGTTAGTCATTCTCGCTGCGATACTGCGTGCTTGAAGAGCTGCGTACTGGTCTCGAGATCCATGTCATCGCTCCCCGAGTCGTTGGCGTCGCTGCTGGTGTGTCTGCCATTGGCGCCAAACGGAGTCCTCTCAGGCGAGGAGAGCAGCTCCTCCAACGGCTGCATGTCAAATTCATCGCGTGCGCCTGTGTCTTGCAGGGTGACGCCGGTTTTTCTAGGAAATACAACATCAGAGCTTTGCAATGGGGCTTTGCGTGATGGCGCACAACGTACCGGCCGCGTATACCAAGTTCGTATAAGGCCTGGGGCTCGGCACTGTCTCTCTGCCTGCCGCCGCCGCCGCCGCCGCCGCCGCGAGGGGCCATGATGGTTACGAGGAGCGGTTGTGTTCTTGCGAATCCAAGTGGGAAAAGGTGTTGGGTAGTTGTCGTCGTTGAACGGAACGGGGCGTCTGGGTCAAGTGGTGTTTGCGATGGGCGTTGGGAGTGGCGCGAAGATGCAAGTCCAAATGCGACGGACGGAAAATGGGACGCGCCGGAAGGGTTCAGTGTTGACGCGCGGGTGGTGATGGATGGATGGAGCCCTGTTGCCTACTACCTACAGGCGACGAGTGCTGCAGTGCAGGTGCTGTCTCCCCCACTTTGGGGGTTGGGGGGGGTACTGGTAGGCCTGTGGCCACTGACCGCCTCCTACAAACAGGTACCTAGGTAGTTACGACGAATAGATGGGCATGTTTGCTCATGGACCTCCACTCTCCATTCGAGCCACTCAGCGCAACGCGTCTTTCATATCTAAGACGCGTCGAGGGGTCTATGTCATCTCTTTAATCTTCAACTCTTATGCATCCATGATCAGGGACGTTGAACAGAAGCAACAATAAACCACTCAAAAAACGACACACCACACCGATTGCGAACCAGACCTCTTTTATCATCTTGATCTAATTTTTCGTTAATGGCGCTTTCTTGACCGAGCCTCCAGTCCCCTTTCCTCCTCCCTGTCTACTCCGCCAACATCACCACCATCACCACAACCGCACCCAACCACAGAAAACAACCTCTCCCGCCTCTCACCACCATGACCGACTCACAATCCACCTTCATCCCCCCCTCCGTACACCGCCCGGAGCTCCTTTCCGGCGCCTCCTTCACCCACTTCTCCGCCGTCCCCGCCGCCCTGCTCCCCGGCGACGCCACCGATCCCGCCTCGGCGCCGCCTTGCTGCCTCGGCGTCGACGAGGCCGGTCGCGGGCCCGTCCTCGGCCCCATGGTCTACGGCGTCTTCTACCTGCCGATCCCGCTTTCCGACCCCCTCCTCCGCGATACCCACCACTTCGATGACTCCAAGGTCCTCACCCCGGCCGTCCGCTCCGACCTCATGCGCGCCCTCTGCGAGCCCGGTACCGATCTCTACGACTCCTGCGGCTGGGCCACCGCTTCGCTCTCCGCCCGTGACATATCAGCCAACATGCTGCGCCCCCTGGCCTACAACCTCAACGCCCAGGCCGTGGACGCCACCGTCGACCTCATCAAGGCCGTATACGCAATGGGCGTCAACATCCAGGAGATCTACGTCGACACCATCGGCCAGCCTGCCCCTTACCAGGTCAAGCTGCAGCGCATCTTCCCCACGGCCAAGATCACCGTCGCCAAGAAGGCCGACAGCCTCTACCCTTCCGTTAGTGCCGCCTCCGTCTGCGCCAAAGTCACCCGCGACGCCGCTCTGGAGGTGATGTACGAGGCGCGCGCTCTCGAAGACGGCGTCATCACCGAGGAGGGTGGCATGGCTTGGGGCTCTGGGTACCCTTCCGATGGCAAATGCGTTGGATGGATGAGGGGCAATGTCCACCCGCTGTTTGGCTGGGGTCCAGAGTGTAGATTCAGCTGGGGCACGGCCAAGGACATGCTCGAGGCCAAGGGCAACGGCGTCAAGGTTGAGTGGCCAGCTGAGGACGACGGCGAGACGAGCAGGTTAACCGACTTCTTCGTCAGTGCCGACGATGACAAAGACACGTCTGAGCTCGGGACCTGGTTTGGCTCCCCGGCAGGCCTGGAAGCCTTTTAGCATGTCGAGATCATCTGTCTATTTGGGTAATCGATGCGGGAGGCGCAGATTCGAAGGGGCAACATCGCTTTCATACTTGGGGCGCATTGGACGGTCATATTTGGGTTCACTTAGACATTATATCCTGTTCGTTTCGCTCATCATACCCGGCAAGGTCTAAGACTTGAATACATAAAAGTCACACCATCAGATATCGTCAATGTCGTCCCTCTCCATAGAGTTGGCCTTCTTCCCCCGGCTGTCCAACGTATCCATGCTGATGTTATCGCTGTCCCGGGCCGGCATCGCCAGCGCCTGGCGCGCCGTATCCGAGTTGGCGATGAACTCGCGCAGCTGCTGCTTGGCAATGTCTACGCCCTGGGTCGCCGCCGCGTTGCCCATTTGAATCATCGGGCCTAAGAGGTTGAGCGTGTATGAGATGTAGGTGCCTCCCGCGATCATGATGAGGAGGATGAAGAGCATAGGGTTGCGCAACACTAAAGACGTAGAATGTTAGCAAACAGCTGTCGTGCAAAGAGGTCATTGTCCACCACTTACCCATGAAGATCTCGTTCCAACCCAGCGCCAGGAGCAACCCGTAGAAGTACCATGGAATCTGGGCCACCCCACCAATGGCACTGCGCTTGGCCTCGACGTAGACACCGTCAGCCGTCTTCTTGAACCTCACAACCAGATCCTGTCGCTTGCCCTCGCTCAGCACCGTCATCTCCTCCTCCAAGCTCTTGCCTTCCTCTTCGTCGATGCCTCCGATCGGCGTCAAGTCTTCTTCGTCGCCGGCTTCAACGCCCATCGGTTGCAATCCAATAAACTCGGGCAGATCTGGGGGCGCATACGTCTCAGAGAGGCGGAATCTCGATAGAAGAGGGATGAGCGTGAGCGTCGACTCCCGGGCCTTGGTGTAGATGCCCTCGATGTCATCGCTGGGGCGCCAGATCCTCGGGACACCAGCCTCGTCATATCGGAACTTATCCTCGAAGTTCTCCCGGAGCTTCATGAGGATGTTGCCTTCCATAACCTCCTCCTCGATCTTCTCTCGCAGAGCACTCCAACTCTTTCGGCGAAGCCGCCAAGCGCCGACAAGCACCTCGGCGTCGCTAGCATCAAAGCTCTTAGCTCGGTCGGCGAATCGAACCTCGGCTTCCTTAACAATGCCGGTGAAGACACTCCAGATCCGATCCCAAAGATCCTTCTCGGTAACCGGCTTATCCGCCTCCTCAGGGGCCCCCATGCCTCCTCTGCCGGTACCCAGCTTGTTGAACTCCAGGCCAATAGCCTCGCCAAGTCGAGACTTGACCCATCGTTCCACGCGCGTCGCAAGGCGTCGCATTTCTTCCTTACGCAACTTACCGCTGACTTCGTCAAGCTCCTTTTCGAAGAGGGCATCCTGGGACTCAAAGTTGGTCCATGGCACGTTCTCGATGCGGAGGCTCTGTGCCTCGGCTTTGAAGATGTCCAGTGTCTTGCGCTTCTCGTTGGCGACAATCTCAGCAAACTCGTAGCTGCCACCAGCCTTCTGCCCAGCCTTGACCTTGTTGGCGACTGCGTCGCTAAAGGCAGTAACGCCGTCCTTGTGAGCGGCAGTCAGCTGTCCTTGGTACAAAGTCTTGAGCCTGGTATCAACCTTTCCTTCCAACTCCTGCCTCTTGCGAGTGTACACGCCCTTATGGTACCGGCTCGCTTGCATCTCAAACGCTTTGATACACTTTTCACGGGCATCTTTTCCGGAGGTGCCTAGGTCGGGAAGGACGATAGGTGCTCCTAGCCTAGAAGCCTCGGCCTGCTTCTCCTCGAGGGGAGTAACAATCAAATCAAAGTTGATTAGAACCTCCCTAGAGATCTCATCACAACGGAACTGCGCCAGAAGCTCCTGTTGGGTCGGGAGATCAAGATCTTTGTTGTTGACAATCTGGTCCCAGATGCCTTCAGCATAGATGGAGAAGCCGTCTGCAGGGATTCTTCGGTGGTACCCCGGGAGGAATAGCCCACCCTCGAGCTCCTGGTCACCCTTGCCGCTGCGGTGGCCAGTCACGAATCTCGATCCCAGGTTCTGAGCCTCCTCGACGAACTTTTCGGCCTGCAGAATCTTGTGAGGAAGCGCGGCGAATCCGAAGTCAAAGTAGTCCTCAATTCGAGACTGTTCGAGGCCCTGGGGCTTGGAGATGGAAGACCAGAGCTTGGTGAGGTCCTGGGTGAGGGTAGTTCGGAGGTTGGCGAGGGGGGTAGTGCCGAGATGATCGCGAATAACGAAGAATAGGAGGGACCTCGGGGTGGATCTAATAGTTACATGCGTCAGCGGTCCGGTATTTGATAGCATAGTAGCATATATGGGAAACATACTGCTTGTCCTTGAGGAAGAGCTGCAGGTTAACCTCGAAGACAGTCTTGAGCAAGCCCATGTTGGCACCCTGGTACAGACCGACCTGGTGCTCCCAGATGTTGACAATCAAGACCTCGCTGGTGGCGAGCGCGAAGAGGGCGCTCTTGCGCTCAAAATCCTGGTCCTCGCCGCGCTCGCGACCGTCGGTACCTTCGACATCCATGACGAGAATGTTGTCGGCCATCTTGGTGCCAGCGCTCTCTACGCGCTTGTTCTTGGACATCCAGATACCCTTGGTGGTCTGTCGGCGCTCCGTCTCGGACATGACGGAGAACTCGGTTCCGAAGAGATTGTTGAGTAGGGTGGACTTGCCAGTCGACTGTGAGCCGAAGACGGAGATGAGGTGGTAGTTGAAGCCGGCATCAGCGACCTTGGTGAGCTGGAGGTAGTCGTTGAGGTTGTCACTGCATGCGAAAGTGACTGGTTAGTAAAAGGGCCGAGTACCATCATGACAGACAACATAGTGGTGGGAAGCAGAGAAGAGGCGACGTCGACGAACAGGTTTCAGAGGGACCGCAAGGGACAGGAACACGGACGTACTTGAAATCTTTCTCCTCGTCTATGACCTGAACACCATGTTCGTAGCTGTCAGCGCTCGGCTGGCTCGCGCCAACAGCAGAGAAGTGGCCGTTCATGGTTGCGATGGCAGAGTATCCGATGCGGGAAAGACGGAGGGGAGAGGCGGTGGGGGGGGAGCGATAGCTAAGGGAAGCTTTTCAGCAGCTCGAGACGCGCATGAGTCGGGGAAATCCTGGCAGACGCAGCAGGTGGCGGACAGAGTCTTTGGAGCTGGCCAGACTGATATAGGCAAAGGGCGGAGGAATCGATTTTGCGGGTTTGCCTGGCTGATCGGGGGCGAGGAGGATGCGAGACGGCAGAACTATGTACGTGGGACGACTGGCGAGCGATGCCAAAATGTTGGTGAAGTGACCACCTGGACAAAGATGCTAGACCCTTGTGATGCAGCCCAGCCGACCAACCAGGGACGCACCCGCCGGCCCGCGGGACCAGCCTCTCCACGGGGGGTTCGCACGCTACAAGCCACCTCATCCCAGCGAGCGGAAGCAGCAACGAGCACCCACAGTTTTTCAGAAGCGCAGCGCCGTTCTCAGCGAAAAATGCTCAGCAGGAGGTCGGGTTGTACAAAGCGCACAGCCACCCAACGCAAACAGCAGGCAGGTACCTACATTAGCTCCCATGACAGACTCGTCTGCCATGCTGTCACGCAGCCTTTGTGTTGTCTGCCTATCCCCCGGCCCCGAAAGCTGTCACCTAATTCGCGTGCATGTGCTTGTGCATATCTTTGAATCCGTATTCGTACCTTGATTTAATTAAGGTACTAATTAACTCCCACCGCAGGCGCATGTGGTAGTTCCACCGTTAGCAGGTGCTGGGCTGCTTCCGGAATGTCTGGTTTTCCCGCCTCCGGCCCAAAATCCGCCGTCCGCCGAGGTCTCAGCATTGCTCCGTCCGAAGCCGCTCCGCTTTTGTCTCGAGTCTCCCGTTCTTGGCGGGACCATGCCGTCGCGGCGAGGAGAGCGAGGGAAACATTTTCGGCCAATCAGGAGGTCCAACGCAACGACCCGCCGAGGGGCAGACGTCGAGCTTCGCGGGGGAGTTGTCTCACAGCTCCCACGACGGTCAGATCATCTCCGTCAACACCAGAAATAAACATTATACACGCCTCTCAACTTCCAATTAAGCAAACTATCGAGGCCCTGTGTTCACCATGTTGATCAAAGAGTCCCACGTCGACCTCCCGACAACTGCTAATGGCAAGGAGAGCTCCATGCGTATGTTCGCTTCCTTGCCCTCCATCCAGCAACCTGCCACTCATATCATATATCTCGTCGTTTCACTCACTTACAACGTCGACCAGGCATCTTTCTTTTCCACCCTACAGTCCCCGGATATCCCAATGCGTATGTATTCATCTCAAATCTCCAAGATGACGAACCTGGCTGACATGGCTCTCTTTCTTGTTAGTCGCTTCCCTGGCGTCTCCCTTTTCAGTGAGATTTACCAAGGTACTCCAGATAGCTTCCAGCGACCTCCACCTCGAGAAACCATTTCTATCATCCGCCTGCTAACTATACCATACAGTCACCGGCCCAGTTGCCCGCTTCGCCCGCCAGATTGCTGGCCAAGGTTACATCGTCGCCGCTCCCTCCTCATACCACGACTTCACGGGTCCAGAGGCTCTCAAGTACGATGTAGAGGATACCGACCGCGGCAACAAGTATAAGATTGAGAAGGTACATGCCTCCCCTAGTAACATCCCCTTGCCCAGATCGACCTAATCATGGACCTATCCTCTCACAGACTCTCGAGTCTTACGACGCCGACTCTCACGCCACCGTCGACTACCTCCTCACTCTGCCAACATGCACCGGCCTCATCGGCGCCACGGGTATGTGTCTAGGCGGTCACCTCGCCGTCCGAGCCGCTGTACGTTCTCCCCCGTCGCTCACACAGCGACTCCAACATGCATCAAGGGTTCATAACACTCACTGTCCGTCCTGCAGCTTGATCCCCGCATAACCGCCTGCGTCGCCTACTTCGCCACGGACATCCACTCCCGCACACTCGGCCCCTACACGGCCGCCAACACTTCTTCTACTCCACCCCCAAACAGCAACCACACCCTCGACCTTTTTGCCAACTTCAAGGGTGAGGTCGCCATGATCTTCGGTATCAAGGACACCCACGTTCCCGCCGCCGGCCGCGACCTCATCCGCGCCAAGCTGCGTGAAGCCGGCGTTGTCACCAGCTGGCACGAGTTCGCCTGGGCCCAGCACGCCTTCATACGGGACGAGCTCAGCAAGGGCCGTTACGACCCTGCCATCACCAAGATCTGCTTCGAGGTCCTACTTGAGCTCTTTGGCAGGACCCTCAAGAATGACCTGGGCGCCCGGGATGGCGAGGTGGCCCCGCCTGAACATATCTGTTAACATGCCACAATGCTTTGCATGATTTGTTCACGTCGAGTCGAGCTATGCGACCATGACCTTGATCAAATAATAACGGATATTCTAATTTCTTAACTTCGTGAGACTGTATGTGAGATGCTCGGTGGCAACCCGGGTGTCATGCCCCATTTTCGTCCATCCAAATACATCCACCCATTCATTCTATTCCTGGGGGGGAAGAGCTTCTTTCTTCCCACCAATGCTCCCATGTACACCAAAAATACAAATTACAATCAAAATCTATGGGGACGGTTTCACCCCATCACCGCATTGACACACCGCTTCTTCCTCATCCACTCCAGGAATACTAGCGCTGGCCAGCCGGTGGCTGTCCCTTGGGCGCCGGACCCCTACGTTGCGAGGGGGTGCTCTGCAGAGGGTGTTGCACATTGCTCTGCCCTTGGCCGCTGGAGACGGCACCGTAGGGCTGATAGCCACCCGGTGAGACTGCAGAGAGGTTGGAGTGATATTGAGTCGCACCCATGCCCGTCTCAGCTTCCTCGTCGAAGGGGCCGGGCTGCGGGCTCCTGGGGCTGGGGTGCCTCACGGAGATGCTAGGCCTAGGTGCCGTCTCCAAACTTAGAGCGGGGAGAGTCTCGCCAGCCTTGCGGCGACCACGCGTGCTATCTCTCTTAAGCTCATGGCGCAGGTTCTCGATGTCTTTGGAGCGATTGTGATCGTGGTCTTCAGAGTTGATTATGTCTTCGCGGTGATCCCAGGGCACGGACTCAGAGACGATAGGGCGAGTGCTGAGACCGTCAACGGCATCCTTCTCGCTCTTCTCAAGGTCTTTCTTGGTCTGCGCGGGCACCAGCCTGGACTCATCCTTGGCCTTAGCGGCCTCATCACGGCTCTTGGCAGCAAATTCATCAGTGACGGTAACCGAGTACGTAGGGTTCGTAGGGCCACCAAGAGCCTCCGCACCACCTCCAGGGGGGTAGATTGGGATCTTCTTCAGCGCCAACGCCAGCGCGCACATGAACTTGGATCGACGGTTGGCTCGGACGGCAGCGTTGTGCCAGTTGGACTTGTGCTTTATGTCCACCTTGAGCAACAGTTTATCCAGATCACCCACACCACCAACATCGACGCTCAATTCGGGCTGGAAGTCACGGGCGTTTTCGGGCGACTTGACGAACTTCTCCATCTCGATACGAAGAAGTTCCACGTCCTCGAATGTAGTATCAAAGGAAACGTTAACTTCCACCGTCTCACTCATAGCCTTACTGCGGGAGATGTTCTCAATCCACATGTTGTTGAGTTGAATGTTGGGAATCTAGGTAGCAGGGATATTAGTCATCGCTCCCAAGCGGTGCATTGGAGGGAGAACAGAGACTTACCTGAACGATCTGGTTGTTTCCGCGGTGGAAAACGGTATACAAAAGGGAAATCTTGTTGACGACCATGGTAGTCGCGGTGATCTCGACTCTGTCACCAACATCATAGGGATGCTTGACGAACAAGAAGATGCATGAGCCCAGGAATTCCTGGCAGGTGACAGCAAATATAAACGACAGCGAAAGGAGAGTGGTTCCAGCGGTGGTCAGAGTTGACACGAAGCTACTCTGGAAGAAGAGAACTAGGAACACGGTTAGTACAGTGGTCCCTGAGGTATCGTCGAGAATGCCTTACGGAAAATGAAGATGACGAGCAACAACACGACAAACAAAAGGATCTTGTCAAAGACTCGCAGAGCCTGACCAATATCCTTCATGCCCTCGCCAATAGCCTTGCGCTCAGTTCCCATCTCAACAATCTTCAGTACCATTTCATCGAGACTGATGTCGCCGTTCTCATCATTGTCGATGGCATAGAAAGCTTCCTCGGCCTCGTCTTTGTAGGCAGGTCCGAGTACTTCTTGAAAGTCGTCGACAACCAGCGAGTTGTGGTCCTCCACGACGAATGACATCCAGATGCGGCGAGCCAAGGCCTCCGAGGACTTTTGCTTCTCTAGAGCCTCAAGAACGATGGAGTGAGCGGAGTTTGGGTTGAAGACCTGCTTGCCAGTGATTTCGGACGCAATGTTGCCAAAAACGGATGTGACCTTGTCTCCGATGCGACCGACGTCTCCAATAAGCTTCATGGGGGTTGCAGAGCCTGCTCGCTTGTGGCCCTTCTTGCCTCGGAGCATTATTTCAATGCTGTCGTTGATGACGTAGTCCTCGTCGGCAAACTCCTGGCAGTACATGGGGAACAATGTGCGAGAGGCATCGTAGAGGAGTCCGAGCAAATGGATTTCGCGCTTCGAGGCTTTGATTCGGTTGGCGAAAGACCTCTGATGGTAAGAGATTCCTATGAGCTGCACGATGGCCTTTTCACCGAGGAAGACAGCTGACGACACGAACAAGGCTCCAAGGATACGGTTCATGTTCTTGCACCATACAATGCCGTCCTTTTCCTTCTTGAAAAGGTTTTGGAATGTAACGTAGGATGCAAGAGCCCAGAAGAAGAAGGATAAGGGAAGGATTAGATTGCTGAGAACGGTAGCGTACTTGCGAGTTCCCATGCTGACAACGCCGCAGAAGAACATGAAGGCAGCGGGGAGAAATAAGGCCACAACCTTGGCAACCCAGAGGGAGAGCCACATGATCTGGACCCAAAGGAAGATCTTGAACAGTGGTGGTCCCAGTACGCCATTCTTGCTTCCGACAGGAAGCTCCTTCTTGAGGCCCATGGAGGCAAGGACAATGAGCGGAACAGCGAGCAGGAGAGAAACAGGTACAACGTAGACGAGATATCGGGTGACGACTGAGAATCCGATGATCTTGTTGTACAGTTTACCCATGGCATTCAGGGAAGCCTCATCGCCCGTGTTAGAGCGTGAAAGGTCATCCTCACCCAGCTTCCGTCGACGACCGCGGTGGCCATGATGACCTCCTTTTTCGTTTTCTTGAGAGTCGCTGTCGAAGGTGTTGGAGCTTCCGAGCATAGCTTTGCGGTGGCCGGTGTTGAAGGATTTCATAGAGGCATTGCTCCTGACCGTCGTGAGCTGGATGCCTTCAGACATGTTGTTGCCGCCGGCGAGAGGTACGAAGCCAGAGTTGCGAGGAGATAAGGGGGGGTGGTGGTTGACCATAGTTGAAAATGTTTATCTGAGCTCCGCCGGGGGGTCCAGAGGAGGGGCGTGAGTAAGGTCGGAGGACGGAGTGCAAGTATCGAAGCACAGGTGTCGGATGATGCAGGTTGGTGCGGCCGAGGAACCAGGTTGCAGGTGACTCGGAAAGGAATTGACGTGAAGGGTCAACTCAAAGAGAAAGCGAAACTCGTACCGTCGGGAAACAAGTTCGAGAAAAGATCAGGAAGGAAACAGCGAGGGGATGTCAAATCCGCTCTCGGGTGGGTGAGTGACGACGGGTTGTGATGCCGAAGGTGAGGTAGGTAGGTTTTATGCTGAAGGCTCGCTCCAGGCGTGTATATGGGATCCCAAACCCAATTCGTGACAGGTTCAGATCCAAGGGAAATCAGGATGACGCGGTAGGAAAAGGTGAGTAACCATGCAAAAAGCCTTGTTCTTCCTCCGTCTCGGACGACAAAGAGAACGATAGTGTGTTTGCCTTCTTCGGGATGGGTTTAGACGAATCGCAAGGCAAAGGAAACGAGGGAGAGAGTCCCGATGGGAGGGAAAACGAGAGAGGGCAAGGGGGATAAGGAGGGGAGGACAGCGGTTTTAGGACCGGAACGAAGGTTGGTGGAGAAGAAGAAGAGGAGAACGCAAGAAACGAGAAGAGTAAACGAACGCGTCGACAAAGACTTTTCGGGGATGTGTGGTGAAAGAAAGGTGGAGGTGCGTGCCTGCAAGCTTGCAAGGCAAGTGAGGTCGGTGCTCCGGACGGGATGTGCCTGCCCGTAATCCAGAGTGAATGATGAAAGGGGCCGATCCCAGGTACGTACCGGCCGCTGTCTCATGGAACGCCAAAAGGCCAAGCGGGTCTCAGCGTGGAGAAGGGGGCAGGCGCTGAATCACCCAGGGCACTCAGCACTGTCCTGTCAGCGCCCACTCAACCACTGTACGAATACTACTTTCTTTTCGCGGCCAGCCACCGGCCAGGGGCCCTGCCCAGTTGCCAGCAGCTGAAGAAGGATCCGCGACAGCGCCCTTGCAGGGGGGGTGACCGCCGCGGCGCCGGTGCGTGAGGGCCCTGCAGCAGCCGCCAGGGGGAGGCGCCGCCCCCGAGGCCACTGACAGCCACTGACAGCCACTGACAGGGCCGGGTGGCCTCTAGACGGGAGCCCTCCCACTCGTTTGTTTCACGCTGCCCGATCGGGGGACGGTCGGGGGAGGGGCGCGTGGCCACTGGTCAGCAGCGGTTCCTAAGGTTCGAGTTGAGGTGTGGGCGGAATGGAGCGGCCATCCAGCTTGCCAGCCACCATCTGGCGATTGTCAGGTTGTTGCTCGCTGGAGACGAGAAACAAAGTCAAAGGCCCCTAGATACGATGCTGGGGATGGGATCCATTGCGACAGGATGGCCGAAGGAATGGCGGCATCCGGCTTTGGTATTGCATCGCTATTTTGGATATTGGCATCGGTAGCTAAGGCCTGGCATGGCACGGCAAGGCATGGTAAATGACACACAGCACAGTATACAACACAGTCTGCTCCCCTTTCTCAGTTCTACACGAATAACAACACGCCAAAAGCGAAAACCAACACAAGAAAAGCCCCGGCGAAGGAGCCAAAAACCGGATCTTGCAACACGAGATCCATCTCCCCATCCCAGTTGTGCATCGTTACATACTGTGTGCGCATCCCCGTCCGCGAAACCCACAGGTCCACAACACCCCCTTGACGCCCTCAAAACCACCCAGAAAACGATCTCTGCTCGTCGGGTCCATCTTCGTCTCTTTGGTCCATCAGAATCCACCGCAAATACCAGCTGCTCCCCCCCATCATGGAAGGGATTGGCACAGCCCGATCGTGAGAGAAGATCCGACCCCCTATATCCCTATAGAGTTTGGTCCATTCTTGGGCTTGTCTCGCCTGCGGCCTTCACATTGAACTGAACTGCCAAGCGACCTTCCTCCGCATGTCTGAGGCATGTCCTGTCCTGCCGTTCATGTCCCCTTCGCGTCATGGCGCTGGTTTATCGTTCAACTGACATATCTTAAAGTCAACAAATCAGCAAAATCAACAAATCAACACTACCCGTGATTTGCCATGTATTTCATATTTTTTTCCCTCTCACAACAAGCCGCGGCTGTTTTGTCTCGGCTTCTTTTCTTCTTAGCTCCCCTCCCTTCACACCCTCCCGTGAGTCCCGCACCACACACTTTTTCTCCTTTCAACGTCTCTTCTCTCCCAACCGTGAACTGTCGGCTTCTAGCGTCGCCGTGCTACGTATACCGCGCAACTAACCCGTACCGAGACTCCGTTCGTCGGTTGTTGTTTTTTATGTACGTACGCCATGCCAGCGCCGCTTTTATGACACTCCAAGGCGGCGAGGCCATCACTTGCAACAGCGGCCGTCTCCAAATACTTCGAGCGTCATCCGCGTCCACCGCCGTTTGATGCCGTCTTCCCGAGTCCTGCATCCCCGTGTGACGAGCAATTTCGAGCGAGGTTCCATCTCTTTCTGCAACGACTGTGTGTGAGTAATTAGGTACTGTACAAGTCCAACTCGCATTAATGGAGACTCACGGGCTCACTTCCTCGTCCCAACTTGCCACTGCCGGCTGCCGGCACACACACCATGCAGCGCCCCTGCAGCTCGATGACCATCCGTTAATAAAACCGTCCTGTCAGACGAAAAATGTCTTGCTCACTAGCAAAGCAAACTCAAGGACTCCCCTTCCCCACAGCGCTGCTGACAGCCAAGATGGCCAATATACTACGTACTATACAGCCACAAATTACAGGCCCGTCCCTTGTGAAGCCATGAAACGCTCCAGCAGACCACCCGTGCATGTCAAAGGTACGATGGATGATGGATCAGGGATTCACGCCTGGCTGGCTCCGGAATCCACACCCGCAAACACAGACCTGAGATGAGCCCTGAAGCTTGGGGCGGCATTTGATCAGCCAGCCAAGGATAACACCCGGGAGTCTGGTACTTCCTGATGGACCCCGATGCTGCGTAGTTCAGCTCAGTTCCCCGACACTGGAATTCTCTCTCCTGTGCGTATGCCGTCGGGCCGTATACGTGCGCAGTATGATATCAGTGGTGGACCTCACTCATGCGTCGTCTCTTCTTCCGACCGTCTCTCTATCTACGAGCCCTCGGCACGCGCGCCTCTCCTCTCCTCTCCTCCCAACTCCACACTCGCACTGACATGTCGATCAACAGCTCTTGCATCACAGCTGATCGATCACGTCTTCTCCGCAACTGTCCGCCCAGGGAGGAAGCATCAGATCACAGATGATCGACTGTCCATTTCAGTCGCGTAGCCGTTCTTCTCTCATATCCTAGACACACTCGGGGCTACTGTGTGTAGGCGCGCGCATAGACGGTGTTCAAAACTCGGTTTGATGTCTAAGGCTTTAGGTTAGCCGCCGGAGCGCTCAACGCAGTAATCATCAGCACTTCGCTTCGGGGTGTTATTTCGAGGAACAACTAGTCTGTCGAGGTGTTCATCCTCATTAGCCGTGTTTTCTTTGGCCTCCGAGCACATGTGTGCCAGTCGTCCAAGGTGGACCTCATCCCATCTTCAACCTCCCAGTTTGGCCTAGATCATGATGCTGGCCAACCCGCCGATTAAAAATCCATATTTACGACGTCACTCGTGCA
Organism: Neonectria magnoliae; assembly: GCA_037954305.1. Lineage (NCBI taxonomy): Eukaryota > Fungi > Ascomycota > Sordariomycetes > Hypocreales > Nectriaceae > Neonectria > Neonectria magnoliae. The sequence continues at coordinate 307,682 of JAZAVK010000031.1, forward strand.
AATTTTGCCAAGACATAGGTTAGTTAGTTACATCATTGCATCTTCATACTCTTCTTGGAAATTAAGCAGACTGCGGAATACTGCGTACAAGCGGAACCAGATGTCCCGATTACACAAGCTCATCCCCATGATGTCATATCCATTTGAATCCACATTCGTCGCCTCTGTTCGGGCATCAGATCATCCAAACAAAATTCGCTCTTTCTCATCAACTCATCTCTCTCGCTTTCTTATTTCGACTCGGGGTATCATAGGTAGCAACCATTTCCAAAACAAATTCAATCGCACGCATGTGTCAAGTAACAAAGCAACGCTCATGTGGTACGGGCAGCCAGATCGGGGGCTTCCACCCCTGAGGAAATTCCTATCCTGTCCTTCAATTCGACTCGGGCCTTATCGTTCTCGTAGCCAGCATCGCTACTGTTGTTATCGTCGGGATCCGCAATGTCGAGTTGGTACAGAGGCTCCAGTGTCGCATTTCGCTGGAACAAGACCCATCTCTTGAACCACCAAGGCAACGCCTTGGTTACCTGGTATCTCATGAACACACGTGTCGGTACGGCAAAGATGTAGTCCAACTCCTCCAAGGTACGTTGCTTCGTTTCAGGCAGCCACAGGAAGATCATGACCAGTGCCACGAGGTTGAAGCCAGAGTAAAGGATGAAGGCACCCAGCACCCCCAACCTGGCTAGCATGAGAGGGAACGTAATCGAGAGTACAGCTGCCCAAAAGAGACAAGTTGCTACCGCAAAGGCCATGCCAACCTCACGATGGGACAGGGGGAAGACCTCGGCCGAATAGGTGAACGGTACAGGGCCTTCCCCGGGCGAGTAAAAGGCGGCGAATAGATAGACAAACATGGCTACCAGGCCCAAATGCACGCCCCCGGTGCCGGGGATCAGGGTACATAGCCCGGCGGCCAGCAGCGTCCAAGCCATTTGAGGGAATGTAAAAAGGAGTAGAGATCGTCGACCGAAGGTGTCGATAGTCCAAATCGCGGGCCAAGCGAATATAAAGTTGACGAGTCCAAAACCCATCGAGGCCAGCAGAGCCTGGTGGGGATTGGCGCCTGAGTCGACAAAGACAGTTGATGAGTAGAATGCAATAATGTTAATTCCACACATTTGCTGCGCAATCATAACGACGAACGAGGCAAGGGTGGCGCGACGGACCCTGGGGATGGTGAAGAGTTCAATGAAACGGCTGAGGTAGGTGCCTCTTCCCACAACTTCAAGGAACTCGAATTCAACCTCAAGCTGAGCATGGATGTAGTAGAGATCACGGCCCGCCTGGATAGGGTCGTTGCGTAGGCGCAACAAAGACTTCATCGCGTCAATGTAGCGATTCTTCTTCATGTACCAACGTGGTGACTCGGGGCAGAAATAAATGAGGAGGACTAGAGGTACAGCGGGAATAAAAGCTGAACCCAGCTGAAACCGCCATGCCTCGGCCCCGATCTTAGTGACGGCGACGTTTGCGCAGGTCCCTAAGAAGATACCGAAAGCAGTCCACATCTGCCAGCTCATGACAAGGGCTCCTCGGATAGGAGCGGGCGAATTTTCGGCGGCGAATATGGGGACTACCAGCAGATCAAGTTAGTGCCGTCCTCTCGCAGCATAGGGCAGCAAGGTTGGACATAAGTGAGCTGCTTACCGGTTGATGCTTTGGTTCCCATACCAACTCCTAGGAGGAGCCGGCACAGGAGAAGCTGGATCCATGTATTGCAGAATGCACTGCCAATAACGGGCCAAAGACAAAAGTTGGCGGAGAAAAAAATGGTCCCGCGACGGCCGAAGTGGTGGTTGAGAGGGTCTGAAAGCCAACAGCCGAAGAATGCAGTGCCGATGTAGGGGGCAGCGTTGACAAGACCGACGATAACTTTGTCGTGGATACTCTCGCTGTCAATGCCGTAGGCACGTGGAAATTCGAGGTTCGCGCCGTTAGAACCCGTCTGGTCCCAACCCTGAACAGCGGCGCCAATGGAGCAGGTGGCGACAGTTAGGTAGAGGGTGGTGGGAACACGCCACTTGTGAAGAACCTCATCGCGAAGAGATTCAATCTCGATATCGTTGAGGGCTTCTTGGCCGGTGATGTCCTCGTAGCCGGTGGGGTCCTGAGCGACGAGGGCGCCCTTTCGGATAATGGAGCGATATTCGTCTAAGCCCTTTCTTTGGCAGAAGTCGTCGACTTCGGCCATGAGTCTACCGCGGGGAATACCCAGTAGAGGATTTTTTATCCTTGATTGTGGGTTAGCATCACCAGAAGCAGATTGGTGGAGTGATACGTCAGTGGGCGCGTAGCGGGAAACACTCACTTGGCGTCAACATTTGCATTGAGGTTGACATATGCTTCTGAGGGTCTGCGGCCATGTTCGACTGGGAAATTGTATGGACGACTGGAGGTCCTGAAAAGAGAGAGAGAGTTAGCGTAGTGGCAACGAGGATTTACAGGGATTGTCTGTTTGGAAGACAGGCTCGCGAACATACATCTCGACCTCCTCATTGCTGGGTTCAGAGTGGAAAGACATGATGGCGATCGGCTGGTGGGAGATAAGAAAGGGAGAAGTCGGGCAAGCCTGGACCTCGTTGGTTAAGACGCAGAGAATGAGGCGGTGGCTATACTTTGTTGCTGTAATGCTTTTTTTGTAGTAAGATGTCACCATCAACTGCCTGTGCGGCAGTCGAGTCGTGAGAGGACCCAGTCGTCGTGGATGAGTGCGGAGGTGGGGAATTTGGCTGTGAGAGGAACGTCGGCGGGTGTCAGCGGCGCGAGCGGAACGCGGACGGCAGGCGCAAGCGGGCTCGGTAGGCTTAAATATACCATGCGGTTCTAGAGCGTGAGGACGATGGTCGGAAAACGGCGCTGTTGCGTAAGTATGGCGAGAAGTATCTGGATGAGGGAGGGACAATGTCGTTGAATATCGTCGTCGCCAGGGCAGAGACTGGTGTGTTGTTGTAAAGGATGTAGGTTAAGATCGAGGTTGAAGTGGTAGGCGACGTTGAGGTCGAGGTCGGCAGCGGGGACAGACGCTAGAGCCATCTGGCAGCACCTTCCCTAAACCATAAAAGGTATGGAGAATCCGGGACCGGGATGGACTCCCGATGTACTAGTCTTTGTACGAACAAATACCAGATGGCTGTAACCTGAGCTGTGACACGGTAGCTGTTTTGTTGTACGTAGCGCACGGGGGGAATGGATGGGTGGACGGGCGAATGGGTGGGTGGATAAGTGGAAGGAAGAAAGGAAGAAGGAAGGAAGTGGGCTGGCTTGGAAGGAAACAGCCCGGACTTGACGGGATGGTTGAGGTAGGAGAAACCTCTAAAGGGCATGGCGTAAATAGCAAAAAGCACTCTCTGCGGTTTCGGCTCGCTCTCTGGCTGGGCAAATTCTGGGGCAGCTTTGTGGCAGCAAGCCGGCTTATTCGTAGCCCTTTGTAATGGTACCTCCTCATGTACCCCAGCAACCCCATGGGATCCTCGTCCCTTAGCGCGACGCCATCGCCCATCTCCGCATGCAACCAACCCTAGTTGGCACTGGACTGGTTCTTGGATTCTGTGAGGATGTAACAAAAAACAAACGTCCAGTAATTATGCTCAAACTGAAGAAATTGCATACAAGGCTTTATATGTCTCCGGCTCTACTCGCTTTGATTACCCTCTTTCTGAGGCTTCTTCTCCCCTCTATCAACGTCGCTCTACCACACATAATTCTGCCTTTCTGCATCCGTGTGCAGATTGCTAACTGAATTGACCTCCTCCACCGTTAACGCCACAACGATTCCCGCCAACACCACTCTTGTTGTGCCGGTGCTGTATGCGGACGTCTTACTTCGTGCTGCCAAAACCAAAAGCAAAGGACGAGAGGGCGCATATTAGTAGTTGTCTCGTAAGTAGTGGGTGATTGATATGTTGGCCTGGGTCAAAGTGCTATACAGTACAGAAGACAGTGTGTTTCCCCATCCCCAGTCTCTTTAAAAGGCGGCTTACGCTCCAATTAATACAGTGTGAAATATGAACCTAGTTGCTGGTATTATTAGCGCGCAAGTTTAAGGTAATTTCTGTGCCGCCGACTCCAGCCTCTCCACCAGGTCTCGGAACTGAGGCCAATCAAGCCCGGAGGTGCAACTGTAGGATTCGACCAGGGGTTTTCGTGTCTTGTCATGAGACGGGAGGCATTCTCCTTGAAGAAGCCATTGTCAGTAACGAGCAAATTGTAGTAACTGCCGGTAAGTTAATATAGCCTAATAAACCCGAATTGCCTAATGGCGTAAGCCGACCGACCCGTTGCTCGCATCCGATGGACGTTTCTCGCCGCCGGGCGTGAACGCGCCTGTCGCGATAAAATCCAGGGTGGTCAAATCCATGCCAGCAGGGTCACGCGAGTCCTGGTCTCCTTTGGGCCTTTTCTAACCGACTCCCAGGGAAGCTGGGGTGTCCTCCGACAAAGAAAATATCATGATCAATGAGAGCGAGCGATGTCTGGTTTGGCGGCCTACATCAGCGGGCACACGGACGAGTAGGTTGTGCATGATGCTCGGGAAGGCTTTTAGCAGGCGGAGGTTTGTTACAAACGGGCCGCTCAACCTGACTGCTTGTGTGGCAGTGCCGATCTGCGGGCGACGATCCATGAATCCTTCACTGATCGCTCTGGTTTTGGTTCTCCAGAATCGGGAAACTCGTCTTTGTGCGTGGGGAGATGACCTTGTTTCCTCCCGCCTCGTCTCGTACTGTCGTCACTCGTTAGCCAAGCTATCGCACTGGTCCTGCATCCGGGCGTTGGGGATGACGGTCAGCCTGAGTGGCGCATAGTAGCGCATCATGAAGGTGGATTTCCTGAAGACGGTCTTGCCTTATTCCCACGATGAATTGATTCGGCCTACCGTGGTCAGTGAATTCTCATAACCCCAAGTCATGACAATGGCTCGCGCGATGACCTCATTTGACTGGCGTCAATAGCGGTCGCCATCTGGACCAGCTTGGCACAGGCAACAGGATTCTCCACCTGCTGAGTGGACGCCTCCACAACGTTGATTCTGGCCTTCTCCACCGTCTGCAACACTCTCCAGACGCCGTCCGTTCTCCATACTCCAACATCCAACCACGAACCTGTCCCCCGCAACTAGACCAAACCAACCGCCCGGTAGAGCTTCAGCTGGCTCCATTATCAATCGTCATCCTTGCTGCCCTTGTCCGGTGTTGCCGATGACGATAGGCCGGCTTTGTAATAGGCCCAGGTCCAGACTCAAGCCGGGCAAGTTGGTGCTTCTCGAAGAATGCTGGTGCCTGGAATCTTGGGATGCAGGAGAGGCACCAGGCGTGGACGGCGCTCATCACTGTACGTGCAGATCGACTCGGCTGTTGAGGAGCGTCGGCTCCGGCTGGAGAAGTGGTGTGTTGGTCTCACTGACAGTGATTCGCCCACGTCGTCTCCTTGCATGGGCTGACCAACATCTGGATCGCCTTGATGACGGACACACTGACGCCAGTCCGCCGAACAAACCCATCGGATAGTTATCGGGTCTTTCAGCTGCACCGGGATCAAGTCCCCGTGGTAGAGAGCACCGGATTTCGGCCTCCGAGGACCCTGACTTGTCCTGAACGATAATGCCGCGTCTTTTCGTCCGCGAATGGTCATGGGCGGCATGCCAGCTTATGCTGCTCGTCCTACCGGGCAAATTTGGATGCCTAGCATCTGATGTTAAATCTGACCATGATCCCCTGAGCTGCAGTAGGCAACAGCTTGTGTCCTCCATTAGCCGACTGGGCCGCATCCCTGCTCTCCGCTGCGATGGCATGTTTGCTTACTTACTCTTTTGATCCTGTTCTTTCATATTCATATTCGTACATATCTATTGGTCCCGTTCTCGCCTGCGATGGGATTAAAATGGGCCGAATCGCCCTCCGTCCGAATCCAACTCCCTTTGGTATAAACGTTGAAGCAGAAGCGCTTAAAAAAAAGATCAGAACAAGCCGCCATTGGTATCATTCCTTGCATTTTCCTCCTTTGAGAGAGTTCATCACCCGGGTCCGCAGGTCCAACAACTCACGATCCTTTTTTTGCATGTCCTCTAGCAGATGGTGGTATTTTGTCTGCCACTCACCCGACGATAGCTTGTCCTGCTCACCATCGACCGCCTCCGGGGCTGCTTCGTCCCCATTTGAACCGCCCTGGAACATCGCCAGCGGAACCTGCTGCTCCATGGTATACTGTCCCCGAATGTTCCCAAACCCGTACTCCCAGTCGCACCGGTACTTGGCAGACCCATCCTCATTTCCCAAGCGGCAAATACGCATCGTGGATGACAGTAGCATCCCACCGCCCGAGATGGCGGCTAAATTGACGAGGAACGCCTGAGGGGATGCAGCTGTCTTGTACATGTTCTCAATGGTGGTGTTGACAAGCGCCATTGCCTCCTCCATTGAGGGCGGATCTGCGGGCTTCCCATGGACGTCGCGCCAGTCCGCCTCGAGCGTCGCTCCAGTCAGGTATCCGGAGACGTCGTCAATGTTTGTACGATCCTTGACTCTCTCGAAGTAAAACCTCGGGATATCCTTTGGTCGATCGGACGTGTCCTGCTGACCTGGCACCATTGCTTCCGTCGCTGCCTCAGCAAAGTTTGTTCTCCCGTTCACTTGACTCAGCCGCGATGGCGTAGCAGTAGGTTGCGCATTGCCGTCGATCCCGTTGACTACTACCACTGGCGGAGGAGTTGCGAGCCGAACACTGCCTGAGGGGCGCTCCGGGACTTGGAGGGAGATGCTCGGCCGAGCTGGTCGGGGACCCTCGTGCGGCGTCGGGTGCGGCTGCGGTGTAGAAGATGGGGTCGGTATAGATCGCTGCACCGGAGGTTTGTTGCTGGTGGCGCTAGGCGTTGAAATGGGGGTGGTGACCGGGGGGAAGAATGGTGTTATCCCTTCCCCAGGACCCACGGTTGGAGTCCCGGAAGGCAGCGGCGAGAACGGAGCATCCCCCGGGTTCCGATTCATAGGAGGCCGGCCCCGCATCTTGACTCCGCCGTCGGGCACACCCGGCCGCCACGCCGAGGACACATTTTTAGGCCCCCGACGTTGGGACGCTAGTCGCGGCCTGGAAGGCGTTACGGCCGATCGCGGCTCTAGGGCATCATCCCAGAATGAGTTTCTAGTGGTGGGTGTGATTGCTGACTGCGGCCATCGAGTGAGAGGCACTTGTTGAACGGCATCGCTCGGGGTCCACGGTGTATTCATTTCTCTGGAGTCCGTTGGCACCTGCAGTGACCCACCCCCACTCTGTCTGAAGCCGTCGATGGCAGAGGAGGGTGACAAATGAGTCCGTTGAGCGGGAGAATTGGTGGCTTCATCATCTGTTGGCCGTTTCCGGCCTCGCTTGGGTCGGATGTGCGGAAGAAGAGCCCTCAGAGCCATGTCGTCTTCGACGGCAACGCCATCACGGACGAGCTGGCCGACAGGATTGGGATCCGTGGGGATTTTGGTCCAGTAGTCATTGGATATGTTCATGAGATACTCGAAGAAGGCCTTGACATGCATCGAGTTCATCCATTTCTTTGCACTTTCAGCATGGGTGACATGGTAAGCTTCCAGAGACAGAAACATACCTTTAAGCGCACGCCGTATTGAGCAATTTTCTGAGCGCTCTCATCCTTGCTTGGATCCGGGGGTTCAACGCCCAGCTTGGTGGTCAGCTCGGTCCAAGTGCGGATCTCTTTGTTGTAAAACTTGCAAACGAGCTCAAAGACGGCAAATGTTTTGAAGCTCTTGCCACCGCTGCGAGGTGGGCTGCGGAAGGCCTCTCGCAGACTAGACGTCTCCGAGGCTAAGGACAGGGCCGGGTTGCAGTAGAAGATGAAGCGGACGTAGGCGTCCTCGATAGTATCGACGGTGACATTGCGGTCCGGCAACGTGGGTCGAACGGAGAACTCCGGCTGCGGCGTGGACGTGGGTTGCGGAGGCGGCGGCGGAAGCAACGGCGCGGCAGGCGGCCCCGGAGCGGAGGTTGGAGCGGAGGCTGGGGCCGATGCCGAGGCTGACACTGGGACTTGAGCTCCGTGACTGGGCTGCAACTGCGGCGGCGGAGAATGGTGAGGCGACTGCATGGCGAGAGCCGCGGAACCATGTCTCTGGGCTGACGGATCTACACGACTTGCGCGGGAGGTGTGGCAATATTATGTGAGAAATGCAAAGAACGAGCTTGATGGTGGAGGAGACGACCGAGACATTGGGGGGGACCGGGATCCTGCGCGTGGAGGTGCCAAAAAGCTCGGGGCATGGGAGGTGCTCAAGTGCTAGTTATCTGGAGGGAGAAGAAGTGGCAGGCCAAAGATCGCCCCGGGATAAAAGGGCAATCCAACAGAGACGCGATGTTTGCCGGCAAACGGTCGACACAGGCCACAGAAATACGGGAGCAGAGAGTCGAGGACATTCGCAGCCATGAGAAGAGAAGTTAGGGGGGAGAAGGGGAAAACGGGCGAAACGCGCATTGCAAATTAGGTCGCTACGATGGAGAAACTGGGCTAAATTTAGCCCACCCCTGTGACGCTGCGCTGGCGCATGTGCGGGGATGATGGCGGCACTGTGACGTCCTGCTGCGTTTGGGCGTCGCTGCGTGTGGATTGCGGGGGATTGCACAGTGCATAATTTTTGCTTCACTGTGAAACACTGATGCACCCCGTGCTCTATTTTTACGATCTATCCTATTAGACTACGGCTACGATCGACGGACGGTTCAAATTCAGGTTAAAAGAACTGACCCGTTTATCAAGGACTTGGGTAATGGAATATCTCCCCCGTCTCTTCGGAGCAACCGATATGATAATCCGCGGCACTTCGCAATTACACCATCGCAACCGCCTTGGTGCCTTGGCGAATCCGGGAGCTGTACAGTAATCACTGTGCTCTTTAGTAATCGATCAACGCCTTAACAATGACATCCAGCCAACGGCCATTGCTCCTCCCCAATGACGTGCTCATCGCACGCAAGCTTCGCGGTCGGCACGAGACCTAAGATGGTTGCTCTCGCTTTGATTTGAAATCCGCCTCCTCTTGGGCCTCCTGCGAGTGCAGATATAAATATCGAGGGGGAAGCGAGTGCTTCGTTGACTTCAATTGCAATTGGCATCACTCCTCGGCAGACCATCTACTATTGCCTACGCATCTTCTCCCTCTGTCTCGTACCAACTCTTGCAGTACAAGGGTTTCCTCAACATTGTCCATTGAATTGCGTCACTACATACTCATTCATCCTGTTGAATCCGAGATCACACCACCAAGTCGTGGCAACTCTCTGCAACCTCGCAAAGCACATCCCTCTGCCTCAACCCAGACATCCCCATCTCGTCCGTACCTGGTGCTATCCTCCTCGCTCGAACTTACAGAACACCTTCACATATCCACAACTCCAAACACCTCAAGCAATGGCCATCTCCTCCACTGTTCCCCGCGGCGACGTCACCGCAACCCTCAACTTCTACAAGCCACCCGCCGACTCCGCCAAGCCCTTCAACTTCGTCGACACTCCCCCCGAGGGCCAGCCCCAGCGGAACTTCTCAGACACCCCTCACGATACTGTCATCCATGACATCCGTGGCCGTGAGACCAGCTTCAGCCTTGACCACGACGCTTTCCAGATCGTTCAGGACGTTCCTCCCTCCAAGGAGACCGAGTTTCGGGACGACCAGTCTATCAAGGACAAATACTACCCGGAGGTCGAGCAATTGCTTCTCAAGCACATCCCCGGTGCTAACCGCGTCTACTTCTTCGACCACACCATTCGTCGTCAGGAGCCCGGCTCCAACCGCCACCCAGTCACTCGAGTCCACATCGACCAGACTGCCGCCGCCACTGCCCAGCGTGTCCGCCGGTACTTCCCCGAGGAGGCCGACAAGCTTCTCCAGGGCCGCTATCGAATCATCAACGTCTGGCGCCCCCTGAACAAGACGCCTCTCGAGGCCTTCCCCCTCGCCGTTGCCTCCTCCGCTTCCGTCGAGGACGACGACGTTATCCCGGTCGAGCACCGCTACCCAGACGGCTACCAAGGCTGGACCGCTGCCATCCGTCACAACCCGAATCAGAAGTGGTATTACCTGAGCGGTATGACTGGGAACGAGCGGCTCCTGCTAGAATGCTTCGACAGCGAGTCCCTGAAGCCCGGAACTAACATCAAGGGCCGCGTGCCACACACGGCCTTCGAGGACTCCAGGACTCGAGCCGACGCTGAGGGCCGAGAGAGCATTGAGGTGCGCACTCTCGTATTTGGTCCGTAAACAATTTCGAAAACTGGCACGTAGATATATCTTCCCTAGCTTTAGTATTTAGTTTGTATACGCCCAGAATGATCACGACGAAATAATATTGGATTTTGCTCTACGCCATTCACAAACGCATGCAACTTGTGAACAAAGAGTCTTTGTCTTTTCTATGTCTAGGGCATGATGACATGAAACGTCGAGAGCCTGGATGAAAACCGGCTTTTTGCCGTGTGAGTGAACCTTCTGTTGGAGAGACTTGACCGTCGTCTCTGGATTCCATTGTAACAAACCGAGAAAAAAAGCATGAACGCAAGATGCAACCGAACACCCATATGTCAGAAATCAATGAACCACCAGACTCGATGAAAGTAAAAAGAAGACCGTTTGCGCCACGCTCGCAGTGCCGTTAAAATTGAGCCAAGACCAGTATAGCCGAAAAGACTCAATTCTTGCGACCCTTGCCGCGGGTGCTCCCGCCGGTCCCCTGTCGACTCATGGCAACGCCGCCAAGACTGCTCTGGCGACTCATGGGGGCCGCTGCTGCGCCGGAGAGGGCTGCGACAGAAGGAGCCTGAGCTGGGCTTGGCTGGTCGCGGAGGCTGCTGATAGCTGGCAGGCCCAGGGCATCACGGAGGTGTTCGGGATCCTCGCGAGTGGTCCCGGTTAAGGCGACATAGCGCGCTTGCTGGTAGGGAGTTGCCACGGCCTCGAGGACCTTGCGCAGTCCGCTCTGGGCGTCGAGATGGGCACCGGGCTTGTGCGACTGGTCGTACTGCTTGAAGTAACCCATGACCGACAAGTCCGACATGATGTCATCCTGAGACAAGGGGGTAGGGAAGTTCTGGTCTGCGGACCGGGGATACGGCTTCAGGTACTGCTGGGGCACCGGCGGGGGCATCTTGGGTGGTTCCTGAGCGTGGATGAGATCTAGGTTACCTGGTACTTCGAAGTTGGCGATGCCTTCAATTCCCAGGATCTTGTCGTCCAGGAAGTTGTGGTTTGCGCCGCCCCCGCGGGTGCTCCTTGTCGCATGGGAGACGGAGCGCTCCATCATGGGGGCCGAGGGCTGGGAATCGGCATCGTCGCCGTTGTCATTCCCGTTGCCAGAGTCGGTGTCCTCCGGCGACGATCCACTACCAGTAACACGGTTGCGCAGGATGTACTGGTGAGCAGCCAGGGCGGCAGTGTTGTAGTTGAGCGAGAGCTCCTTATCGGTGAACAGCTTATCGATGCTGTAGACGGGGCCGTTCTGCTTGGCAGCGGCACGAGCCTTCTCCGACTGCCACAGGGGAGTCGTGTTATTCGGATCAAGAGCGCGACGCATTGGCACGGGTGATCCGTCGTCATCGCCGGGGTTTCGCTTGCGCTTCTTGTTGTCCGAGTACATTTGCATGTCCTCGGCATCTCTACGCAGTCGGGTGGCTCGTTTTCCATGGGTGCCGCCGGGGCTCGACGGGTTGGTGAGGCTGAACTGGTTCGGGTTGAGCAGGAGCGCGTTGGAGTCGTTGATCTCCAGAACTTCCTTCTCTCGGTTAAGGCGGTTCTTCTTCTGGGTTAGGGTGTTGATCAGACGATCTCGCAGGGTGCTGGTCAAAGCACGATGCTCGCGTTTCGCAGTTTCGACCTTGTAGGCGTATGTGTTTTTGTACTCTTGAAGTCGTCGTTCGTACTCGTTCTGGTCACGGAAGAGGTTAGTTGTGGGGTTGCAACCAATCCGTGGAGGAGGTCGTCTGCTCACCTTGGACTGGGCCAATTGGAAATCCCGGATCTCGACCAGATCCTCGACTTCGTCGATGAAGTCGGAGAAGCGAATGCCAGCCATGTCAAGAAGACTCCGGGCATCCTCGGCGTTGACCGCAGGGCCCTGGGTCTGGCGGTGTTCCTTTTGCATCTCGGAGATGACCTCGAGGACCTTGGGGTCGTAAGGGTCGAACCGCTGAACGAGACTGGTGTCGAACTGGATCTTCTGAAGCTGGTCACGATACGTCATGTCTCGCTCGCGCTGGAACTTGTCGTTCATGCTAGCCAGACGGTCCATGAGAGCCTGTCGCTTGCGGTCTCGTTTGGATTGAGAGGCTGGCTGAGGGGAGCCCCGGCGGTCGGCCGCCCGGCCGGCCACGGCAGAGGGCACAGCTGCGTCACTTGCAGCCATGTTGAAATGTTGTAGAAGGTGATTCTGGTAGCTGATGGCGCTGCTAAAGAGGTCTCGGTGCTGGTACGAAGAGGGTAAAGGTGTGGTGGAGGTGGGAGAAGTGGTCGTCGCACGAGCTGGTCGGTTTGGTCGGGGCCGCAAAGGACTGGCTTTGCGGGAGTCTAGTCCAACGCAAAAGGGCAAACGCAAAAGGGCAAACGCAGCCAAACGCGGGACGTGAACAGTGCAAGCGACAAATTTAGAAATTGGCTAAGATGCTTGTAAGAGCGTGCGCAAACGGTCTCAGCCTCGCGGTTCAGCATGTATTGGCTGGTGACGAAGGAATCGGGACAAGGACAACTTGAGTTGTGCGTGTTGTTCAGCCTTCTGCCGGCGGGTGCGACTGCATGACCGCTTTGGACGACCGTGTGAGTCCGTTCACCGCCTGCCCAAAGAAGAGTAGCGCCAATATCGCCTGCCCCCGGTTCACTCGTAAGGCGGCTTCCTCAGCTGCCATTGGCTCCCTGGGCGGCCCACGGCCAAGCCCGTTGGATCTAGCAGCGCCAACACTGTGTTTGATGCAGTTACTAATTCGGACATTACACGTCTAACTCATCATTCATTCACTTCTCTCTCAGTCCTTGGTGTAAGCAATCTAGCGGACCGGCCGACCAACTAGCTTTACTGCAGCGCCGGATGAAAAGCCACACAGCGCGCATTCATCCGAGCTCAATATGGATCGTTTCATTACTCTCATAGCCCGTTCCGGAGCTTCTGCAGCTGGCTAATTAGACCAAACCCTCCTGGCAGTGTCTTTGTGTCCTCCACCACAACCGCGTCTCTTGAAATGCTCGCCTTGCGCGCGTGTGGCGATTCCACCCTTCCCTCCCTCTTGGCCGCCTGCTCCATGTCCCTCACCAGCTCGCGGTGCTGGTCTTCAACCATTTTAGCTAGGCTCTCAATAAACTTGTTTCTGCCCTTCTCCTCCGCCGTGTCCTTCCACACCAGCGTCAACTCCTTGAGCTGCTCGATTCGCTGCGCTGCCTTCTCAATCCCCTGCACGGGATCTTCCGAGTTTGCCAGCAAGTCAGAGATCTCCTCCCTCAGGTTCTTCAGGACCTGTTGGCCCTTTTCCTCTGAGCTTTGCTGTTGCGATCCGGGTTCCGGTGCCGAGACGGACAGGAATGAGGAGCTGACGGAGACCTCGGATGGTGGGAAGACGAACTCCATGGAATCTCCAAATGTCTTGATGACAGAGTCGAGGCGCGCTCGCACAAGAGTGAGAGTTTGTAATTGTTTGATATACTCAGGGTCATCTGATCCGTCTCCTAGGGTGTCGTTGTCGGCCTTGGCTGGTGTAATTGACCTCGTCCCCTTGCCGTCCTTGGCGACGGCGGTTGCAGCTGCCGTGTTCTGTGCATCGATCACCTCTTGAAGACCTCCAGGGACAAACTTCTTGATGTCATCCTGAAGCGTCTCATTCATCGTCTCCGTGAGACTCAGCGTCTCGCCTCGTAGGAGCTCCACCTCGTAGGCGAGGCGACTGCCACTCCGTAGAATGTCGTCAGTCAGCTGCGTCAAAGTGTTGGACAGCCGTGAAGTCTGCGCGTTGAGCTGGGATATGAGAGTCTGGGCCTGGGTGGAAAGCTCGGCCAGGGGCGCGACCTCGGACCCGGCGCGACCGGGAACGGAGCGCTGCTGCAGCGGCGGCAGAGCGGAATTGAGGAACTGCGCAGCATCGAAGTCCGGGTCTAGGAAGTCCTGCAGGAACTCGTCGGCAGTGTGTGTTGATTTGGGCTGGATCACCGCCCGCGACTTGCGGCGAGAGTGTCCTGTTCTGAAAGTCGAGCTGGCGCCGCTGGCCGCCCGCCGCCGACCTTGCTTTAAGTCGGACGCCATCCTCGGGTCTGCAGAGCTTTAAAGTAACCCCTATGCGGTGATGTTGAGACCGATTTTCAGCGCAAGTTGAGTATCTTCTTCTCTTCCGTGCGGCGATGGTATCATGGGATTGGTGCAGTGAGAAGACCACCGCACCCGCTGTACCAGGCCAGAACGTGTCGTCACCAGAGCCGATGATAACCCGAATGTACAAACGAACGCTCTCCACTTACATAGAAAGTCACCCATCACCCACCACCTAAGGTAGCCGTACCCGCCCGCGTCTCATCTCAACTTGCAGAGAATGACTCAAAGACATGAGCGAGACACAAGAAGAAATGAACATTGATCCCGCAAGAGCCCAGGCTCTCATAGCGCAGCTTGGCGCGGTCAAAGAGCGACTCGCTGCGGTAGCGGCGGGTAGAAATGTATGTACAAGCATAGATGATGACCCGACCTTATCACGAGCGTCATTCACGTCACGTCCCTCACTTTGAGTTGGCCGCTCTTTGCTAACGCAGCGAACAGGTCCGGCTCGTTGCGGTTTCGAAGCTGAAGCCGGCAAATGATATTCTGGCCCTTCACCAAGCACCCACCTCCCAGGCTCACTTTGGCGAAAACTACGCCCAGGAGTTGACTCAAAAGGCCGCTCTGCTCCCTAGCACCATCCACTGGCACTTCATCGGCGGGCTACAGTCGGGTACGGTGGTTTGAAGCCATGTTTCTCTACACATCCCCGTCTGACAAGATATACCAGGTCACTGCAAGCCCCTGGCCAAGATTCCCAACCTCTTCTGCGTCTCCAGCGTAGACACCTCTAAGAAAGCCCAGCTCCTCAACAACGGCCGCACCACCCTGCTCGCCTCCCGGCCCGACGCCCCAAAGCTCTCCATCCACGTCCAGGTCAACACGTCCGGCGAGGAGGCCAAGTCCGGCTGCGCCCCGGGCGATGAGACGGTGGCCCTCTGCCGCCAAATCGTCGAGGAATGTCCCAACCTGCAGTTGCTCGGTCTCATGACCATTGGCGCCATTGCCCGCAGCAAGGCCACCACCGCGGAAAATGAAAACGAGGACTTCGTGACGCTGACGCAGCAGCGGGATTTGGTGGCCAAGGAGCTGGGCTTGGGCCAGGACAGCCTGGAGCTGAGCATGGGCATGAGTGAGGACTTTGAAGGTGCTGTGCGACTGGGCAGCGGCGAGGTGCGTGTCGGCAGCACCATATTCGGGCAGAGGCCAGCCAGGGCGGACGCGAAAATTAAGGACTAGTAAAAACTGGATGAGGTGAAGGCTTCGATCCAAAATGAGAGATTCATGGTATCAACTAGAAACTATATCCTCCCTATCCACAACCACTCTGTACGAGGCGATTTGGCATGCTCGGTCCACAGGCCACAACATTGGTTGACTACACAGCGCGGGGTACTTTTCGGTGATGATTAAAGACCAATCGAGTGTTTCGTCCAGTCCTTTCCTCATGCTAAATCCCAAACGCCCGTATGCTTGTATGCGATATCAAGACAACTCCATTCGCATGAATTATATAGAAGGAAGACGTCGGTATGGAGATCAGTTGACCATCACATTCCGAAACGAGTCCGAGATTTCATCTCGCGAAGGGGGTTCGAATCTGTCGCCTCCCGTCGAGACACCGGCAGCGAGTCGTTCCTGCATGAGCTTCAGAAGCACAGTTGGAACGGCATCGTCGGTTGCGCGAATAGTCAGTCGGATCATCTAGAAGATGCACATTAGCAAGGTGCCCGGCACGCTTGAGGCATAAGAACTCATGAAAACTCACCTGGCTGACGTAGTTCGGCTCAAGCCTCAGGAGACAGCCAAACTTGCCACCCTCGGATGTGTGCAACACACTCGCACCGACCAAGTTCTTGGGGTTAGGATCAACCATATCCAGCAACTTCCACCTGAAACCTTCCACAGTTTTAGAGACAAAGTTCTCTGTAAACTCCCTCTTCCCTCCTTTACCCGATACCCCAAAGACTCCTTGGGCTTCTCGAGGAGCACCGCCAATTTGCTTCCATCTCTTGAAAAAGTCCTCGGCGGTGAGCTCGGCCGGATCCATGAACTTATGGATTGTCACTGGGAGCTTCAGCGTCAGTGCTTGTAAGGCACCAGCCAGATAGCTGATTCGGACTGTCGGGCTCTTCTCAAAGACCTTCTTCGACTCGAACATGACCACCTGTTGGGACTGTCCCCCTTGGGCAATGTGGCTATCGGGAAGGTTCTTAACATCCCAAGTCAAATTGCTCTTCTCACTCTCGTCCAAGTCCAGAGTCGTCGTGAATGAGCCCATTGCAGCTGGGGTCTTGTTCTTGAAGTAGGTGATCAGGCAGGCCATCTGGCCACGGTATTCGGAACGAACGCCAATTTGGAGTTGGCCATCTTCATACAAAATACCATCAGACTTGACCAGCAGCTTATTGTAGCCCTGCTCCCAGCCAGGAGACAAATGAGCCGCACTGGCAAGATTAGGCGCCTTGAGCATTTTTGGCTCTGATGGGCTGGGCGTATTGAAATCTAGCCCAGCCAAGTCAGAAACACCGTTGGCATGGCCGTTGGCACCATTAGAGCCATTCGGCTTGCCGTTTGGAGGAGCCGTCGAACTAAATGTTCTCTTCACAGCCCCTGGCTTAGCCATGCTAAGCTCGGTGGCGTCCGTGTTGGCGTCTTTGCCACCAACCACCCAAGTCCTTCGGTCACTGGTGTTGGCATGCTTCTGATGAAGTCGAGAAAGAAGGGCAGACTGCCTCTCGGGGAACGGCGGCATCTCATCGCAGAGTGTCCTCAGGAGGTCGTCCGAAGGCATCTGTGCCAGGGTTAGATACTCGCAGGCTCGCTGCTGCAGTTCCGAGTCGAGATTGTGACTGTGGAACTCGAACACATGCATGAGTTGAGGCTTGATCTCTGGGAATAGGTTGACGTATTTGACGAAGCAGGACAGAATCATAGCGCGGGTGCTCGACGAACATCCATTGAGTTTGCCCTGCAAAGCCATGAACTGCTCAATGGGACTGCAGCGAGGCTGGTCCGCTACAAGGTGGCCAAATTCTCCCAGGATATAGGCACCAATCTTGACCAAGGTCTCGTGGCAATGATCCGACTTGACGTACTGGAGCGCATTCTGAGCCGCGTAAACTTGAAGCTCCTCGTTGTTCGTCACGATCTGGATCACTCGTTGCCACACCTCGTCACTGACATGGTCTCCAGCCATTGCGATGAGTCGTAGGGATATGTCGACATACCACTGGACGTCGGTAGCATACTTCTCGGTGAGAATGGCGATCTTAAGGACCATTTCTTCACGGATAGCAAAGTCGGCGTTTTGGAGGTAGTGCAGGAGCTCTCCGACGATCACCTGTGCGTTTGAGGAGTCACACATGCTGTAAAGCAGGTCCAATCCCTTGCGGCGCACGCTGATATCGCGATCTTTGAGGGAACCAAGGATGATGTCTTGGTGTTGCTTGATCGGGTCAAGAGTTTCGGCTCGAGCAGCAAGATGGGTCATAGCTTCCAAGCCCAGGTACCTCACGTTGGTTTCACGGCTCTGAATGAATTTACCAAGTCTCAAGGAGATCTGCTTCATCAAGCCGTGTTCGGTATCGAGGTGGATGATCAGGTTGATAGCCTCAAAAAGAACAGCGTTCTGGGCATTGTTCTGCTGGACATTCTTGCTGGTCTCCATGGCCAGGTTCAAAATCTTTTGCAAGGATTCTCGGATCATATCTCGCACGTGGGTGTCATCTACATAGTTCCGTTAGCAAAACTGTTGGCGGCGTATTCGAGGGTTCACGTACCAGGAGGGGGGAAGTATTGCAGAAGCCGGAGTAATTTAGCCTGGAGCCAGGGGCAAGGCACCTTATAGTAGAGGTAGTCTGTGGTATACTCTCCATCGATGAGAATGCGCTTCAAGCGGGCAGCTGCCTTGGCATATGCACCCTTGTACTGATCCAAGTTATCCTGGGCCAAAGCCATCACAAGCGAGGTCACTGAGAGCGCAACTCCAAGATCAGCGTCATCCATTAGGTGAATGATGCGCTCAGCCCACTGCGGCGACACAATATCCGGATGTTTGCGATACAATCGAAGCAAGGTGAGGGCGGCCTTCTTCTTGACGAACGACTTGGAGGTCCTATGTAACAGCGGTCAGTAACCATCTCACAGCAAAGGAAGAGTTCGGAGCATACGGTGAAATTAGAAGCCTGTGGACCTCTCCGCTGAGAGCCTCTCCCATCTCTCGGCTTCCGACGTTGGCGATTGCATGGAGAGCGAGGCAATTGAAAAGCTCGTTATGGTCGAGCAAGTCCTTTCGAATGCTATTGACGACAAGGTGTAACAGCTCATGCTTCTCGTGCAGGAAAAGGGTCATGGCAAGATAGCCAATCTGCTTCTCAGAGTACTTGTTGGCCGAGATGAGGTTGACAGCCTCAAGGTGACCAAAGTCGACGTTCCATCCCAGGATGTAGATGTACAACAGCTTGCAAACATATTTCTTCTTGTGGTAACCGCTGAGACTACCATCCTTGAACTTTTGTCTAATGTTGGCCAGCTCCTTGTTGATTCGTTTCTCCTCGAGCTCTCGAGCACGAGCATTTCTCAGGTCAGCTATAAACTGGACGAGACCTCGCATATTAGAGTTGCTGCTGCTCGAGCGGCCGAGGAAGCCGGAACCGGTAGACGACATGGTGGGCGATTGATTTCCGGAGGTGGCGCGCAGGTAATTCAGGCAATTTGCCAGCGGCCCCTGATTAAGCGGTTCGGGGGGGGTTCAAAGATCCACGTCCAGCGACCAGATGCTGCGTTGGTTGAAGGACAAGAGGATGCCAGTATATCTCCCAGTCACAGTGTAGATGACTATCGCAAAGATTGCATAGTCGGGTCTGCATGCCCAGGTGGCTCAGACGGCGCACATCAATTGTTCGTCGACGGGGGGGCTAATATGGAGGGGCCAGTGTCAGCCGGGAGATGCGGGAGGTGCGGGAGGTGCGTGGGCTGACGAGCAGCGGGAGCGTCGGCGTCGAGGATCGGGGAGTTGGACGAAGATGTGGACGGGCGAGCTGCGGTGGTGGTGGAAGCAGCAGAGGGAGTTGTAAGGTACAGGTCGCGGGCCGACGTGGAAGAGGCGGAGAGACTGAGACGGAGGTGTGGCCCTGGGGGGTCTGGCTGGGTTGTTTTTGGCGTTGCGTTGGCGTTGGG